>QLTV01002273.1:339110-363990 GCA_003457575.1 Thermophis baileyi
GAGAAGGAGGAGAAGGGAAAGGGGAAGGGGAAGGGAGGAGAAGGAGGAGAAAGAAAAGGGAAGGGGAAGGGAGGGATAGGAGGAGAATAAATCAGAGTTCTCACTTGAGGTACAATGACCAGGCTCAAATTATCCTACTTTGGATACATTATATGAAGATCCAGTTCTCTAGAAAAGGCCCTAATGCTGGGAAAGGTGGAAGGAAAGAGAAGAAGAGAACAACCAGCAACAAGGTGGATGGACTCAGTTACAGTGGGGATGAATGCCCTGTTAAAAAACCTGAAACAGATTAGGACAGATTATCATGAAGAAGATCGATCTATGTGGTGGTCGCTAGGAGTCAAAACCACTTGATGGTCTATAATGCATCAGTGGCCATTACATAAGCAACATGGAGAGCAACTACTTGGCCCAAGGAATTTAAATGCTAACTGAAACGTTGGCATCTCCCATGATAAATATTTAAATTTGGGGCAGATTGGTGACCCTATGATGGTTCAGCCTCCTGTCCGATCCATGTTGTTCACAAAAAGAGATTTTGAGTATTGCAAGGAATATTTTGGCTTCATCCGGCCTCACCAGTAGAATTTACAGTATGCAGGGACCGTAGTAAATGTGATTTCTTGGATACGGAAAGCAAAACAAGGCTTAATGTTGCTTTTATAGCTCATTCTTTAAATTTAATTTTAATTTTAAATTGACCTATTTGTGTTTATAATTCTTGCTGAAGCAACCCGAAGAATCTCCTCCCCCTCTCAGCCTGTGATGTCTTTAATCAAATACAGATGCTGCTACTAAAACATACCTCCACTTCTTATAAAATGTTTCTTAAAACTCAGGTTTGCTTCACTCTATTTTCTCTCAAAAAAAAAAAAATCTCATAAACGGACAGGGGAAGGTACTTACAGTATATAAGAGCTCCCCTAAAGCCTCCCCCCCCCAGAATTCAGCTGATCCATCAGTTTCAATAATTCTTGGATATAATACTACTGTAAGGTAATCCTTAACAATCCAGGGAATGTTAGCCTGAGTATGTCTCTAATTGTCAGGAAATCTTATGCTTCAGGTAAAGTACCTGGGCCCTTTTAGCCTTGCCTCTAGAGAAGTCGGTGTATAGAGAGAAAAGGTTATCCAGAGTTCAATTTAAAGCTTTGGGTTCAATGTACTTCTGCCATATGTTAGACATATGGAAAGCCTTCGTAATCATATGGTAGATATGAATTTCCAGAGACATGTAACTCTTCAAAGCTCCTCACCCATTCCCAAAATGTTTGTTAAGTATGCATGCATGCATGCATGCATGCATGTGTGAGTGAGTGAGTGATTATATTTTTTACTAAAAGAAAAGTGGTTGAATGCCAACCATTTTGGAAAAGAATTGAGGCCACTCAAAATCAAGTAGGGCTTAGGCATATTCAGAAGATTGTGAGATTAAAGCCCAACAATTCTTGACAAATTAAATTGGGGGGTGGGGAATGCAGTTTTATGGAAATCCAGCTCAATTTAGAATAGAATAGAATGCCAGAGTTGGAAGGGACCTTGGAGGTCTTCTAGTCCAACCCCCTGCTTAGGCAGGGAACCCTACACCACTTCAGACAAATGGTTATCCAACATCTTCTTAAAAACTTCCAGTGTTGGAGCATTCACAACTTCTGGAGGCAAGTTATTCCATTGATTAATTGTTCTAACTATCAGGAAATTTATCCTTAGTTCTAGGTTGCTTCTCTCCTTGATTAGTTTCCACCCATTGCTTCTTGTCCTACCCTCAGGTGCTTTGGAGAATAGCTTGGCTCCTTCTTCTTTGTGGCAGCCCCGAGATATTGGAACACTGCTATCATGTCTCCCCTAGTCCTTCTTTTCATTAAACTAGACATACCCAGTTCCTGCAACCGTTCTTCATATGTTTTAGCCTCCAGTCCCCTAATCATCTTTGTTGCTCTTCTCTGCACTCTTTCCAGAGTCTCAACATCTTTTTTACATCGTTGATGTAATTAAACCCATAAAGTTGTAAACCTAATGCTCAAATAGACAGATGGGGGAATCACGAGTTGTGGATGCTCCAACACTGGAGATTTTTAAGAAGAGATTGGATGACCATTTGTCTGAAATGGTATAGGGTTTCCTGCTTGAGCAGGGGGGTGGACTAGAAGACCTCCAAAGTTCCCTTCCAACTCTCTTATTTTGTTATTTGTTTACTTATTAATCAGATTTTACAGTATCCTTACTGTAGACCCTGACCAAGTGACCAGAGTGTCACCTCTGGACACAAAAACAGAGGTTTCCCTCTATAATGGAGAAATACATTCCCTTTTTCCCCATTTTAAACAAAGGAAGCGTGTACCAAACTGGTTCTGGTGATTTGAAGTTTTATCCTTCATGGGATAGATGTCAAAAATAGTTTGGATATTTCAGCTTCCCAGAATGTGGCAGTATGAATAATGAGTGAATTATTACCTGTATTTTGAAATAGCTTTTGCTGGTGGTCAGTTATGGGTGCGCACAAAATGAAAATGTGTTCGGTTCGAACAAAACTGGCAAGTTGTTCCACTGATTCCACTGATTAATTGTTCTAACTGTCAGGAAATTTCTCCTTAGTTCTGGGTTGGTTCTCTCCTTGATTAGTTTCCACCCATTACTTCTTGTCCTGCCCTCAGGTGCTTTGGAGAATAGCTTGACTCCCTCTTATTTGTGGCAACCCCTGAGATATTGGAACACTGCTATCATGTCACCCCTAGTCCTCCTTTTCATCAAACTAGCCACAGTTGTTAAGTGAATCACTGCAGTTGATAGGCTGGTAGCCTGGTTGTTAAGTGAATCTGGCTTCCCCATTGACTTTACTTGTCTGAAGGTCGCAAAAGGCGATCCCATGACCTTGGGACACAGCAATGGTCATAAATGTGAACCAATTGCCAAGCATTTGAATTTTGAACACCTGATCATGGGGATATTGCAAAGGTCGAACTATGAAACATGGACGTAAGTTACATTTTTTCAGTGCTGTTGTAACTCCGAACAGTCACTTAACGAACTGTTGTAAATCAAGGACTACCTGTATTTTAAAAATAAGGGAGGATCCTTTTTTTGACTCCTGAGGACTACATGCAGTATAAGATGATAAATCAGGGGGTCACACATTCATTCGTGAGGAGGTCCACTCGTGACATTCATAGGTGCTCCTCAACTTATCTCAAACACGTCCTGTTATTTCTTGTGAAACATACTGCCAAACAAGCATGTTTGGGTGCCCATTTTTAGACGCCAGGAGCATTTTCCAGAGATGTCCCTTGATGGGATGTTGAAAAGTTGCTTACCTACAAGTCACTCAGAGTTTACTAACCAGTTATTGAGATGGCAGCCTGAATTGGGAACTTTTTTTCTTCTGTAAACAGGAGTTAACAAAGCTCCTGTTAACTTTTTCTGCCTTTCTGGAGTGATTTTTCTTTTCTCCTTTCTCTTTGTTTTGTTTCTGGGTCTGCAGCTGGTTTCAATTTGCCTGCAATTTTCTTCTGGCTAGTAAAGCTTTGGAAGTGACTTATACTAGACACACGGGATATCTGGACCCAACCGTGATATTATTACAAAGACAGAAAAACAAAAATAAAGATTTTTTTAAAAATACAATCCCCACACACAAACACATTTTTTTTTAACAAAAGAAACATTTTCTAGATTTTAGGTAGGATTTGGAATTTCAGTTTTAGCTCTTATCTAAAACGCAAGGAAGAAGTTTGCTGACATGCTTTATAAGTAGTTGCAAATGAAAACCCCTCACAAAAGAGATTAACTGGTTCTTTTCCGTTGCTTTTTATTATTTATTTAAAACAGCTTGAAATTTTTCTCAAAAGTCTGCCTATTTAAATGACCTTGACCAAAAAGGAAAAAAACCTGGATGTTTTAATCATAAAGGCCAGGTTGCATTTATATATTTCTTCCTTCCTTCCTTCCTCTTTTTTTCCTGGCAATGTGATCTAAACAAAACCCACCTTAATTAAACTACTGTTATCTCAACTAAGCAAAATAGACATATTTAGATTTCAACTAGGCATATCATGTTTAGTGGATAAGGGGGAAAAATACTAAATTGCTTGGAAATGTCCCCTCTTTATCCAGATCCCTTCATATTTATGCAGCAGTGGCTTGTTAATATGGATTTCAAGAGCAACAGAGCCAAAGTGAATCAAATAACTCCCTAATGCCATAATTGGAGTTTGTCCGTGGAACATTTTAGGGTGGGATTAATTTTGGTCCAGTTTGTGTTGTCATTTTCATAATAAGAACGGTTGCAAAGACCTTTGGGGACCTCTAAAGAGCAATTTCATTTTATTACTTGTGGCCTAATCCTAAAAACAATGACTTATGAAAAAAAAATGAAAAACAAACACAAAACCCACAGTGACTTATGAGGCAATCGAGAGAAATGGTGGGACTGTTAGAGCTGAGAGGGAAGCTAATCCAGATTGCAAGTTACATATGGCAGTTCCGCAAAACGTCGTTTCTTTTCTCTTTTTTTTCCCCCCTTGCAAACCTGCAACATTTACTTTGCCTGAAAAATTGGTTTTCATGACAATCGGCACAGAATCAAATGAAATCTCAAAGATGCCAACATTCACAATGTCTTTACTTAAGTCCAGATATACGTCTCAGCTGTGTGTTGTTTTCTTTAAGATTGGTCAGGAATTTTGTCTGCTGGAGACTAAATTGCATATAGACACGACTCCTAAACTGACCTTTCACCCCTGCCATGTTATACATATATATTAAGGAGGAAAATGTTTCAATATGTTAGACTTAAGAGTGAAATGGCCAGGGAAGGCATGGTGAAACAGCATTCCTTTATATCAAACTTTTCTGTATGTCTTTTCTACAGTGTGTGTATGTATATGTGTATGTGTATGTGTATGTGTGTGTGTGCGTATGTGTATGTGTATATGTATATATGTATGTATGTATGTATGTGTATATATATATTTATATATATAATATATATACGATTTTATATATATATATATAGAGAGAGAGAGAGAGAGAGAGAGAGAGAGAGACAGACAGACAGACAGACAGACAGAGACAGAGAGAGACAGAGAGAGACAGAGAGACAGAGACAGACAGAGACAGACAGAGACAGAGACAGAGAGAGAGAGAGACAGAGACAGAGACAGAGACAGAGAGAGACAAAGATAGAGAGAGAGACAGAGAGAGAGACAGAGAGAGAGACAGAGAGAGAGAGAATATTTTAGAATTTATTGAGAATTTAAAGACACTATAATATCCCAACACTTCCGTTCTTCTGCTTTTCTTTCCTTATTATTTTAGCACTCAAAAAAAAAAGTTTATCTTGATTAATTCTTTACAGTTTAGATAATCAGCAGTATGTGCTGATATTGAGAAATATCTCAATTGTAGGATCACCAGTTTTGTAACATGTGTGGCAGGAAAGATGAAACAGAAAATATTCAAAAAGAGGTTATGGGTTCTACGGTTTGGCTTTTTAGCATTTTGTACATGCTCATGTACCACTTGATTAGGCAGATAATGAGGCTCCTGTTGATTTTATTGCTTCTATTCTGATTATTTTCCTCTGACTTGCAAGCTAATCGTTTTAACATTTTGATTACGATCAATTATTATTTATTAGCAGTCTGCACATGCTCAGGTGCCACTTTGGGGCACCTCGAGTGGATGGTCTGAGGTGATATGAGGCACCTGTTGACTCGGTTGCGTCTATCCTGGTTAGTTTGCTCTGACCTGCAAGTTGCTTGTTTTGATGTTTGATGTTATGGTCTGGAAATGTCAACTATCAAGCAACAAATTCTTGAAAAAAGCCAACCTAGGGAGAAGGAGATTTGAGCTGACACTAGATTATGACTTTTATTTAAATAATCACTTGAAATTACAGGGAGCAAGTAAGGGACAGACCTGGGAGCAGTTTTGTTTTGTGCAACCATCATTTGATGACTACAAAATCAAGTGATGACCATGCATTTCTGAAACAAACAAACAAACAAACATCACTTCTAATACATTGACCTCCAAAAAACTGAAATAGTCCTCATAACTGGGGTTCAGAGTAGTCAAGAATCAATCACATTAAAGTAAATTTTAAAAATCAAGTGCATTTCACTGAACAAAGGTACAAAGGACTTTGTTCCAAAAACCTAACTCATCCAAGGGAGAGCATGATACTTCCAGAAAGTTCTATTGTATCATCCACGGAATTTGATTTGGGATATGAATCAGAAAATACT
Source organism: Thermophis baileyi (assembly GCA_003457575.1). Lineage (NCBI taxonomy): Eukaryota > Metazoa > Chordata > Lepidosauria > Squamata > Dipsadidae > Thermophis > Thermophis baileyi. The sequence continues at coordinate 345,356 of QLTV01002273.1, forward strand.
GCCTTCCTTTGTAAACGTCCCTTATCTTTCCACCATTTTACTACAGAAGTATCATTGTTAGGACTATGCCACTAGTCCAGAAGCCTGGAGCTGGATGGCCCGAAGACACCACAAACAAAATTTCACTTGCTCGTGTCATATCCTCTTCTTACCAAAATCCTGAGGAGAAGAATAGGAGAGAGAATTGGGAGTAATAAAATATACCAGTAAATTTGTGGCAGACTGCAAAGAATGTCCTCTCACTATTGGAGGCACAGTTGACTTGTTCAAAGTTTTTAGCTGATCATGCTGAGAACTCTTCATCTAAAATTGCCCCATACTTCACGAGGAACTGATAACATGGATATTAGAGAGATGAAAACAGATGGCAGACCATGTTTTGATCCTCTATCTAGAGCAGTCGATGACAAAAGAGCTGAGGAACCTCTTTCTAAGAGATTTTTTGTTGGATATCTGCATTAAGAATGTAAGAGCAAATGATTTTTAATTTTTAGTTTAGATTTTTCTTCTTCTTCTTCTGTCTTTATTATTTTTATAAAAACTCAAGGCAGGGAACACACCTAACGCTCCTTCCTCCTCATATTTTCTCCACAACAACAACCCTGTGAGGTGATTGGGGAGAGAGAGGGGGGAGGGGGAGGGGAGGGGGTGGGATGGAAGGGGATTCAGCGGGGTTTCTCTTCCCCAATGAGGTGATTGGGGAGAGAGAGGGGGGAGGGGGAGGGGGGAGAGGGGGAGAGAGGGAGAGAGGGAGAGAGAGAGAGGAGAGAGAGGAGAGAGAGGAGAGAGACTGGTCCAAGGTCACCCAGTTGGCTTTCATGCCTAAGGCAGGACTACAACTCATAATCTCCTGGTGATTGGCCCAAAGTCACCCAGTCAACTTTTATACTTATGGTGGGACTAGAACTCACAATGTCCTGGTTTCTAGCCTGGCGTCTTATCCACTAGACCAAACTTAATTGTAAAGACCCTGGTTATATGTATAGCAGGTTACCCCTCTGTGGTTGTGTGCTTCACTTTTCATCCCATTGTGAACTGTTTTGCTTCAGTTTTACACACCTTGTTTTCTGCAACCTGAGGGTGCAATTTAGGCACCTCCACAATATTTTTCTTTTTCTGCTTTGCAGCCAAGAAACTGCATTGAACAATCTACCATCATGCTATAAAAAAAAAAAGAGGGATTAAAAAAAATAAAGAAGGAACAATCCTGAGGATGTACAGAGTTTAGAATTCTTTTAAATAAATCCAGCCATCCCTCTTACATCTGGAAGGGTTTGAAGTCACAGAATTTGTAGTGCTGGGAGGGTGTTGGGTTGCTTTCCCTGCTCCCATCCTTTTTAAACATTTTCCCCCTGAAATCTTAACAATGGTGATAATAAAACCCAAAATTTAGAGTACTGATTCAAAAGCAGAAACCGGAGGGATTTTTTTTTTCTGAAGCCGGGGCTGGAAACAGTACTTGAGCTCCACTCAGCGTCACTTTTGGGATTGCCTGCTCTGTGTGTGTGTGTGTGTGTGTGTGTGTGTGTGTGTGTGTGTGTGTAAAGGGGGGATTTGTGTCTCAAAGTTGTGTATTCTTGTAATTTTATAGGGTTTCTGGAAGATGAAAGCCACTCCAGCTAGAGAACCAAGTCGGGGAGCAGAGGTGACGCAGGCAAAGTTGTCATATTAGGGTGATTTATCAAAGGAGCAGTTGAAATATTGATAAAGGAAGGAGGGAGGTAATCCAGGAAGAGAAAAGGAAGGGAGAGGGTTTGGGCACGAGAAAGGGGGAAAGGATGCTGTGTCGAGTTGTTCAAAAAAAATAAAAATAAAACATACCCTTAACCCTGAGGATATGTGAAAACTGCTGCAGTCTGCAAGGCTTCTTAAGACAGGAAAGGAAACTCACTTCCTTGTTGCTTCAAGTTGATCTTGTTCTTGAGGATAGAGAGGGGGGGGAGCTATCTTTTGCGATAATGTGGCTGCTGGACTATTAGATCTGGGGAAGAATTTTTTAGTCGGCTTCTCCTTTGTCACAGTGGATCTGGATTTCTCAATCATCCAACTGACTGAAGACAAAGTACGCTCCATAAGGTAAGCGTTTGCTGTGTTCTTTCCAGCTTTAGCAAAGCAAAGAAAGAGAAAAGCTTGGCTTGATTTTTTTTTTTTTTTTAGGCTGTGAGGCTTCGTAGGAGTGTAAATGTTCCCGCTACTTCCATCCAACTCTGATAGTTTTACACAGGTAGTTTTACTTCGGTCAAAGTTGCACATTGTTCATGGCAAATATATATGTACTGTATATCTGGGATCAGTGAGGAGAGAATGAAGATTAGCCAGCAGAGAGAGAGAGAGAGAGACAAAGGAGATGTTGAGGGTAACAGTTTTTAAGTCCAGGAAGAAGTTTGCTATCTTTCTGTTCTTTCAGAAAAAAAAATTGCAGGAGAAATAAAAATGGGAACATCCTAGAACTATTTTCCCTCATTTGATTTTCTCTAGAAGTGTTATAGAATTGCTCCCAACATTCCTGGTTAGTGCTGACTGAGGACGATGATGGCTGAGGATGATGGAAAGCGAAGTTGTGTACAATTATAGGATTGTATAGAGAGTGAGAATGAATCTTCTGAAGTTTATCAGAGTTACAACTGAGAATAATTACCCTTTTGTTCCAATTGGTCGGCCAATCATTTAAAGCAATATCCATAAGGTAATTGATGCATTCGGAAAAAATCAACGGTTTCGGTAAAGAAAATAGGATGTTCTCAGAAACAGGGAAAAATTATAAAACTGATTTTTTTTAAACATTATAATTTGGAAATGACTGCAAATCCCCACGTTAGCCAAAACATAGACCTCCTGTTGCTACAGTATATTCCTGAACAAGCTCCACTGTAATGAATGAAGATGCTTGCTCCAACTTAGCTCAGGCGAACATCTAGTAACACTTGTGTTGAGCTTCAGGAATATTTGTTTTGTGCCCCAAATCTGACCAAGGCAGCTTCTGAGATGGAGTGGAAATGCTCACCCATGGCTGGCTTTCAAACCAACTTTATTCCATTTAACGACACTGAACAGGAAATGCACATTTGGGATAGACAAGCTGCGTCTGTGACAAGAATTTAATCTGGTTTGCATTTGCAAAGGTCTGTGTTTGAAGCATTGTGCTCCAGTCTTATGTTTTATATATTACGAAGCACGTTTTCCTGGGTTTTGTGGAACTGACTTCTAAGTAAACATATGGAGAACACACAGGTCACAGTTTAAGCAGAAGGCAAAGGTCATGCCTTGGAGAAGAAACAAAATGAATTGAATTCCCCTATAGTTTCTGAAACACTTAAAACCCAGTTCTTTTCATTTAGGTGGTTTTTGCATATTTGTGAGATGAAGTTTCCAATAATAATCATGGGTAGCATTCCAGTCCTATTATTAGCTTTTTTAAAAAAAAACAATCCCTCTTCACCAAATTTTTGCATAAAATTTCTTCTGAAATCGATCTGGCTCCCTTTCAAGGAATGTCTAATAAATCCTTTTTTTTATTTATTGTTCACATATTTTAACTGAGAAGAAGGGCAACTTTTTGCTTTCTTCCTATCACGCTTTCTTCCCATTTCTTACAACATTACTCTTCGTTACAAGTTAGTGAAGTTGCATTTGCTTCTAAGGAGAAATAAAAAAAAAATATGCAACCTTGAGCAGTCTGAACTATACAAGCCTCACTTAGAGATTAGATCTTGGAATCGTTTTAATGAGTCTACGTTTAGGTTTCGGAGAAAGTGACTCTGTAAAAACAGCCATTTATTTTGACAGCAGATATAACACTGGCCATGTTACTTCCAGTGTTGATAACTCCCGTCCAGACATGTTTACATGACCAAACAGAGCAGTAGTTGTAACTACTGTACAGGGGTTCAGTGGCCAAAGAGCAGTGGCAAAGGAATAATCTTAATTTACTCAAATGGTTAATGCAACTATTAGCATTATCTCTCATCAATTTCTGTGGCTGCCTTTGGTGTCGCTAGTGGTGGTTATTGGAGAAAGGGTTAACGGGCTAATAATTCCAGAAACAAGGATAGTAATGAGAGCTTCATCATTGCTTAATACTTGTTGATAATTATGGAATGTGAGCATACAGACACAACAGTTTAATGCCATTGATTTAAATGGCAACAAATTAAGCAGTCTGCGCTCATTAATGACAACAGGAACTTAAGTAGTTAGTTTCAACTGGCCAGTAGCCAAGGATTTGCATAATTAGACCAATGGCTATATAACACACACATACAAACCCACACACACACTACTAACAAAGCTGAAATGTAGGCATTTCATCCAGGTTTTTAGAAGTACAGTGTCTGTACTTTGTTATGTGTTGTTGGCATTATTATTTTGTAGGAATAGAGTTGATTAGGCAAACATCTTTTCTTTCTTTCTTTTGTCTAACTTCATCTGCACCACATTACGGGGTGTTAAAAAAAACCAACCCTAAATGCGTCTGAACAAGAAAGAAAAACATTCAGTGCAATTCATTAAGTTTTATAGAGCCATGTCACCATCCCCTTCTCAGAGCCAACGGTAAAGGTGCAGTAGCTTCCTTTTTCATATATGACTATTTCTGCACAACATTCATTGTAAATGCCTTTAATCAAATTAATTGGCAGTTTGGAGAATCAAATATCCAAAGTGAAAATCTCTCCCTCCTTCTCTTCCTCCTTCCTGCTTATTTCTTTTTGTCCTTTCAAGAAAACCCAGACAGACAATTTAAAAAAAAAACCAACAAAGAATGAAAGCAATACATGTTGTGGGACTTCTTTCCCTAGAGAGTCCTTCTGCTTGAGGTGCCATGACTGGATTTACACATAATGACATTGTTTGGAATCTATTTGTCCTTATTACAAAAAGGACACCTTCAAACATGGGGCTCCCTTTAGTTCATATCTCTAATTACTCCTTCTATGTTGGTTTGAAGGCTCTTTCAGACATCCAGTTGCAAACCAGGATGTTCCAGACAGTCCCAGACACTTCGTCTTACGTCAAGGTAAGACATGACACCATCTTGAAGCAGGTAATGTCCAATATTTATAATATTCATATATTCGATCAACCATTTGTTGTGTCCGTTGAAAAGTGTGGCTTTTGTGTCAATTGATGAATCGAGAAGGACAATCGATGGGAACCATTAGTTATCAACCACTTACCTCCTATTGAACTGTACTTTGCACCTTGAGAATGCATTTCTATAATATAACTTGTTCAATATTGGCAGTTCTACCCTATTTGGCTTTCTTTTCTGGTGTGTTGGGGACGCGGTGGCTCAGGGGCTAAGACGCTGAGCTTGTCGATCAGAAAGGTCGGCAGTTCAGTGGTTCGAATCCCTAGTGCCGCGTAACGGAGTGAGCTCCCATTACTTGCCCCAGCTTCTGCCAACCTAGCAGTTCGAAAGCATGTAAAAATGCAAGTAGAAAAATAGGGACTACCTTGGTGGGAAGGTAACAGCGTTCTGTGCGCCTTCGGCATTTAGTCATGCCGGCCACATGACCACGGAATCGTCATCAGACAGCGCTGGCTTTTCGGCTTAGAAACGGAGATGAGCACCGCCCCCTAGAGTCGGGAACGACTAGCACGTATGTGCGAGGGGAACCTTTACCTTTACCTCTGGTATGTTAAAGAGGGGTATTTGTTTTGATTCACACATATTTAGGAGCTCCAAGTAACCATCTTAATTTCGAACCACCCCAAACCTGTTCTTGTCTCTTCTGTTTCACATGTATTTTGTGTGTGTGTGAGTGCATTTTGACTGATCCAATGGAAAGGAAATGGAGAGAAGCAACCTAGAACTAAGGAGAAATTTCCTGACAGTTAGAACAATTAATCAGTGGAACACCTTGCCTCCAGAAGTTGTGGATGCTCCAACACTGGAGGTTTTTAAGAAGAGATTGGATAACCATTTGTCTGAAGTGGTGTAGGGTTTTCTGCCTGAGCAGGGAGTTGGACTAGAAGACCTCCACGGTCCCTTCCAACTCTGTTATTCTGTTAAGAAGTCATTCTGTTAAGAAATGTTGTTTCTCATCCCTCTGTGTGTGTGTTTTCCCATGGAATTTAAGAACAAAATGTTCTTGCTTATGTCAGAGGATGTACGTAAGAAAAGCACCTAAGTTTCAAGAAGTCCTGTCACACCAGAATCTGTCTTGCAATATCCGGGTGATTTGTTCCCTTCAGCTTCTGTTTATTCTTAGGTTCCTTGAGAATTCCTGTCTCTTGGTGTTGTTTTAGAATGGATAAGATTCTTGAAGGTGATGTAAGTTCTACTGCTGGAATTGGTTACATGTCATGGAGGCCTCCAGGCTGTCTACACTTTCCAATCAGACCAAATGACACAAAAGGAGTGATTGCCTACCCTGGGGATTGAATGGAAGTGTTCAGAGCCAGGAAGGCTATGGATCTCAGATTATGGTGCAATGAAAACCAGGAATTTCACACGGACGCCTTTAGCACTGAAAATTCTCTTTGTAGAACACGTTTTACAAGTACCTTCTCTTTCATCAAATTGAATGGGAATGGGTTAAAAGAAAATAGACATTACCAGATTTATTTTTATTTATTTTTATTTTGGTTTGCATCATCCCGCATGCAAACATTACAAGATCTTAGATACATCAAGAAGGGTTTAGCCCTGCTATAAGAAACGGAGGTCTCCCTCCTTACAACAGGACTTCTAAGTACAGATAATCCTCAACTTATGATCACAATTGAGTCCAAAATTTCTGTTGCTAAGCAAGGCAGTTATTCAGTTTTGCCCTGTTTTATGCCTTTTTTGCCACATTTGTTAAGCGAATCGCTGCAGTTGTTAAGTGAATCACATGGTCATTAAGTGAACCTAGCATCCCCCATTGACTTTGCTTGTCGGAAAATGGCTGGGAAGGTTATAAATGATGGTCACCGGACCCCAGGCCAGTTGCCAAATAGCCAAATTTTGATCACATGACCATGGGGTTGTAAGTATGAAAACGGGTCGTAAGTTACCTGCTTCAGTGTTGTTGCAACTTCAAACGGTCACTAAATGAATGTGTGTAAGTTGAGAACCATCTATAAAGACCTTCCTGAAGGAATGGATCTCACCAATCACCATGGTAGAAATCTTAAGAATTAATTTTTTTTTCTGCTGCTTGTAACTAGCCTTTAAGAATCAAAATTCCTTTCTCAAAATCCTTTTATATGTTTCTTGGCCCTGTTAAAATAGTAGGACAAGGTACTTGGAAGAAGGAGGGAAGTTTTAAATGTTAACAGGCATGCTACATGCTGAATTTTCAATCAGGGAACGGGATTAGTAATAATTGAACATTGTAAAATAATCTCTTCCATCGCTCCATCAGTGGGAGGTTTTTGGGGTTGGTGGCAAAACTGCAGCAAGTCCTTATTCCTTGTAGGTTTATATATATATATATATATATGCTACTGGAACTCCACTTTTCATGCACTTAGAAACCTATTTAGTGTATGGCATGTCATACATGGACTTGCAATATATACTGTATATTAACAAAGAGGGGGTCAAATTCTTCTCCAAAGCATCGGAGGGCAGGACAATAAACAATGGTTGGAAACTAATCAAGGAGAGAAGCAACCTGGAATTGAGCAGAAACTGCCTAACAGGACAATTAACCAGTGGAACAGAAGTTGCCTTCAGATGTTGTGGGTGCTCCATCACTGGAGGTTTTTAAGAAGACTAGACAGTCCCTTATCTGAAATAGTAGAGGTTCTCCTGCTTGAGCAGGGGGCTGGACTAGAAGATCTCCAAGGTCCCTTCCAGCTCATTCATTATATTCTAATTAAATTTCACCTAGAATTTAAAAAAACACAATAAAATACGAATGTTAAAAATATCTATATTCAGAGACCAATGACCACTAGGCCATCTAACAATTGAAGCACAGCAGCATTTATATGAAAAAAATCAAAAACTGGACCGGTGTATGCCGTTATCTCACAATGTGATCTACAGTTTGACATGGGACCCTCTCAGTCATACGGGTGGGTTCTAACTTACCTCGCTGCTGGTTTGCTTCCTCCCATGCCGCGTGGCCGCACCGTGTGGCTGCGCCACATGTGGCTGCGCCACGTGGCCACGTGGGTGCACGCGTGCTTTGCATGCGCATGCGCAGTGTGATTTTTTTTTAAAAAAAAAAGCCAAAAACAAGATGGCGACGCATACGCAGTGCTGGAAACTCGGCTTCTGCGCATGTGCAGAAGAAAAAAAATCCCCAAAAAATTTTCAAAAAAAAATTCAAAAAAAAGATGGCGGCGCCCACAGACTGGCACCGACCGAACTGGATCCGTGACATCATCATGATGTCGCCAGCAGGTCGCTACCGGTTCGGGCGGACCGGTCCAAACCGGGAGGAACCCACCTCTGGGAGGGTACTATGCCCATTTATATGGTGAGTCCCGGCAGATGTTGTGCGAGGTGCAAATCCTATTCAGGATTGTCCATTACTGGCATGATAGATCAAAACTGGGCACCTTTTTCAGGGGGTCATTTATATGTCTTCCTAGAGTGGTGTGGTGGCCTAGAGGTAGAGCTCTCGCCTCACAATCAGAAGGCTGTGAGTTCGATCCTAGGTAAAGGCAGATATTTCTCTCTCTGGGCACGATGAGAATATATCTGCTGAACAAAACTCTGCATTGGTGACAGGAAGGGCATCTGGCCATTAAAACACTCTACTAGCTCTGTTCAGTTGCCCAGACTCCACCCCGCAAGGGATTATGGGGTCATTAAATGAGGATGATGATTATTTATATGTCTTCCTAAGAAACCTATTGAATACATGGCATGGGGCCTGATTACCTGGGGGACTGCCACTCACCAATTACATCTACCTGTCCCATGAGGTCCAAGAGCAAGCTAGCAGGGTGAAGGAAGTCAGCCAATTGTCTTGTAGTGCCCAACTTTGGAAAATAATTTACCCAAAACTTGGTTTTGCCCCAGGCCTGAAGTGGGCTGACCTCATACATTGGTTCTGCCGATTTGTGAATAATGAGTTGGTTTTTAGTCCAGCTGCTCTTTCTCTGTGTGTTGTTTTTCTGTTATTTATGAATGCATGATGGAAGGATGTATACATTGAAATAATAAATAAATATGGGGTCAGTAAATGCAGATATACAGTAGTTAGCAGAGCACTTTTGCCTTCTTTCCTTGTCTGAAAGTATCACTTTGCATATCTCTATGTAATATGAAGGGACGCGGACCAGTGGCTCAGTGGCTAAGATGCTGAGCTTGTCGATCAGAAAGTCGGCAGTTCAGCGGTTTGAATCCCTAGCGCCACATAACGGAGTGAGCTCCCGTTACTTGTCCCAGCTTCTGCCAACCTAGCAGTTCGAAAGCACGTAAAAAATGCAAGTAGAAAAATAGGGACCACCTTTGGTGGGAAGGTAACAGTGCTCCGTGCGCCTTCGGCATTTAGTCATGCCGGCCACATGACCACGGAGATGTCTTCAGACAGCGCTGGCTCTTCGGCTTAGAAACGGAGATGAGCACCGCCCCCTAGAGCCGGAAATGACTAGCATGCATGTGCGGGGGAACCTTTACCTTTATCTATGTAATATGCCTCCTGCTGGCTAGACTAATATTCTCAGGACTTCTATCCCTTCATCCCAGTTCATTTTCTCCCCTGATTTTGTCCTGGGCAGTTCAGATTCTTCCTGAGCCTTTCTCCCCTGCCTCCCTCCCTCCATAATAAGCATAGGCACCCTATAGGCCCTTAGCTATAGACAGATTCTTTATTTTCCTTCCTATAAACCTCATCCCCCAGAACACTTTCTTACAAAAAGTGGCTTCCATGTTTCTCTCCCCATGCATTCTTTCCCCTGCATAAAATCATCTGCTGTTCAACACATGGATTCTTTCATAACCTCGGATGCATTTCTCTTAGAAGCTACGATCCTGCCCAGCTTTAACACTATCGTTTTCCCCAAACTGACCAGGGCATAGCCTGCTTACGACTGACTTTGAGTAGGCGTCAAAGATTGGCAGTGAAGCTAAGGATTTCATAGAAAATATGGATTTCGAGGCCAGACTTTGGAAGTAGAAGATTTGGCATGCAAGGGGTCTTTGCTTCAGACTGGGCAGATTCTAGGAAGTTTTACGGAATATTAAAAAAAAAAGTGAGAGAGAGAAACTAACTAACTGAATAGATGAGACAAAAACCAGAATGTCCTGGTATTTCTGCCTTAAACTGAACAGGGGTTTGCTCAGCTAAATTGGAGAAGGAAAAATATGGAGAGCAGAATTTGTTTGGCACGTAGAGCTGCCATTTGTTTTCACGAACAGAGACATTTGAAACAGATGATTAAAATCTTGGTCACCAATGTGGGTTCTTTCAAAGCTCTCTTGGACCCAGGATTATGTTTAAATAGCGCACGCATGCCCGTGTACACATACATGCACAGAGATATTTTTTTTCCCTTTTCCCTACAACATTTCTCAAGAATGTAAACAAACCGAGCCCGAAACATCTGGATTACACATTTTAAAATCAACTCCAGTATGTATCAGAATTCTAAATGCAGGCAGCTGCTGCTTTCCTTGTCTAAAGAAGGGTGTGATAAAACCCATGCGTTGTGTGAAAATTGTTTCTTTCCTCTTTGTCAGGCTGGTCTGTGAACTTCGCAATGGGATTCTTTATAAACAGAAATGGAAGTAACATCCAAAGACAGGCACCCCACCCCATCTGAGCTGGACCGTTCAGCCATTAGTGCGACACAGTCCTATGGATGTTTACTTACAAGTCAGAAAGAGTCCCACAAGGTTCACCGACCTGTGTATGAAGAGATTCCAAATCTTGCACATCTGATTAAAAGTAGTGAAGTTGCAGAAATTTATATTTCCTAGCTTGGAAATATTGCAACTTGAAGGACCCAGAATATCTGCTTCAACAGAAGCCAAATATTATCAGCCTCTGGCATCGCAGGTTCAAGACCCAGGTGCTACGCCCCAGGGTGAACTCCCATTACTTGCCCCAGCTCCTTTGAGGGGCTGCCACAGAGAGGAGGGGGTCAACCTGTTTTCCAAAGCACCCGAAGGCCAGACAAGGAATAATGGATGGAAACTGATCATGGAGAGATTCAACCTGGAAATAAGGAGAAATTTTCTGACAGTGAGAACAATCAACAGAAGTTGCATTCAGAAGTTGTGGGAGCTTCATCACTGGAGGCTTTCAAGAAGAGACTGGACTGCCATTTGTCAGAAATGGTGTAGGGTCTCCTGCTTGGGTGAGAAGTTGGATTGGATGACCTACAAGGTCCCTTCCAACTCTGTTAATCTGTTAGCCTGTTAATCCTGCCAAGCCAACCGAGCAGTTTGAAAGCTTGGCAAATGCGAGTAAATAAATAGATACCACTTCAGTGGAAAGGTAATAGCATTTGTGTGCCTCTGCATATACAAGTAGTCCTCGACGTACGACCACAATTGAGCACCAAATCTCTATTGTTAAGTGAGACAGTTCTCAAGTGAATTTTGCCCCATTTTTACGTCCTTTCTCGCCACAGTTGTTAAGTGAATCACTGCAGTTGTTAAATTAGTAACATGGTTGTTAAGTAAATCTGGATTTCCCATTGACTTTGCTCATCAGAAGGTCAGAAAGCTGACCCCAGGACATTGCAAATGTCATAAATAGGAGTCAGTTGCTTAGTGTCTGAATTTTGACCACGTGACCATGAAGATATTGCGATGGTTGTAAGAGTGAAAAACGGTCATAAGTCACTTTTTTCAGTGCCATTGTAACTTTGAATGGTCAGTAAATGAACTGTTGTAAGTCAAGGACTACCTGTAGTCATGCTGGTCACATGACCATGGAAGTGTCTTTGGACAATGCTGGAACCTGAGGCATAAAAGCTCAATGGAAAAGCCTTGTGATCTTCAAGCATGGCTTGGAGACCTCTTGACTGAGAATGGGAGGACATCAAGATTGTATTATACTCCCAATGACAGCAATGGGGACATGAAAACCAGCTCAGAAATAACTATTTGCAAAGGATGAACAATAGCTTGTATGTTCTTCAGTTTTATTCAAGCCCAATCTTCATATCTACTAATGTTAGGCCTACAGAAACAAGAGTAGAAGAAATCTGTATCAATTGGACCAAAACTGTGACTTAGCAAGAAGTTATTTATTTATTTATTTATTTATTTATTTATTTATTTATTTATTTATTTATTTATTTATTTATTTATTTATTTATTTTTTTTTTTCTTTATTTTATTTTTTTTTATTTTATTTTTTTTTTTTTTATTTTATTTTATTTTATTTTATTTATTGGAATGGGGTGAGGTCCACGGTAGACAGTCTAAGGTTAAAGATTTGGGGGTTTGGGGAAGAAACTACAGAATCGGGTAATGTATTCCAGGCATTGACCACTCTGTTGCTGAAGTCGAATTTTTTGCAATCAAGTTGGGAGCGGTTTACATTAAGTTTGTATCTATTGTGAGCTCGTGTATTGTTTCGGTTGAAGCTGAAGTAGTCATTGACAGGTAGGACATTGTAGCATATAATTTTGTGTGTTACACTTAGGTCAGATCGAAGGCGCCGTAGTTCTAAGTTTTCTAGGCCTAAAATTTCAAGTCTGGTTGCATAAGGTATTCTGTTGCGAACGGAGGAGTGTAGTACTTGTCTCTGAAATATCTCTTCTCTTGTACCCTCTCAATGTCTTTTGCAAAGAAGAGCTTAACTGTCAGTTCCCCATCGTTTATCCTTTATTTCGCAGTCACCATTTGTGTTTCATTCTTCTCTGGCTGACTTAACATAAAACAGATTCCTATGTTCACACTGAGATGTTCTCCCATACACACACAAGCACACTGTAAAGCATCAAATTTTAGTCTGACCATTTTTTCCCCAGAACTGAATTCTTGAAAAAATGAAGCATAAGCTTTACACTACTGAACAAATTAGTTTAATCGTTTTTATATTTCAAAGTGTTTAAATTTAAGCTGTTGAAAGCAATATTTTGCTGCATGGAATGCGGAATGATTAAACCATGATAGGACTGATACAGTGATATATAAAAAGCAGCTTTCAAGCTCTCTTCTCCAAATTAGATGCATTGATTAAGCATTGCATGTGTGGTAGCCAACTGCAAATTTGTTTCTCAACACTGGATTTTATACTTGTTTCCATTCAAATGGATAATGTCTGTAAAACCATTGGCATAGTTCTCTAGCAAACTAACAACTTCCCAATTGAACAGGATGGCTACTTATTTAATGGTATCATTCCATAATTGCCTCAACATCAAGAAAACTGAGTATCTAGAGACCCCTGGAACGCTTCAAATCAATGGAGAAAACCTAAAGAAGATGGACATTTTTCGGTATCTGGGATCCCACCTCCAAGGCAATGGCGACATTAATGGCGAGGTGCGAGCAAGGGTGAATGCAGCCTGGATGCGTTGGCGAGAACTCACCGGTGGGTTACGTGACAAGACGAATGCCAACCCATCTTAAATCTAAGATTTACAAGACAACCATCCGCCTGGTTGCACTGTATGGCACTGAATGCTGGGCAGCAACAACAGGGACTGAAAGCTATCTCCATGCCATGGAAATGCGAAGGCTCCGTTGGATAGCGGGCATCTCCCTTCTTGACCACATCACAAATGACACCGTTTGACAACATTTTGGTGTGGCACCAATTATAGAGAAGATGAGAGAAGGCCGGCTCTGCTGGTATGGACATGTCCTGAGAGCAGCACCTTCCACCGTTGCCAAGACTGCCTACCGACTAGAAGTCAATGGCTGGCGACCTCGCGGGTGTCCAAAACAAAGATGGCAATACACCATCAACAAAGATATGCAAGCCGCAGGCCTGCGCCCTGGAGACGCAGCTGACCGTGCAAAGTAGCGTTCAATGATCCAAAAAGTGGACCCTACACTTGCGGGAATACGCTAGGAAGAAGATTCCATAATCAGCTCACCTCGGGCTTTATAATTGTTATAATTATTAGACGTTCTTCCAAGAAGTATGGTTTGATGGGAACATTTGGGACCTTCAGTCTTTCATGGAGATTCCCAAAGCATCCCTTACCTTAGCTTTTAGTTCCCACATTTCTCTGAAGAAAATGAATTGCAATGGCTATATATCTCTTTCAGAATAAGGAAAGATAAGTCAAACCACCTGAAGTGTGAGCATTAGCATTTTTTTTTAAATTGATTACTTCCATGAAAAATTCTCCTAGTTCAATTGAGAAGCTTCAGTTGAGGTATGAGCTTGGAAGAATACTGTTTAAAATGATGTACTGATCAAATTATTCTTTGGTTAGTTGGTTCTCTTAATTCTTCAAGATACCTTTCACTAAACGAACTGTTGTAAGTTGAGGATTACCTGAATTAATATTTTTCATTCCTCATAACTGCCTTAATATGTGAACTTATTGGGGAAAGAGCATAGATAATAGCCACAAATCTCTGTCATTGAATCTCTTCTCTGGGTCCAATTAAAATTATTCTTTTGCTACTTAGGAGAAGAAGAGAAAAATAAGATTTGCAGTAGGTAGAAAACGATGACATAGAATAGAATAGAATAGAATAGAATAGAATAGAATAGAATAGAATAGAATAGAATAGAATAGAATTTTTTATTGGCCAAGTGTGATTGGGCACACAAGGAATTTGTCTTGGTGCATATGCATAATAGAGCAGCCCAAAATATTGATCATCATTGATGAAAATTAATAATAAAATGCTGCTAAACTTTACACTTATTCTTACATACAGTAACAGTAACAACAACCACAAATAGAATTTGCTACCTTTCTTAAGGACACACGATCTCACCCTACTATATGCCTTATTCAACCAAACAATTCAGTTAATCTTTTCATGCAAAGTGATGCCGACTCTGGGCCTTTATAGAAGATGTATCGTAGGTCTGACTAACTAGACTGCCCTACCTCGTGCTGGGATCTGGGGAATCCTGCTGTTAACTGTTCCAAGGTTGCTTTTCATTTGTGTTGATCTAAAATTATACGGCAAAACAAAACAGCAAAACGCCCATTCCTACTGAACTCAGTTAAAGAATGAATGAGCCTTTAGTATTTGGGACGTTCTTAATGGGACAGCGGGCTGCATGAGATGGGCTGCATTCCAAAGTATGAAGTCTAAAAACTTTCCTGATATTATCATGATCCGTAGACATAAGCAACAGATGTCTGTTTGTTTGTTTGTTTCAAGGACAGATTGTTTCAGACCAAGCCTGTTTTCACTATTTGAGTGGAAAGGAAGCTAAATGACTCATATAATATTGAATGCACACACAAATCCAGAATTCAAGTATAAATAAAGTAAACTTGGGAATAGCTAAAGCTGAGTTAATGGCAGACACACTTTGCTTGCAAAACTTCTCACTTTTAGCCCCTGGGCATCTCCAGATAGGAGAGGAAATGGCTTCTGTTTGAAGCTGTTAAGAGCTGATCCTAGCAATGCGCTCTACATGGGGCTACCCTTGAAGAGTGTCCGGAGACTACAACTGGTCCAGAATGCAGCTGCGCGAGCAGTCATGGGTGTGCCAAGGTACACCCACACAAGTGCCATCCTTCGCGAGCTGCATTGGTTGCCAATTGCGCTCCGGTCACAATTCAAGGTGTTGGTTGTTACCTTTAAAGCCCTACATGGCTCAGGACCAGTTTATCTGCGTGACCGCCTTATGCCACATTCCTCCCATCGACCAGTGAGGTCGCACAGGGTTGGCCTTCTTCAGGTCCCGTCGGCCAGACAGTGCCGGCTGGCGGGACCGCGTGGTAGGGCCTTCTCTGTAGCCACTCCGACTCTGTGGAACCGGCTTCCCCCCGAGATCCGTACTACCCCCACCTTACTGGCCTTCCGTAAAGCCCTTAAGACCTGGCTTTTCCGGCAGGCCTGGGGCCAATAGTTGTTCTGATTGGCCCATGCATGGTTGTGTGAATGTTTTATTTTAAATATAGTTGGGGGGTTTTTTTTCCCTTTCTTTTTTAAATTGTTTTTATATGTTTTATTTTTTATGATGTAAGCCGCCCAGAGTCCTTCGGGAGTTGGGCGGCATATAAATTTTATAAAATAAAAAATAAAATAAATAGGCGACCTGATAGGCTCCAAATATTTTGCTCTTTAAATTTTATCAGCCTACAGAAGGTCAATATTATAAAAGGAAGATTTTAAAACATTTAAGATGAAATTGGGAAGCACTGTCATTGTTTGGTTTTAGTTTCTTGAGTCACTGTACAGCTGTCTCTAGGGAAAACTCTGACATCATTTTACTGGGTTCTTGATGGAACCCCCCAAAAACAGCAGATACCTCAAAATTTGAATTACCGTACAATAAAAACAGGACAATCGCGTTCGTGGTGTGAAAAGGAACAGTTTTTGGAATATATATACAGTGTTTTGGATCAATATTTCATGCAACTCAATCTCTTTAGATACGATGACATTATTCTATGAGCATTTGCCTCAACAGGGCTGGTGATTTTATGAAATTAGAAATACAAAATCATACAGTTTTATTCTCTAATCAAGGGTACAATCTGCACCCCCAATGTTGTATATATCCTCTAACCCCCAGATCAGATTTCTCTTCCATCTCCTCCCAGCTGAGAAGTGAAAAAGCTTTTGCATAAGCCAAAAAAGGTAGCTTAATATATTTTAATAAAAAAGAAGAATTATCCAAGTCATTTGAAAAAAAAAAGAAAAAAACACCACCAACTGTTTATGTTTATAGAAATAGTTCTGGCTATCATTGTTCCAGTCGGTAAAGTCCTTGGCTGTTCAGAACATCTTTGACCAATGATGGTCTATGGCAGGGGTCTCCAACCTTGGCAATTTTAAGACTTGTGGACTTCAACTCCCAGAATTCTGGGAGTTGAAGCCCACAAGTCTTAAAGTTGCCAAGGTTGGAGGCCCCTGGTCTATGGTAGATTCATGTTAGAAATCTCTATTTATTTCTTCATACAAAGTGAAGAAATTTGGGAAATATCTTCTGCCAGTTCAGGAAAAAAAATACTTGGATTTACTGTAGCTGCCCTAAAAAGCAGCCGCCAACATGTGTTAATTATTACAGGGCCTAATATTGGATTACAGTTTTTTCCCCCAAGCTTCAAGAAAGCTGCTGTATTTTTTCTTAACCTCCAGAAACTAGGTGCCTACAATTATTCTTTCAAGGTTTCATTTGGCAGTACCTCTATTAGGTGATTAACTATCTTTCTAAAGAAAACCAGAGTGGTGGTCCGTAAGATGTGAATACTGTCGAAGTGCAAAGTAAATAACTTAAAAGAGCATAATGGTTAGGAAGGCTTTGGGAATTAATAGGTGAATTCAAACGGGCCAGCTTGTTGTCATCTTTTCATGAGTAGAGATAAAATACAACTGCTTATGGGCCAGGAGGATCCAAGGAATAACATAGCTTGTTCTTCTGCTCTAATAGACGGGTAAATTTCTTACCATACGTTTTGGAACAACAATGGAAGTTTTCAAGGCATTTTTATGGCAACATTCATGAAAAACAGGTTGTGCTGTTGTGGCCACTATTTTTATCACAACTTGTTCAACATCCCTGATTTTGGGATGGGAAAGTGCTCCTTGCTCTCTCGGTCTTTTGAAACGCAAGCATTATGTCTTGTGGTGAGAAAAGGCAAGGATTCTATTCTCAGTTCAAACTGAAGCATAAATTTTGATTCGAGGATTCCCTACAAGGGGGTCATCATTTTCTGCCCGTAATTAGACAGAGCCGTGATGGTGCAGTGATTAGAATGCAGTATTGCAGGTAAACTCTGCCCACTGCTAGGATTTTGATCCTGACTGGCTCAAGGTTGGCTCAGCCTTCCATCCTTCCGAGGTGGGTAAAATGAGGAACCATGATTGTTGGGGGCAATATGCTGACTCTGTAAACCATTTAGAGAGGGCTGTAAAGCACTATGAAGCAGTATATAAGTCTAAGAGCTATTGCTATTGCTATTGCTGTTACTTGTGATTAACATTCGCTCTCTCTTGTGCCTTGTGGTATAAAAAAAGAATTCCCTCCTCACCATTATGAGTGGTATGTATCTTCCTCAATCTCAGGTCCTGTAGTAGAGAGTTTGAGGGTTCTGCGCAGGATCTTAGCTGTTCTCAGCATTGCATCTTCTTGACAGACAGCTCTGATGTTTCTCCTAGGATCTGTTGGAGCCACTCTCCCACCTTAGAACACATAGCCATGAATGCTCTTATCATCACTAGGACCACTTTGGCCTTAACTTTCTACATCCTTTCCAGTTACTCCTTCAGGTCCGGTATTTCTCCAAGCTTCTCACAGTCCTTCCAGATATTGCTTTCACTTGGCACCACTACATCACTATCACTGTCTTCTGGTCCTTGTCTATTACCATGATGTCTGGTTGATTGTCCAGTACCTACCTGTCTGTTTGGATCTGGAAGTCCCATAGAATCTTAGCTTATGTACTATACATATTGATAATGGAGAATATTTGTAGCTCAGGGTTAAAATGAAGGGTCCTTGGTGCTCTCTGAGCTTGGTTGATGATAGATGATAGATAGATAGATAGATAGATAGATAGATAGATAGATAGATAGATAGATAGATAGATAGATAGATAGATAGATAGATAGATAGATAGATAGATAGATAGATAGATAGATA
>QLTV01002273.1:364070-375188 GCA_003457575.1 Thermophis baileyi
GGATGGTGGGATGGTTGGATTGATTGTTGGATTGATGGATGGATGGATGGATGGATGGATGGATGGATGGATGGATGGGTGTGTGGGTGTGTGGGTGTGTGGGTGTGTGGGTGGATTAATAAATAAGCAAATAATGGGGAAACAGTTGTGAAAATGGATGAAATAAAGCCTGCCAAAGTTGGTTATAGATAGAAGGAAAAAAATGACAAATAATATCCCCACTAATTCACACATAGCCACACACACATAAACACGCCATCTTATTTGATGGCATATTCTTCTTTTGGGGAGGGGAAACTATGTTAGGGTTCTCTGTATGGTTTCACCAAGTGAGGGAAAGGATTTCTGCCCCACCTTAATGAGTTGAGAAGGAAGTTGTACTTAATCGAATAATGTCTTGCTTTTTTTAAAAAATAGATTTTCATAGAGGCATAAAGTTTTTGGTGTTATACAAAGAAGCATATTCATAAGGAAAATGGAACTGTGGTGAATGAAAACATTATTTAGTTGTTCTTTGCGTTGCCCTGACTGGGAGGTTGGAGAAGAAAAAGGCTTTAACAAGTTTAAAAGAAAAATGTGAATTATTGGTGGCTAAAATGAGTAACATTTTCACCAGGCAGGAAAATATTGATATTCTTGACAAATGAAGAGTGAAATTCTTTTGACTTTTATTCTACAGTGTCACAAACGGTCAATGGCTGACAGAGAAAATATCTAACTCTACGTCAATTTGCCAATGATTGTCTTGTTTCATTCATGCCTTACAAGGAAGGCCTTTCAATGCAATTATATTATTGTCAATTGGACAACAATTTGGAGAAAAACATTATTTGTGTTTTCCTTTTTCCATTCCTGGAGGCTCTTAAAACAAACCCCTTTCCTACTTCCCACACAATTCTTGATTTGCTCAGATTTCAAACCGAAAGCCACCAGGTTGCAGATCAGCGCCTGGTCGGCCTCGGTCAGGCCAAAGCGCTGCGGGCCGGTCCTTCACTACTTCCAGGGCAGACCTGCGGGCCGGATCTAACCACCTCCCGGGCCAGATCTGGCCTGCGGGCCTTGAGTTTAATACCCCTGATTGTAACCAATAGAAGATAGGCAGAAAACTCTCTGTGCGTTGCACAAAGGACAAAGTCATCAATTTTCTCTTCAAAAGTACCTTTCAACAAAGAACTTGGCATAAAACACACAACATGGAATCTTAGAATGCAAAGTTTGGAAATGATATAGGACAGTGATGGCTAACCTCTTTGTGCCGAGGTGGCGCAGTGGTTAGAGTGCAGCACTGCAGGCTACTTCAGCTGACTGCTAGCTGCAGTTCGGTGGTTCAAATCTCACTGGTTCAAGGTTGACTCAGCCTTCCATCCTTCCGAGGTGGGTAAAATGAGGACCCAGATTGTTGGGGGCAAAATGCTGACTCTGTGAACCGCTTAGAGAGGGCTGTAAAGCACTGTGAAGCGGTATATAAGTCTAAGTGCTATTGCTAGTGCTATTGCTATTGTCATCACGTGCCGAAAGTGCGCGTGTGCGACAGTGTGTGTGCGCGCTCGCACCTATAATGCAATGCATGTGCAACCCCCCATGTTCCCCATCCCCCCACGCATGTGTGCGTGACCCCCCGCGCTTCCCTTGCCCCCACGCATGACCCTGCGCATGTGCATGCAACCCCATGCATGCATGCACATCTCCCACATGCACCCCACCCCCGCACATGTGCGGCAGAGACCTGAAAATCAGCTGGCCGGCATGCATGCGTGGTGAAGCTGAGCTGGGGCGACAGCTCGTGTGCCATCAGAGAGGGCGCTGCGTGCCACCTCTGGCATGAGTGCCATAGGTTCGCCATCACAGATATAGGAGATCAATGTACCCAACCACCCAGCACCGGAATGGTCAACCAGAATGCCGGGTGTTAGATCATTCATATTGTTGTAGGACACTATTCGTAAAAGTACAAGATAAAGGTTGGCTAACTTGAAGCATGGCGGCATTTGGGATGTAACTGCAATTGCTGTGGTTGTGAAGATTTCCTGCCATGGAGGGATATGAAATTCAAAAACTACAGAATAAACCAGTGGTGAAATTCAAATTTTTTTACTACCGGTTCTGTGGCCGTGGCTTAGTGGGCGTGGCTTTGTGGGCGTGGCAGGGGGAGGATACTGCAAAATCTCCAATCCCACCCCACCCCTGGGGGAAGGATACTGCAAAATCCCCATTCCCACCCCACTCCAGGGGAAGGATACTGCAAAATCCCCATTCCCACCCCACTCCAGGGGAAGGATACTGCAAAATCCCCATTCCCACCCCACTCCAGGGGAAGGATACTGCAAAATCCCCATTCCCTCCCCACTCCTGGGGGAAGAATATTGCAAAATCCCCATTCCCACCCCACTCCTGGGGGAAGGATATTGCAAAATCTCCATTCCCACCCCACTCTGGAGCCAGCCAGAGGTGGTATTTGCCGGTTCTCCAAACTACTCAAAATTTCCGCTACCGGTTCTCCAGAACCTGTCAGAACCTGCTGGATTTCACCCCTGGAATAAACCTTGAATATGTTTATCATTTTAAAAGAAAAACAGCAAAGATCCTACCCTGCAAAAAACTGAGAAAGAAATTGAGCCTTATGGTTTTGCTCATCTGTATGATACAAACTTTTCTCATACTTTGAAAGCCCGTGATGGCCTTGAAACCTTAAGAAAATTATATCAGCAAAGGAGAATATTTGTAGGTCAGGGTTGACATGAGGAATCTTTGGTGCTCTCTGAGCTTTGTTGTTTTCTTGCAGACATTTCATTACTCAAACTAGGTTAACATCGTCAGCTCTAGTAGGGAGTGGGGTTTGCTCTCAGTTTACATTCTAGTGGCTTGTCCTATCAGTGTTGTTGGGAGTAGTCTTGGAGGTTCTTTGCTTGGACTGTTTACTGTTTTAGCTATGGTTAACTGCCAAACTAGCTAATAGTAAACAGCCCAACTAAAGAACTTCCATGACCAAAGCCAACACTGACAGGGCAAGCCACTAGACTCTATATATATAAAAGCCAAATACCACTCACTCATCACAAAATCTCCAGAACTGTAAAGCCTACAAACTTGAAACTTGGCACGTATGTTCCTCTTGGCTTCTAGGTGCTCGCTAAGAAAGGATTTTTCGAAATGACCATCAGATCATTAGTATTTCTTATACAGTATTATATTAAGACGCTCTGATGCTAAGGAGTTAGACGTTCTACTCCCCCTCCCCACCTGAAAAGAACTCTGTTCCAACTGCCAGTTGCCTTATATTAACACGCTCTGATGCTAAGGAGTTACACATTCTACATAAATTTTCAAGCTTTAAGTGTCAATTTATCAAGCCCGATCACATAGTTTCATAGCGAAGCACAGGTATCCAGCTACTACTATAGAATAACAGAATAACAGATCTGGAAGGGACCTTGGAGGTCTTCTAATCCAACCGTCTGTTCCGGCAAGAAACCCTATACCATTTCAGACAAATGATTGTCCAATCTCTTCTTTAGAACTTCCAGTGTTGGAGCACTCACAACTTCTGGAGGCAAGTTGTTCCACTGATTAATTGTTCTAACTGTTAGGAAATTCCTCCTTAGTTCTAGGTTGCTTCTCTCAGTGGTGGGTTGCTACCGGTTCGCACCGATTCAGTGAACCGGTGGCAGCGGGAGGCTCCACCCACCCACCCGGACGTCATCAAAAACGCTCTATGCATGCTCAGAAGCATTGCGTGCATGCGCAAAGCGCACGCACACACCCACGCGCTCCCATTACCGAACCGGTAGCAAAGGTAAGTGGAACCCACTACTGGCTTCTCTCCTTGGTTAGTTTCCATCCATTGCTTCTTGTCTTGCCTTTTGGTGCTCTGGAAAATAGTTCAACCCCCTTGTCTTTGTAGGAGCCCCTCAAATATTGGTACAGTGCTATCATGTCCCCCCTCAAAGAGAAAGTGGTGTGTTTTTTTCTTGCAGGGTACTATTGAAAGCACTTAGTTGTGGATGAAATGACACTTTGAATCCTAAAAAGTGATAATGTTGAAAACCAACATGGTGGGGGAAAAGGATTTAGAATAGAAGGAGCGTAGGCTGGAGCGGAGCTCATCAGCCTGAGACACAAACTAAGTCCATGGGAAGTGAGTTTTTTGCTTCGGGTTTTTATTCTGCCTCTGCTTTGATTGCTCTTGGCTTGAGACCACTCCCTTCCCCCCCCCCATCAGTGCTGACCCTGACAAAAAGAAGTTTTCTCTCTTTAAATTATGCAAGTTTCTTCAATGAAAGTCCTGTGCAGTTTGCAAACTGTGATGTCTTATCAACACAGCCGGTTCTATGGTAAGAGTTAAGCTATTTGGCATGGTAAGCTAAACATTCATATTCTCTTTATTTCTGAGCTGTTTCTAAAAACTTTCTTTTCCTTCCTTCCTTCCTTTCTTCCTTCCTTCCTTCCTTCCTTCCTTCCTCCCTTCCTCCCTTCCCTTCCCTTCCCTTCCTTTCCTTTCCTTCCTTTTTCCTTCCTTCCTTCCTTCCTTCTTTCTTTCTTTCTTTCTTTCTTTCTTTCTTTCTTTCTTTCTTTCTTTCTTTCTTTCTTTCTTTCTTTCTTTCTTTCTTTCTTTCTAATCTGTACATCTCTATTTGGAATACCCTCTGGACTTCAATGGCATTTACACATTTAGATGTGTATGTAGATAGATGGGGGAAATTACTTTATCTCACTATATACATTCCAATGTCCCAGTATTTAGTTCTTACAACCATTCTAAAAGAATCTGCAAGATTGCTTTAAAGTACATTAATAGTTATCTTTTCCTAGAACAAATTTTATCCTGTTCTTCATTACAATGGTGATAACTGCCACACTTTATTTTCCGATCTGGTTTAAAGATAATAGGGGATGGGGGCTTTACTTCTCCTGGAAAAATCACATACTGAAGTTGTTAGAAAGGAAATGAGAGACGCACACACAGAGAGTGCACAGGGAACAAAATGTTACATTGCAAGACTCTTGTTTTTCCAGACTCCAGAATCTAAGGAATCAAATCCTTGCAGTTAATTCAGTAATTCTGCTGACCTTCTTAAAGTCCCATTCTTTGGGGGGAACATATAGGTAAATATACCTTTAAGAAAACACGCAACTCTATTTTTAGCTGGGCAGCACCTCTGTTTTGCCCTCCTGCTTCTCCAACGCACTCTGCAATGGGAGAGCTGGATGTGGGGGGATGGGAGCAGGGGAAAGCTTTAAATCTTTCTTTTAAATCTCCAATATATGAAGTCTGAGGAATAAATTCAAAGCAGGCCTGGATGCCTGAAGAAAAGTTGGAGAGAAATATTCCGTTTCATTCAAGCACATCAAGGGTCTAGCTGGAGTCTTGTTTAGCTAAGGTCAGACTAGACGAGGTCCTCCAATAAAAATAAATCTCAAATTAATTATGGCCTCAAGCGAGGGGCCAGACAGTTGGAGCTGGTGTGCTAAAGTCTGGTTTTGGGGCCTTCATTCTCCTCCTCCTCCTCCTCCTCCTCCTCCTCCTCCTCCTCCTCCACCAGGGCCTTAGATGAGTGCAGATGCTTCAATTCTTGCCTGCTCTCCTCTGGAAGGGATTTTGCAATCATTAGGACAGATGCTCCCTAGGCCATTAATCAGAGCTGGGCTAGTGCTAATATGGCTTAGAAAGAACAATCTGTGAGGGGCCCTCTCCTCCTCCTCCTCTTCTCCTTATCCTCCCTCCTCCTCCCTTCTTCTTCTTCTCCTTCTCTTCCTCCTCCTCCTCCTCTTCTCCTTATCCTCCCTCCTCCTCCCTTCTTCTTCTTCTCCTTCTCCTTCTCCTCTCCTTCTCTGCCCTTTCTCCTCCTCCTGCTGCTGCTGCTGCTGACTCTAAACAGCCTACAACTTCAAAATGTTCGATTAAAACAGTGAAAAACATGATAAGAAAACAATGTGCCACGCTGCCTGGCTTACAACAGCATGTTAAGCCACAAATAAACCAAGTACATTATGGTTTAGGACATAAAGTGTGACCAGGTCTCCAAGACACATGTCTGGCTAGCCTCAACACTTACCGAAAACATATGCTGCCATTGTCTGCCGATACATGCAAACTTTCTAACCTTGACATTATTCTGCTCCTCCTGTTGAAAAGTGTTTGGGGGGGGGAGGGGGGGTTGTAGAGAAAAGATTTGCAAGAAAATATTTTGAAATTCTTGCAAGGAATTTCCTGCCTGTCCTGGTTTAAGCAAAGGACTGCTTCGTGTTATTCCCTCTCCGGACCATGATGGGAATTCCCCAATTGAAATTCTGTCTTCACGTAACACAGCAAACCTAAATGATTTTCTCTCTCAGTATGTTGAAAAGCAACTGTAATCTGTACTTGTCTGTACTTCTTAGTTTAACTTCAGTGAAGGCTCACCAGGAATCTATGCCCCCCCTTTTTTAAAAAAATCATTTCTTTGTACTGTGGGTTTAAGCCAGCCTTCTCCATCCTGGCACCCTCCAGATGTGGAGGGCATGCTGGACAGGAGTTCTTAAGAGTTCTTTGCACATCTGGAGAGCATCCGGTTGGGAGACGCTTGTTTAAATTTAGTAGAACCAACTATCTCTGTGAAACATAATAAGGGGTAAACCCCCCCCCATCTCCTTTGACTGCTGCAAGGTCTCCCCATCTGCTGCTCTTCTAAGACACCTAGAGAGGGATGCTAGAGAGGGATGCCGGCAAGCTTCGTGCCTCAGGCGCGGGACCAGAACTCAGTCTCCGGCTTTTTAGCCTGGTGCCTTAATCGCTGCATCGAACTGGTTCCCGGGAGAATTCGCCGATGCTTAATCTTGCAAGCGGTCTCTTGATAGAAGGTATAGAAGCTTCATTCAAGGTCTCATTTCGGCTGGAGGTCCATTGCGTAAAACGCCCGACTTCACACAACTGAGTTCCGTTTGTAGCGCTAGAATAAAAAGCAGCGGTCAAACGCCTCGCCTTTCCCTCTGCTCAAGAAATCTCTCTCTCTCTCTCTCTCTCTCTCTCTCTCTCTCTCTCTCTCTCTCTCTCTCTCTCTCTCTCTCTCTCTCTCTCTCTCAAGAGAAACCTTGCTGAATTCCATTCCGTTCCATTCCATTCCATTCCTCTCTCTCTCTCTCCCTCTCTCTCTCTCTCTCGCTCTCTCTCTCTCCCTCTCCCCCTCTCTCTCTCTCTCTCTCTCTCTCTCTCTCTCTCTCTCTCTCTCTCTGTGTCTCTCTCTCTCTGCCTCTCTTTCTCTCTGTCTGTCTCCCTGTCTCTCTCTTTCTCTCTCTTTCTCTGTCTCCCTGTCTCTCTCTGTCTCCCTGTCTCTCTCTCTCTCCCTCTCTCCCTCTCTCCCTCTCTCTCTCTCTCCTCTCCCTCTCCTAGAAGAGCAAATGGGGGTGGGGAAGAGAAACCATGCCTCTCTCTGTCTCTGTCTCCCTGTCTCCCTGTCTCCCTGTCTCCCTCTCTCCCTCTCTCTCTCTCTCTGTCTCTGTCTCTCTGTCTCCCTGTCTCTCTCTCTCTGTGTCTCTGTCTCCCTCTCTCCCTCTCTCCCTCTCTCTCCCTCTCTCTCTCTCTCTCTCACACACACACACACACACACACACACACACACACACACACACCATGAATTTGAGCAAGTTCAGCATCCCGAGTTCAAAACGGCCCTTTGCGCTCTTCTGTTCTTCGCAGCCGCATTGCCAACCAAGGCGCCTCTTGTCTGCCCCGTTCCTTTGCGCACCCGCCATCCTATGGAAACGGGTCTCCTCTCTGCATCGGACCTGCGATCTCTGCTGGGTAGGGATGGCCTCAGTTAAGAGCAGCAACGGGGGTGGGGTGGGGTGGGGGAGTCCGGGGAAAAAAATAACCTTCCGCAAAACGCGCCCTTCCCCCACCTTCCGTCGTCCCATTAAAGCGTTTACTTCCTAGGCTCAGTGGCTTTGCGCTAATAGTGAAGCTGCGCGATTTTCTGATACCCGAATTTGTTGCTTGCTTGTTTTATTTGTTTATATCCCACCTTTATTGTTTTTACAAATAACTCAAGGTGACTAACCTATCCAACATACCTTCCTCCTCCTATTTTCACCACAACCAACAACCCTGCGAGGTGGGTTGGGCTGAGAGAGAGTAACTGGCCCAAAGTCGGCCAGCCAGCCAGTTTTCTTGGCTAAGGCAGGATTTGAACTCACGGCCTCCCGCTTTCTAGCCTGCTTCCTCACCCACTAGATGTCAATGGGTGGGTGGGGGAAAGCACTTTTGGGATTTAATAGCACTAGCAATAGCACTTAGACTTATATACTGCTTCACAGTGCTTTACAGCCCTCTCTAAGCGGTTCACAGAGTCAGCATATTGGCCCCAACAATCTGGGTCCTCATTTTTCCCACCTCGGAAGGATAGAAGACTGAGTCAACCTTGAGCTCGTCAGAATCGAACTCCTGGCAATTGGCAGAATTAGCCTGAAACACTGCATTCTAACCACTGGGAGGGAGGGAGGGAGGTTATTTGCATTTTCAGAGTAGTGTCATCAGCCTAGCGCAGGTTATTGATTTTCTTCCTCCAGTTTTAAAACTTCTTTCAGTCCAGCTTCCCTCAATATACAGTCTATTCAACATGTAGGTTGAGGTAAGGGGGAAGTACATTTCTCCATGCTCCATTCAGATTGTGGTTACCTGCCCTTTGTGTAGGAGGCTACGCATTTCCCGAGAGATGTTCTGGGATTTCCGTTTTCCTAAGGACAGGAAGGAAGGAAGGAAGGAAGGAAAGAAGGAAAGAAGGAAAGAAGGAAAGAAGGAAAGAAGGAAAGAAGGAAGGAAGGAAGAAAAATAGCAATAGACTTATATACCGCTTCACAGTGCTTTTACAGCCCTCTCTAAGCGGTTCACAGAGTCGGCCTCTTGCCCCCAACAATCTGGGTCCTCATTTTACCCACCTCGGAAGGATGGAAGGCTGAGTCAACCACGAGACCAAACTGGATCTCCTAGGCCGAGCCTGGCGTCCCCTTCCTTTCGATGATGTGTGACTATTGGCCATCACCCCTATTTAAATAAATAAATAAATAAATAAATAAATAAATGAATAAATAAATCAATCAATCAATCAATCAATCAATCATCAACTTTAGGTTCAAGCCGCCTTTAGGAACCCCGTTGAGCAAAATAATTTTTTTTTAAAAAAAGAAAAAATGAAAAATGAAAGTGCCATTATTTCGACCATTGCTTGAACAGAGGGCTGAAAACCACTCCTCCCCCCACACACACACACTCACACTCACACACTCCCGAATGAAGACGTCTGGTGTAGTCAAGGAAGAGCAGGCCCAGTTGAAGACACAACTCCTTGGGGATACCCCAGAAGGTAGCAGAGAAAGTCCTTTGTCGTCCCACGCCCCGGTACTGACAGGCCAAGAGGCTGCCTGGTACATTATTCCAGCTACCTGGTTGGGCAACCAGGCTCTTCTCTTCCCCCCACCCCCTCCCCCATCCACCCAGGAGAGGCGATTTGCTCCTTTCTACAGATCTTGGATCGTCCTGTTTGATCTGTCCTGTTGGGTTGCTTTGTTGTTATGACCGTTTTTCACACGTACGACCTTGCAGCATCCTCAGGATCGAGTGATCAAAATCCATGATGCTTGATAACGGGTTCATATTTATGACGGTTGCTGTGTCCTGGGGTCATGTGATTCCCCTTTTGCGACCCTTCCGACAAGCCAATTCAGTGGGGGAAGCCAGGTTCCCTTAACAACTCCGTTACTAACTTGTTATCGGGAGTCCCAAAGGTGCTTTTTTTTTTTTTTTTTCTCAAGAGGCAACTGGACTTTCTGGTTTTTCTTTCAAGATATTTCACTTCTCATTTTTTTTTTTTTCTTTGAAGACGTTTCGCTTCCCATCCCATTTGTATGTATGAGTTTCTAACTGTTTTTAACTGTTTTTATTATGGTTTCTTTTAATGGTTTTTTATATTGTTGTGAGCCGCCCAGAGTCCCTTGGGAGTTGGGAGGCATACAAATTTAATAAATAAATCAATAAATAAACTTCTATCCACCTAACAGTTCAAAAACATGTTATATGCAAGTAGATAGGTACCACTTCAGCGGGGAGATGAGCTGGTGCTGTTGTGACCCAGCTCTGTGCAGTCAGGCAGATTCCTGATGGCTCTGAATCTTCTGGTTGTGGCTCCCAGTTTGCGAGGTGGCTCCAGGAAGGGAGGGGGCCTTGAGTGATGCTGCAGGAAGAGCCACTCATCTTTCTCCCTGATGCAAAGCCACCTCACCCTCCTGTGACGCACTTTAATAATAATAATAATAATAATAATAATAATAATAATAATAATAATAATAATAATAATAATAATCCAAGAAGCTTCAAAGCTGAAGAAGCTCCTTGGATGAGAAGCGAAACGTCTTCAAAGAAAAAAAAACCCAGAAAGTCCAGTTGCCTCTTGAAAAAAAGCACCTTTGGGACAACCATGACCTGGATGATTGAGACTCTCCATAGACATTTGTTATTGGGAGGTTGCCCAAATAGCTCGTCGGCATTGTTCGGCTCTAGCCGGGCTGCCCTCTAGAATGGGGAGCGGCCGCTCTTCATTTCAGCCCCAAGGCGGAGAGCAGGCAGGCGCGGTGGAAGAAAGAAGCGCTGGGCGCCAGTTAGATACCAGGCAAGGACTCACGCTGGGCAACCTTGCTGAGACCTCTTCCCCACTTGTAGGGGGCGGGGGCGGGAAATCAAGGGATCCTTCCTTCCTTCCATCCCACCGCCAGACAGGGGAACGGATGGTTTTGGGGGGAGGCTGAGTTCCAAAATTCCTGTTGCATCCGAAATCAATATTTTTCGCGGTGATGGGCAGAGGGAGAGCCTTCGGTTTTCATGGTTCTTTGGACTCGCCTTTGAACAGAAGAGAATTCCAAGGTGGGGGGGGGGGGACCGGTCCAGACAGAGGCAACCCCGAGCCAAAATCTTCGGAAGAGCAGAGAGCGAGGGTGTTCGTTACTGGCAATCTGCTCGTCTTTCTTTCTTTCTTTCTTTCTTTCTTTCTTTCTTTCTTTCTTTCTTTCTTTCTTTCTTTCTTTCTTTCTTTCTTTCTTTCTTTCTTTCTTTCTTTCTTCCTTTCTTCTTTTCTTTCTTCCTTCCTTCCTGTT
>QLTV01002273.1:378749-406704 GCA_003457575.1 Thermophis baileyi
AAGTCCTATTCAAATACATTCACGCGTCCTTTAGAGGCACTCTGACCATGGCATGCATAATGGGGCGGCTGCGGGAGGGCGAAGGGGAAAACCAATCTAACATAGTTAAATCCGATCCTCCTGTTATAACTTCAGGCTATTCACTGGCCACGGGGCGATTCTAAGAGTTTACCCACCGACCATTTCCCCAGTCCCCGAAACAGGGCAATCTGGATTGAATTACAGCCACCCGCTCTTCGACAGTTATTGTAACTCCGGGGGAAAACCGCAGCCCCCCCCCCAAAAAAAGAAAGAAAGATGAATTTCTGGACAATTATGACTCAGCAACTGGTCTTAAAACTCTTTGTCATTAACGGGAATTTAACTGTCTGCTTCCAGATAAGCCAACACCGGCTGCCGCATTTTTTACGGAAAGGTAACGACTCCAGCTGGCCGCCTAAGAACCGTGGCCAGGGAGCAGGTCCCATTGAAGAGGATGGGACGTATTCCGGCGACCAGGCGATTAAAAGTGGGCTGCGGGACGCCGATGCGGGGTGCCAAAAGTCTCTGAGAGCGACCAGCTCTGGGTTGTTCAGCTCTCCCCTCCCCTCCACCAGCTATATTATGATATCTATTTCATGCCACCCGAAAGAGGACGAAAGTAGCCCTCCTTCTGCCTTCCGAAACGGTCCGTAGAACTCGGAGCTGTCCGTCTCCCCGAGAGCGATCCTGTTATTCGGGAGAGCAAAGACCCCGCCGGGCTCGGCTATTGGGCGCATCCAGCCCTTCTCTGGATCGCGCAGGCAGGCGGGCGGGCTCAGCGGGCGGACCGAGTTTTCCTCCCCATCAAGTGACTTCACTTCCCAAAATTGGCCGGGGGTGGGGGTGGGGAAAAACAGTTTCATCCGGTTACTGTCGCCCTTTCGCTTTGCGCCAAGGGGAGTTCGGAGAGCTTCAGCGGGCCGGACGCGGGAGAGAGACCCCGAAAGAGCTCGCGGGAGGAAGGACGGGGACGCGCCCCGGGCAGGGAGGAAGAGTGGGGGGGAGTCGACGTCGGGAGCGCGCCGCGAGCAAGGCCAGGCTAAGAGGAGTCGCGGGAGCCAGGATCCGAGTTTGGGACTCTCGGGAAGGGGCGTCTTTGGGGAGGGGGTGCCACGCGGAAACCGGGTCAATGTGGGGACCTTGGGGACCCCCGGCTGGAGATCGAGATCGATGGACGGGACTATCAAGGTAAGAGGAGGCGGCGAGGACGAGACAGGGACGGAGGGGGGGGAAGAGGAGCTCCGGGGCGCCGGAGAAGTGGGGCGGGAAGAGCGATGTGTTATTATTTTGGAGAGGTCGCTGGTTTCCGTTAACTGGAGCCGCGGTGGATCGGATTTTCCTTTTAAATCCCCCCCCCTTCCTTCCTTCCAGTTCTCTGCCTTCTAAAAGTTTCGCTAAAGCTTTGCAAACTTTTGCGGAAAACGCGCTTTGCAAAGTTTTGCGACGGTAACCGCTGGAAAAAGAAGGAAAGCGGGCGGAGAAGGGGTGGGGGGGGCGAGAGAAAGAGCGCAGTTGTGAGCGGAGCGCAGCGCAGCGCTTCTCGCCTAGATGCGAGCCTCGCCTCGCCTCGCCTCCGGCCGTGCCCAAGCCGGCCTTCCCGTCGTCGGCTCCGCGGTTGGCCTCCGCAGCCGTTCTAAGGCTCGCCCCTGCGCTTCCATTCCCCCGCTCCCCTCTCTGGATCTCTGGAAGGGGCCGGTCCTGTCAGGAGGGGGGAGAGAACCGGACGGACCTGTCAGCGGAGCGGACGGGGCTGGTTCTGCGAGCCGGGAGGGCTTCGAGACAGAGCCCAAAGTTTTAGCGGAGTTCGGGAGTCCGAAAAGACTCCAAGACGGGACAAGGGTGGTGGAGGAAAGGGGCGCGTGACAATTATTCGGGACGGTGTGTGTGTGGGGGGGGGAGGAGAATTAAA
Source organism: Thermophis baileyi (assembly GCA_003457575.1). Classification (NCBI taxonomy): domain Eukaryota; kingdom Metazoa; phylum Chordata; class Lepidosauria; order Squamata; family Dipsadidae; genus Thermophis; species Thermophis baileyi. Next base: position 380,680 of record QLTV01002273.1, read on the forward strand.
TGAGGTTGGTTAAATAGCCCCCTCCCCGTTGTCGGCTTTCAGGAAGATGTTTATAAGGACGTTTTCTTCGGACGGCTGTCAATAAGCGATTTTATTCTTCCTTGCCACGAGTCTGCCGATGGGAATGCAGGTTTTGTTTCGGGTTTGTTTGCTTTTTTTTTTTTTAATGGCAATGCGTATTTTGGGGGAAATTGGCAAGAAAAGGGAGCCAACGTTGAAGGGAGGTTTGTAAAACCAGGGCCAACAATTGCTTTCTTGGGGCACGAAAGACCCCATCAGCCGAAAGGCGTTTATTGTGTTTTTAATCCGTAGCGGCCACGTTTCCAATCCTTAGACTGCGATCAGTCGCTGCTGGAAATCCTGTAGCGCCACGGATTGTATTTGCCCGGCCTTGCTTACTTAGGGTTTGACAAGGAAGCCCGGTTTTCTCAGTTCCCCGCGGGCTTGGCTTCGCAGGAGGATTCGTGCAACAGGAGGCCAAAGCTTGTGGCTTTGCTTCTTTGCGCAAAACCTCTCTTGAGAACACAACCGCTGCAATGCTTTTAATGAAGAAAAAAAACTTGCAAAGAAACTTGGTTCTTTCTTCCTGCCTCCCCCCCCCTCCCCAAAAATGTTTTTCAGCCACTTTGTCAAAATGCCTCTGAGGTGCATCCCAGGTGTGCTTTAACCTGGGATGAGAGGAGGAGGAGGAGAAGGAGAAGGGAGGAGAAGGAGAAGGGAGGAGAAGGAGAAGAGGAGGAGGAGGAGGAGGAGAAGGGAGGAGGAGGAGGAGAAGGAGAAATCCGCGTAGGGACAGCGTCTAGATCACGGTGGTGGGGGGAGGGGGAGAAGGAGAGGGAGGAGGAGGAGAAGGGAGGAGAGGGAGGAGGGGGGAGGGGGGGGAGGAGGGGAAGGGAGGAGAAGGAGAAGGGAGGAGGAGGAGAAGGGAGGAGGAGGAGAAGAGGAGGAGGGGGAGAAGGAGAAGGAGAAGGGAGGAGGAGGAGGAGGAGAAGGGAGGAGAAGGAGAAGGGAGGAGAAGGAGAAGAGGAGGAGGAGGAGAAGGGAGGAGGAGGAGAAGAGGAGGAGGAGGAGGAGAAGGAGAAGGAGAAGAGGAGGAGGAGGAGAAGGAGAAGGAGAGGGGGAGGGGGAGAGGAGGAGGAGGGCAGCAGCTTTATGGCTTGGCCTTCCCCCTTTCCTTCTGCCCTCCTCCAACCCACAACTGATTAGAGGGAGGGGGGCAAGAGGGCCAGTATGGCCTCTGTGAGTAACAAGTGCAACCTTGCAGCCCCAAAGGGAAGGGCAGGAAAAGGAAGTGAGTGGTGAGGATAAGCAAGGATCTGATGACCTGGCAGTCCCGGAGCCGCAGCAAAGACTGGAGCTATTTTGTCTCCTAACCACATCTCCTGGAGTTGAGCCCAGTTCTCTCTTCAGCCTCCTGGACTCCAGGCCCAGCCATCTGGTCTCCCGGCTTGCCTTCCACGCGATGAAGCTGCCCTCCGGATTAAAGCTTGGCATGGCTGCCTTCCTCCGGATTAGGAGTTTTGGGGGAAAAGGCCAAAGGGCACCACACACCAGTGTTGCTGGTAGTAAAGATATTAACGGGGCCATTTTCATTTACCCTTGAAATTCCATTTCAGAACGGTGGCTTCTGGTTTTTGCTCTTAGTAGTGCAGTGTTTCCTAACCTGGGCCGTTTCTGAGGTATGGACTTCAGCTACCAGAATCCTTATCAATGGCCGTGCTGGCAGTGGAATTCTGGGAGTTGAAGTCCACCTACCCCAAAATGGCCAAGGTTGGGAAACACAGCTCTAGCAGTAGTTTCTAACTGTTCCAGGCGGCTTTGCCAGTGGCAGGGAAGTTGGGACCATTGAGAAGGCCTTTGTTTTCCTCTCCAGCCAATGAAAAACACCCCAATCCAGGGCCAGACTTGTGAGAGAAGGAGGTGGGAGAGTCAGAAGCCGTACTAAAGGAAATTATAAGTTGAGAAGGTATTTCAGGAGGTCCAGGGGTGGCAAAATTTTAGCAACGGGTTCTCTGCCCGGTTGCTGGGTGGGTGTGGCCATGGTGGGTGTGGCCTAGTCGGCCTCCTGCACCATGGGGGGAGTGTTTTTGCCCTCCCCGGGTTCCGGAGGCTTTCCTCGAGCCTCCAGGGAGGGCGAAAACAGCCTCCCCAGGCCCTGGAGGCCCTCTGGAGGCTGGAAACAGGCCCGTTTCCAGCCTTCCTGAACTTCCAGTAGGCCTGTTTTTTGCCCTCCCCGAGCCTCCGTGCGCACCCTGCACTTACCTGCATCCAAAACGGGCCGCGTGGGGACTCCTGGGAGGGGAGGGGCGGCGTGGGCGGGGCCAGCCAGGAGTGGGATTTGGGGGTTCTCCGAACTGCACAGAATCTTAGCTAGAGGTTCTCCCGAACCCCTGCGAACCCCCAGCAGCCCACCCCTGAGGAGGTCCCACCTCTGGAAGTAAAAACCGACACCCAAAATGTTAAGTGGGGAGGTGGTTTTGTAAAGTGAGTCTCCTCTCCTGGTATTCAGTTATGTGTAGGTCTTGAAAGACACAACCAAATGCCCTAAAAATCTAAAATAGAATTTGGGCCAATCACTAGGAGACAGCGAGTTCAAGTCCCGCCTTGGGCAGGAAAGTCGACCAGGTGACTTTGGGCCAATCACCAGGAGACTGTGAATTCTAGTCCCACCTTAGGCATGAAAACTGGCTGGGTGACTTTGGGCCAGTCACTCTGCCAGCCTAACCCACCTTACAGGGTTGTTTTTTGTGAGGAAAATAGGAGGAAGGGGTATTATATATGTTTGCCATCTTGAGTTATTTATCAAAATGAAAGTGGGACATAAATAAATAAATACTTTGCTGATTTTGCTTTATGTTTTCGGTGTCTTGAATATTATACTAAATGACTCCCGGAGTACCATTTTAATTGCCTGCAACATCCTTAAAATGGCAGCGGAATAAGTAAGAGATCTTAGAGAAAGAAGATCCATAGTATTGCTAATAGTGACCCACCCACTCACCAATTTCTAAATACAGATAGTCCTCGACTTACAACAGTTCATTTAGTGACAGTTTAAAGTTACAACGGCACTGAAAAAAGTGACTCATGACCATTTTTCACAGTTACGACCATTGCAGCATTCCTCACGTGATCAAAAGTCAGATGCTTGGCAACTGATTCACACTTATGACCGTTGCTGTGTCCCAAGGTCATGTGATCCCTCTTTTGCAACCTTCTGACAAGCCAAATCAATGGGGAAGCCAGATTCACTTAACCAACGGGTTACTAACTTATCAACTGCAGTGATTCACTTAACAACCGAGGCAAGAAAGGTGGTAAAATGGGGCAAAACTCACTTAACAAATAGCAATAGCAATAGCACTTAGACTTATATACCGCTTTACAGTGCTTTACAGCCCTCTCTAAGCGGTTCACAGAGTCAGCATATTGCCCCCAACAATCTGGGTCCTCATTTTACCCACCTCGGAAGGATGGAAGGCTGAGTCAACCTTGAGCCGGTGAGATTTGAACCGCCGAACTGCAGCTAGCAGTCAGCTGAAGTAGCCTGCAGTGCTGCACTCTAACCACTGCGCCCCCTCGGCTCACTTAATAGCAGAAATGTTGGGCTCAGTTGCGGTCGTAAATTGAGGGCTACCTGTAATAATCCAGTTGCATTATCCTAAAATTCCAGGCAACGCTTGGTCTCGGAGACGAGACCTGGCTTTGATCCTTAAGGCTAAAACTTCAAAGCTTCTGAGCTGCCTGATGAAAAAGTGTCAGGAAATGGGCAAGAGAAATATGATTTGAAGTTCCTGGTCCCTGGCAGGCGAGGGACACCTGGTAAAAATCCTAACGGCAACAGGCATTTTTCTGCAGCTGCAGCTCCTCCTCGTTTGCAAATTTGGTTTGCCACAATATAACGGATGGAAGATCATTTTAAGGACAGGCCAGAGGGATCATTTCAAAGTATGTTCTGCTTGAATATTTGTCCAGTTTCAGTTTTGGCTCCCAAGTGCTGCAGGAATGCCTCGGTTGCTGGAATTTAAAGCACATAAATAATGCATATGACCTCTCCAAGTGACTCTCTCTCTCTCTCTCTCTCTCTCTATGAAGTAGAACGGTTCATTTTATGAGGTTTTATTGTTGTTATTCTAGAATGTGATCCACTGGGTATCTAGCTTCACAAAAGTTACTAGAACAAAATGTGGTTCACACTTTCATGGCGTAGCATGTTGTGTTAAACCAGCCAGTATCGTTGACGGCATAGCTTGTGGTATGGTTTTATTCACTTATGGTTTATTTGGAAAACTGTGGCTAAGCAAACCTGAGTTTCATGTATTGCGTGGACACAATAATTGGGTTTTAAGCGTAGTGGACAAATGCACAAGAACCCAATTAACCAATAGGGGAGAATATTTGTAGCTCGGGGTTGAACTGTGGGGTCCTTGGACACCACAACACCTCTTTGTCAGGAACACCCAGATAAGAGGTGGGTTTCAGCAGATTCTGACCAGTTCTGGAGAACCGGTAGTGGAAATTTTGAGTAGTTCGGAGAACCAGTAAATACCACCTCTGACTGGCCCCGTCCCCATCTATTCTCTGCCTCCCGAGTCCCAGCTGATCAGGAGGAAATGGGGATTTTGCAGTAACCTTCCCCTGGAGTGGGGAGGGAATTGAGATTTTACAGTACCCTTCCCCTGCCACGCCCACCAAGCCACACCACGCCCACCAAGCCATGCCCACAGAACCGGTAGTAAAAAATTTGAAACCCACCACTGACCCAGATCAGCAGAGATTAACACCAAAATTAATACTAGACCAGCAATCAAGCTGTACACAGTACCCTAATCAAGGAATTACCAATTCAGACAAACAAACAGTAAACAACCGCCTAATCAAGAAACCATCAAGAATACTCCCACCAATACTGACAGGGCAAATCACTTGTATATAAAGAGAGAATAACCCCCACTCCTAATATCACTGGTGATGTTGCATAGTTGGGTAATGAAATGTCTGCAAGGAAACACTCAAGCTCAGAGAACACCAAGGACCCCACATTAACACAATTTAGGTAAAATAAGTAACAACTCTTGGGGTCTTTAAATACTCTTGTATGCATCATAACTCGGTGACAGCTAACTTTTTTTTTAAAGACCCTTCTGTTTTTCAGTTCATGGGCTGCTGAATAATTGGCTTTGTACTCTGTCTTTCTTCTCTTGTTTACCAGGATTGGCAAATAGTTCTCACTGCCTAGTTTATTCTCTAAAAGGGATTATATAAAATATCTGCATAGGACCAGATTGGAAACATCTGCTCTATCAAGAAGATAAGAATTGTTGCCAAGAGAAGAGAAATGTGCAGTTCACAAGTGAAATAACATATCTAGTTATCTTCCCAGAAAGTTTAATACGTCCAGAATTTTAAACGATGTAGAATCATACAATCAGGGCTGGAAGTGATCTTGGAGGTCTTCTAGTCCAACCTCCTGCCAAGGCAGAGTCCTTATATCATCCCAGACAACATTTCTTGAAAACCTCCAGCAATGGATGTCTCAAAGGTGCTTTTTCAAGAGGCAACTAGACTTTCTTTGAAGATGTTTCTCGTCTCATCCAAGAAGCTCCGTCAGCTCTCTTTCTTCAGCTCTCTTTCTTCAGCTCTCTTTCTTCAGCTCTCTTTCTTCAGAGCTGAAGAAGCTTCTTGGATGAGAAGTGAAACGTCTTCAAAAAAAAACCCAAAAAACAACCTCTTGAAAAAGCACCTTTGGGACAACCATGACCTAGATGACTGAGAATCTCCATAGAACTCCAGCAATGGAGCACCCACAACTTGGGAAGGCAAGGTGTTCCATTGATTAATCCTTCCCACTGTCAGGAAATTGCTCCTTATTTCCAGGTTGAATTTACCTCTGGTGAGCTTCCATCCATTGCTCCTTCTCCTGCCCTTTGGTGCTTTGGAGAATAATCAACACCCACTTCCCTACGATAGCCCTTCAAGTATTGGAAGGCTGCTATCAGGTCTCCCCTAACCCTCCTCCTTTGTTAGACTCAACATACCTAATTCCCTTACAATTTAGCCCTCCAGACCCCCTTATCCTTGTTGCTCTTCTCTGCAAATAGCTGCACACAGTTTGAAAGTTGCAAGACTTTTTCATCTACCTGTCACTGGAGAATTGTTCTCTGAGTAACAGTTCCTGGGAGGAGTTCCAGATGAATGGCAATGCAACTATGTGGGGCTTGGAACATACAGTCGCTAGGAATTGATGGCAGAAGAAGCAGAAAGATATAAAGATCATCTCTAATTTAGAAGGCAGAAGGTAGACCCTCTTTGTGGTTAAGACCTGGAGTTGCTTTCTATCAAAGAAGGAATCTAGTCAGCTAAATGGAAAAACAGTCTGATCTGGTAACAACTGTAAAAAAAAAAAAAAAGTAGCCAGCTTCTTATTCCTCATCCATTCTTCATCTTCTATTCAGTGTGGTGTCCTAGATATCCTCCATGAGTAAAGAAGTTTAGTTATGATTGTGACAGCTGTCTTTCTCCAGAAGATGAAAAGAGAACGAGAGTCGAAATATGCATCTTTTATCGTTCGTATTACTATTATGACTACAGAGTTAGAAGGACCTGAGCAATTGCTGTACCTAGGGGTCCATTTGCAACAAAGCACTGTGACCCCTGCAACTTGGTTGGTTGCAGCCCTACAGCAATATGGTTTTATTATATCTCTGCAATTAGCAACACGACTGAAAAACACACACTTGTCTCCCACTGTACTAATCCCTCGGGGCATAGAGACTCACGGGAAGCAGAGGAACTGACTTGAAAGCAACTGCTTGCAACGGTGAATGCAAGCCATGGAGCTCAACCACAACTCTCTGTAAGAGCTTCTCTCTGTGTTACAACACACCCCAAAGTGTTCTTCTCATGAAGTGGCGAAAGCCTCTCTGGGAGAGGAATTCACCATGCATGGTGCAAGCCACTTGAATGAGATTCTTGAAGTGATGACTCTGTATCTGTGTCATCTCCTCACTTTAGTGTTTCCCTGTTACTAAACACCAGCATTTTGCTCTAAGTTGATTAAACTTTGCTCATAAAATCTACCGCTATGGAGCTCTCGCCTCAGAATCAGGAGGCTGTGAGTTCGATCCTAGGTAGAAGCAGATATTTCTCTCTCTGGGCACAATGAGAATATGTATTGTTATTAGAAATACATAAGTTGATTGAATGTAATAATAATGTTTAACCTGATTAGTTTTATTTGTACTGGAATGCATGGTGCCCAGGAGCCACACTGTTCATGCATTGATTTGACATTTTTATAAAAATAAAAAAGTAAAAAACTTTTTTTAAAAAAAGAGAATATATCTGCTGAACAAAACTCTGCATTGGCGACAGGAAGGGCAGCCGGCCAGTAAACACTCTGCTAGCTCCATTCAGTTGCCCAGACTCCACCCCGCAAGGGATTATGGGGTCATTAAAAGAAAGTATGTTGTTGGGACTTTGATTCGGTGTCTTGCCATCTCTCTTGGATCAAAGTGTTGCCAGTCACAATGTAGCTTCCATATGGAGTTACTGTGATAAACCAGAAGTATCACAGGACAACTTTGTTTCCAAGACTGTGTTAAGATTCTAAGACCCAAACTTTGCATTTTTAGGCATTGGTTCTGTTGTTCTGAATATTCTTTAAAGGCTATCCAAAAGGTAATGATATTTATATTCATTGTGATTAAAAGACATTAACAGGTCTTCTGCTTACTTCAAATTCATGGGCTAAGGATTTAAGCATGCCATCTATTTTGGAGTTATTTGCGAGTTGATGTGTTTGAAAGAGTTGCTTTCTCAGAAAAGCTTCACCAGTGAAAATGCTTTTTAAAGAAGAAATTTGCAATGAAGGAGCAGCTGGTTCGTTACCAGAATCCAACCAGACTCTAACAAACTAGATTTTTGCCAGTGGTAAACTCGGTGATTTTAATAGAATTATTTCCAAGTCAATATGCAAACCTTATATGCATTCTTATGTAGATCTAAGATTGTAGCAGTTATTTAACTGGAATCTCTAAGATACAGGTTCCTGGATCTAATGAAGCAATAGTGTTGAAATCATGATGTAATTATGTTCCAAACCATCTGAAACCACATATGGGTAAATCAAATTGGTTAAGTGTTTTTGTTAACTGTCTACCTACCTATGAATGAATTGTGAAATAGAGCTTCTAGCATTTTGCTTGGAATTTACAGTATTTTGTATATATACATATTTAAAATTAATTGTACACAACCAACACGGTAAATCAGTGGAACATAATCTAGTTGATAGTGTTTTGTATTATTCCTTTCCCATATAGAATAATATACAGTTAGTCCTTGACTTATAGCCACACCTGAGAATGGAATTTATGTTTCTATGCAAGGTGATTGTTAACTCAGTGGTATCCAATTTTATGATTATTTTTTTTTTGCCACACTTGTGGCAGACTTGTGGCACTTGTTAAGGGAATCACTGCAGTTGTAAACTGAATCACATGGTCATTAAGCAAATCTGGCTTACCCCATTTGATTTTGCTTGTTGGAAGCCGATTGGGAACGTCAGAAATGGTGAGCATTGCAACCATTGAACCAATTAAGAATGAAAAATTATCTGGATTCACATGTTCCACTAATCCATGAACCCACCCCTTGTGGGTCAAAAACCATGTTTTATGGCTTAACAAATCATATGAACTCTGCCAATTGAGGCTTGAATAAATTTCAATAAATCATAGTTAAAGAAACACTGGCTTAACAGAATACAAAAACTTTAATTTTATTTCCTACGGCCATCGCCACAAATACATCAGTGTTTCCTCTTATGTGAAATATGAGGTTTGAGAAAAAAAAAAAGTTTTGAGAAATTACAAGATAGAGTAATCCTGAATTGTATTATTGTACCGGTTTAAGACTGCAATAAACGGACTGACTTGAGTTTTATTATAAACACAGAATGTGAAACTTAGTTGCTACTGAGGAACTAAATTTGCTAGAGTCCTATTTGGAGAAGGGAGTTTATTTTATTTATTTTTTGAAATCATTTATGTAGCCGCTCACCTTATAACAAATCCCAATTAAAAATTAAAATGACCTAAGAACCATATTAAAACTATAAAAATCGAACACTTTAAGAACAAAAACCTGGCACCAAGTCTGTTCTCCCAGCACTTGAGGGGAAAAAAAATCAGGTTCTCAAGTGCTTTATGAAATGCTTAGAAGAGAGAGGCCTGATAAAATTCAGGGCACAGAGTATTTCATAGGGCAGGCCTGTCACAGAAAAGACATGCTTCCTAGCTCCCATCCGATGGCAATATTGAAGGGAAGAGACTAAAGGCATGTCCACCCTATCTGACCTGGTAGGATGGGTAGCTGTCCTTTGGGAAAGGCAATCTGTTCTGACCCAGCTCCCCAAACACGACAAACCCTCTGTGGTTGAAGCAATGATTCCTTTATTAGGAGCGCCAGCAGTCCCAGCAAAAAGTTTCTCTCTCACTGCAGGCTAACAAGTCTGTCCGGCAGGGAGATGAATAGTTGTCTGCCACATCTATTCATCACCACCCCTTGCCTTTTATCCCCAGAGCTAGGGTGGGGCTTAGCTAGCAGCGGATCTATCCCACGGATCGGCCCATAGATTTCCACTGCTCTCCTCTCCTCTGCCTTCTGCGCATCCGCACATCAGGCACTGGACCCAGCTGTTCCTCCTCTTCCTCATCAGCCACCTCTAGACCTGGGGGCTGTTGACTCTCCATCTGAGGGCTGACGGCCAGCCCAGGCTCCACCTCTGTCTCTCTCTCTCTCCCAGCTCCATTCCCTCTTCCCCCTCGGAGCTCTCAGGTTGCCTTGATGCTGACCCTGATTCCCACACCTCCTCATCTGATTCGGCTGCTAGAGGGACCGGCGGCTGACAGGCCACAACCCAATCACTCAGATAACCTGGTCCTGTGCCATAGAGGGCTTTAAAGGTGATGACCAGCACCTTGAATGGCACCTGGAAAGAAAGAAACTGGAAACCAGTGCAGCTTGCACAACAGAGATGTTATAGGGGCAAACCTAGGGGCCCCCATTACTATGCATTCGGGACCACTTGAAGTTCTCAAGTGCTCTTCAAGGCCAGCCCCAAATAGAGCACATTGCAGTAATCCAAACAGGAAGTGACTAAGGCATGAGTGACCGTGAACATGGCTTCCCAGTCTAGGAATGGGCACAATTGGCTCACTCGCTCAAGTCCCTCACCTTAGCCATGGATACTTCCTAGTCCTTGAGCCACGAATCCAGAAGGAACCCAAACTGATGAAAGAGCCGTGGTGGCACAGTGGTTAGAATGCTGTATTGCAGGCTAATTCTGCCCACTGCCAGCAGTTCGATCCTGACTGGCTCAAGGTTGACTCAGGCTTCCGTCCTTCTGAGGTTGGTAAAATGAGGACCCAGATTGTTGGGGGCAAGATACTGACTCTGTAAATCGCTTAGAGAGGGCTGTAAAGTACTGTGAAGCAGTATATAAGTCTAAGTACGATTGCTAAATTCAGCACCAGTTCAGTCTGGAGAAGTATCACTTCACCCAGAGTGAAAAATGAAATATCATCTCGGTCTGAGGGGGGGAGGGGCAAAAACACATAGCCACTCTGTCTTGATCCTGCATCTCCCTTTTCTTAATCTAATATCTTAACCATTGTATGAACAACACTGATCCCCCTTCAGTGTTATGTGGATGGTAACATAGGAGTCCATGGAGGTCACTGATAATGAAAAATATGTAAGAACATCGCCATGCCAGTGCAACAACTTTTATGATAGGATTTGTGTGATGATGTCCCTTCATGCATCCATTTTGATATCGCTGTGGTTTGCTGTGGACTCTGCCAGATGGGGACCAGGGGTGGGTTCTAACTTACCTCGCTGCTGGTTCGCTTCCTCATGTGCTGCGTGGGCACACGCGCCTTGTGCGCCACGTGGGCGCATGCGCAGTGCTAAAAAACCAAGCTTCTGCGCGTGTGCAGAAGCAAAAAACAAAATGGCGGTGCCTATGGCGCCGCCGAGACAGCCGGTTTGGGGGCATGTCCAGCTGGCCATCGCTGCGGGTTCGGCGAGCGGAGGAAAATTCTCACTACCGGTTCTATAGAGCCGGTCCGAACCGGCAGCAACCCACCTCTGATGGGGACCTTCTTGTATGATTTTTTAAAATAAAAGCATAAATCATATTGGGACACATTCGCCTTCAAGTTACAGTAGAGAGGAAGCAAGAAGGGTGCTTGTCAGTTGATAAGGAGAATTAGTTGAATATGGTGGTTACCAAATTCTCTGTCCTCAGGCAGTCTTTTTGTATCATAAGGAACTGTGCATTATATTCCATTAATTACATTTTTAGCGTTGTCCTCTACCAGCTGGATGCCAGGCCTTTTCCATTCCCTCCTTCTTTGTAGCTTCAATAGAGGGTTGGGCTCCGCTTAAAATTTCTTCTGCTTTGGGTGCTTTCCCCTTTTTGTTGCCGTCATTTCATTTTGCTAATTGTATAATTCCTTCAAGCCTGGTGATACGGTTTTCTGAAATAAGGATGGTACTGTTTATGTCAGCAGAAGCATTAGTCAGCGAATAACGGGTTTGATATTAATGTAGACAATGGCAGAAAAGCAGTTTTCCTTGTGATCTTGCAGTGCTCCAAGAAGTGGAAAATTAGGAATATCTCATTGGGTTTGGAAACTGAGCAAGGTTTGGCCTGATTCGTACTTGGAAGGTGGTAAACTAGGCTGGGCAGCTGAAGGTAGTCTCAAATCCATTTCCATTCCTTGCCACAATGAACTGAACAGACCCAGGAAGTCTCTAGAAGGCTAAACTAGAAGTCAATCTGAAGGCGGAACTTTTAAAGGAAGCATCTTAAAGAAAAACTCATTGTTTTAACCATGTTTTCTTAAATAAACACAAGTGACTTGGTCCACACCATAGGCTAAGCAAAGAGAAAACAGCTTAGGCTACAGATTACCACGATGTACCCAACCATTCTATCTTGATGAAGATAAACCACCATACTTTTTTTTTCTTACATTGAGATAATTTTCGGAAGCCGGTTGTGATAGAGTTACAGAACTGAAAATACCTGTCAAAAGATGAAACATTTCTTCTAATGTAATAACCACAAACTTCTCTTGTCCTTGCTGGAAAATACCCATTTCTGCCAGTATGACTTTGCTATTGCCTGTTTTCAAGTGCATTATAAATCACATTTTACTTATAAAGGAAAAAATAAAAAGAAAGGTTGATTTATTGACTTTCATAGGTTTAAACTTTCCTCTAGGAGGTTTCCAGACTTCCCTTTAATTTCTTGAAAAGCACTTCAGAATATATGTTACACATGTTTACATTTATTGCAAACAGAGGTCATCTGTATAATTCATGGATCTTTCTTACCGATATGAGAAACAGGATCATAGGATAGAGTTTGGACCAGCCTTTGTCAAGCTGATCTCCTCCTCCAACAAAAACGTTGAAGTTTATCACTGATTGGCTACAGGATTTATAAGAGAAATAACTGGACATATGTAGAGTGCGCCATAAAGGACTGGGTTGGTCTAGACTAGCTTCTGGTTCAGCTGGTTGTGTAAGTAGATTGGTGGGTTCCTCCCGGTTCGGACCGGTTTGCCCAAACTGGTAGCAACCCACTGGTGATGTCACGATGATGTCACTGAACCAGATCGGTTGGTGCTGGTCCGTGGGGGCCACCATCTTTTTTTTTTGAATTTTTTTTGAAAAAAAATTTTTTTTCCTTCTGAGCATGTGCAGAAGCCGACTTCCAGCACTGTGCATGCGGTCGCCATCTTTTTTTGGCTTTTTTGGGGGGTGGGTGTTGTTACTGCGCATGCACGCGCGCACAAAGCGCGCACGCCCATGAGGCGTGCCCACGCGGCACGGGAGGGAGCGAACCGGCAGCGAGGTAAGTTGGAACCCACCCCTGGTTTCTGTGTATATTAAAATGCGACTTACAACCACAATTGAGCCCAACATTTCGGTTGCTAAGCGAGACAGTTGTTAAATGAATTTTGATTTTATGACCATCCTTGTCCCATTTGTTAAGTGTATCACTGCAGTTGCTCAGTTAGTAACACAGTTTTTAAATGAATCTGGCTTCCCCGTTGACTTTGCTTGTCAGAAGATTGCAAAAGGTGACACTGCAACCGTCATAAATATGAGTCAATTGCCAAGCGGCCGAGTTTTGATCATGTGACCACAGGGATGCTGTGAGGATGAAAAACGGTCATAAGTCACTTTTTTCAGTGCTGTTCTAACTTCGAACGGTTACTAAATGAATGGTTGTAAGTCGAGGACAACCTGTAATAAAAGAAAGACCTTTGTAGATATAAAACAAGTTTCAGCCGTATATACATTTGTATTTCTTCCCCCTCCCTTGGCTGCTCCTGAGTACAAGTTTTTCTTCTTTGCTTTTGTTTGATTGACTTATATAACTGCATGGGAACCCACCTTGTCTCTGTACTTTTTATCAGGCCAAAAGAGACTTCCTGTGCTCCACAGCCTGGCTTCCTAGTGCGTTTCCTTTTTCCCTTTTAACAGAGCAAAGGAAGTTATAACTCCTGGGTTGCTCCTGTTCCAAGTCTCCTGGGTAACTTCACATAATGTTTGCATTCAGTGATAGCTCCTGCTCTCTCTCTCTTTCTCTCTTTCTCTCTTTCTCTCTTTCTCTCTCTTTCTCTCTCTCTCTCTCTCTCTCTCTCTCTCTCTCTCCTCATCTCTCTCTCTCTCCTCATCTCTCTCTCTCCTCATCTCTCTCTCTCTCTCTCTATCTATCTCCCTATCATCTCTCTCTCTCTCTCTCTCTCTCTCTCATCTCTCTCTCCCCCTCTCTGTCTGTCTCTCTCTCATCTATCTCTCTCTCTGATAAAATGAGAATTGTCTGAGTTCTGGTCAGTGTCTTTCTTTTTCGTTTCTAGCACTGTTTCAATCTGTTTTTCTGTTTTGCTTGCTTAAAAGAAAATAAGAAAGTGCCTCCCTTGGGATTTGTGTGCAACTGAGGAAGGATGAGCAGAAGGCTGGACATTCAGACTGTGGGACTGAGAGGAATATTTTTAGAAGAAGACTTCATCTTAAGGTGCAAGGTTTCTATTTGAGAGAATGTTTGGATTCTCCACACTGGAGAATTATGTCCTTGATTTTTCATCAAAGGTTCAAATTTAGAATTATATCTGTGACTTCTGTTCGCTTGAAATTTCACCTATTTTGACCCTTCACTTTCAGCTTTCTCCTCCTTGCTTGGATAGCCTTAATATTTGAAGGGCATTTCTTTATAAACTTACAGTGCTTTTCACACTCCCATTAAGCGATAAGTCATCTTGATTTTAACTTAGTACAATGTCTGAATTTAGCCAGTAGAGTTAATTTGCATTGTTTCGGGACATTGTGATGTTTGAGCCAAGTTCGTAATGATTTGTTCAGTAAAAACAAAGTTGTAGCCAACCATGGCTTGGGCAATGTGTGAACTTAGATTTATAAAGCAAAGCTAGTTAAGCCCCGAAGTAGAACAACTGAGGAAGAATATGTAAAACTGCAGAATTCAGGTATTCGACTTACAACAGTTCACTTAGTGGCCATTCAAAGTTACAACGGCCCTTAAAAAAAGTGACCAATGACCATTTTTCACACTTATGACCATTGCAGCATCCCCATAGTCACGTGATCAAAAATCAGACGCTTGGCAACTGACTCATATTTATGACGGGTTGCAGTGTCCCGGGGTCACGTGATCCCCCTTTGCGACCTTCTGACAAGCAAAGTCAAAGGGGAAGCCAGATTCACTTAACAACCGTGTTACTAACTTAAAAACTGCAGGGATTCACTTAACAATTGCGGCCAGAAAGGTCGTAAAATGGAGCAAAGTTCACTTAACCAATGTTTCGCTTAGCAACAGAAGTTTGTGGTCGTAAGTCGAGGACTACCTGCAATTTATTCAGATAACCAAGTTTTGACAAAAGACCAATGTTGTCCACTTCTATCAACCCACACTAGCTAAGATCGATGACAGCGTGTAGGTGATCTTTCCATGGACTCCTCAGCAACTGAGCCACAGAAAATCTGTAGAGATACTCAATCATCCAGGTCATGGTTGTCCCAAGGGTGCTTTTTCAGGAGGCAACTGGACTTTCCATTCCCCACTATCCTGTCAGAGCTGAAGAAGCTTCTTGGATGAGAAGCGAAACGTCTTCAAAAGAAAAAACAAAAAAAGTCCAGTTGCCTCCTGAAAAAAGCACCTTTGGGATAAGCAACAGAAAATATCTTTGTGGACCAAAAAAATAAGCAGCCAGCCCCAAGCCTAAAGGCCATGTGACTCAGGCCCAGATGGGACTCATTATCCTTCCTTTTTATCTGCCCTCATATTTTGCTTTTCATGCAAATGATGCTGGAGTTGGGATTGTCTTCTCTATGGTCTCCTCTGAATGCCAGTAGGGCACCTGGGCTTAACACCTGCCAAGCTCCATGCAAATAAGCCCTGGAAATCTAGGCTTCATCAGCCCCCGCCATAATGAAGAGTAATAGTCATGATAATGTGGCTGAATAGCTCTCCCTTCAAACAGGCTGGGCTCTGATATTGATTCAATTGCGCTAATGAATGTATCAAAGAAGAAAGGGCTGGGGGTTGTTGTCTCCCTGCAAGAAGAAGAAAAAGGGAAAGAAAAGACTCCATGCTTTTGTGGATGTTGTCATTGTAGCCGTTCGGCTTTTCTTTTCCGAATCAATGTATAAAGAGGGAGGTCCTGTTACCTCTGCAACTGCGGGAAGGAGTCCTGACACGTTTTTATGGGGAATGTAAACTCGCAGGACTGAAAGCTGAAATGTCCACAAACTGGTTGCAAAATCGAAACCCGCAATTTCTCTCGAAATCTTAACGCTGAATATTTCTGGGTTGGTGATCGCCAGCATTGATGGGAAATGACGTGGGTCATTCCATGACCGAAAGCTGTCACAAAAATGACCTTTTCCTAGAAAACCGAGACGTTACTAAAGTTAATAAACGTAAGTGGATGTACTAACACTTCCGTACATTACAAACATGACTTCATTATATCCAATTATAGTTATAGGGAATATTTTAATTGTGGAGTCCTTGGTGCTCTCTGAGCTTAGTTGTCGTCTTGCAGACATTTCATTACCCAACTAGGTAACGTCATCAGTTCTATTAATAAAATTAATATCTAAATTTTATATTGATGAAACACCAGATCTTTCCCCTCCCCCACACCGACTCTTCCCTATTTTGTTGTTCCTTTTCTGACTTCAGGCCCCTTCTAGATGTCTTAAGAACATGTATATTAGCACTGCTGATTGCTGTTTATAAATGTAATCTTCAGTTTGTGCATTTGCTATAGTCACGTTTTAGCTTATCTTGGCTGGTGGGAGAAATCATTCTTAGCATGCGTAAACAATTGAATGTTTCTCCCTGATGCTACAACTTTCCACGTGCAAAGTGATTTGTTTGTTTGCTTAGACTGATGATTTTAACTTCGGGATTCTTTCTCATCTGCAATTTGAGATGGTCAGTATCCATGGGGTATTAAGAAAAACAAAGTTCAAGGTTGACTCAGCCTTCCATCCTTCTGAGGTGGGTAAAATGAGAACCCAGATTGTTGGGGGCAATATGCTGACTCTGTGAACCGCTTAGAGAGTGCTGTAAAGCACTGTAAAGCGGTATATAAGTGCTATTGCTATTGCTAACTACCCCTATTTTACCGCTTGGTTTTGCATTTTGACTGCATTTTGAGTTTGAGTTTGAATTTGAATTGATTGAGAATTCAGCTAAGAACTAAGAAGAAATTTCCTGACAGTTAGAACAATTAATCAGTGGAACTATTTGCCTCCAGAAGTTGTGGGTGCTCCAATACTGGAGTTTTTTTTAAAGAAGAGATTGGATAACCATTTATCTGAAATGGTATAAGGTTCCCTGCCCAAGCAGGGGGTTGGACTAGATTTACAGTGGCCCCAAACGTTTGGGCACCAGGGACTGGTTCCGTGGGGAGAGGTTTTTCTGGGGACCGGTGTGTGTGTGTGTGTGGTTTTGTGTGCTGCCTGCATCCCGCGGATGGGGCTTTGCTTGTTTGCATGGCCTGGATGAGGAGTTGGGAACCCCTGGACTAGAAGACCTCCAAAGTCCCTTCCAACTTTGTTATTCTGATTGCATTGTGCAGTCATTGCAATAGCACTGAGACTTATATACCACTTCACAGTGCTTTACAGCCCTCTCTAAGTGGTTTACAGAGTCAGCCTCTTGCCCCCAACAATCTGGGTCCTCATTTTACCCACATCAGAAGGATAGAAGACTGAGTCAACCGCAATAGCAATAGCACTTATATACCGCTTCATAGTGCTTTTACAGCCCTCTCTAAGTGGTTTTACAGAGTCAACATCTTGGCCCCAACAATCCAGGTCCTCATTTTACCCACCTCGGAAGTACAAAGTAGAACTACATCTCCCCAGAGTAAAATCCATTGCTGCAGTCCAGAGGTTGCTAAATGTGAGCTGCCAACTCATTTTCCCCCTTCTTATTTGGCTTCCCAACCCTTGAAATAGAAGGTACTGTTGGTTAGTGGACCATGCTCTGTAATGACACACCAATGCTCTACAGATTTTATCACCAAGATATTTACATGCATGGCAACATTGGTCTCATCCCTATCATACATTAAATGTTCTCAGATTTATCTATGCATGGCATATCTTAGCATATTGAATGAATTCAGCTGTTGTGATTAATTTATCTAACTATGGTTAAACAAACCCTGGCACACTCGGTTGTGTGAACTGTCATTGTGTTTGGATAGGATCCAGAAAACCAAACTCTTCTTGGTAGATTGCAAATTTAGCATTACCCTTGCAGTTAGAAGATGGCAATGAAGAAGGCCATCTGTACTGCTTGAATGCAGAACAAAGTATAAAATATTCAGCCTTCTGGGAATCTTAGAGTATGTGTTATAAACATGTCCTTTTGCTTCTGGACAAAGCCTTGTGTTTTGGTATCTTAGATGCTGAATAGTGAATCTAGTGCTTGCAGATGGAAATTTTCATATCCATCGTTCCTCACTCCACCCCTTGTCCCACTGAAGAGCACAATCTATCATACAAAAAAAAAAAAATCAACAATGCGTAGAACTGGGACTGAATCAAAAGTTCAGGAGTTTGTGAATTTGCATACACAGAAAGACACATAATACCTTTTACCATGGTGCAACATAATCTGGATAAACAGCCCTTCATGCTTGGGACCAGGTTATCTGAGGGATCGTCTCTTGCCAGTTACATCTACCTGAGTGGGGAGGCAAGGAATGTTGCAGGTCCCATCCCTTAGGGAGATACACCTGGTGGGACCCAGAAGAAGGGCCTTCTCCGTGGTGGCTCCCTCTCTCTGGAACATCATCCCCCCAGAGATTAGAATGGCCCCCACTCTAACACTCTTCCGGAAGGTGCTAAAGACCTGGTTCTGAAAGTGGGCCTGGGGAACGGAGAGCGGGATGGAGCCCATTGGATCAGTGGTGGGTTTCAAATTTCTTTACTACAGGTTCTGTGGGCATGGCTTGGTGGGCGTGGTGTGGCTTGGTGGGCGTGGCTTGGTTGGCGTGGCAGGGGAAGGTTACTGCAAAATCCCCATTTCCTCCCGATCAGCTGGGACTCGGGAGGCAGAGAATAGATGGGGGCGGGGCCAGTCAGAGGTGGTATTTACCGGTTCTCCAAACTACTCAAAACTTCCGCTACCGGTTCTCCAGAACTGGTCAGAACCTGCTGAATCCCAGCTCTGCATTGGATGGCTGGTGTGATGTGTTGTTACCGGGGTGAGGGGTGAAGGGCTGTTATATTATTTGATTATTTTCTTTTATTAGTTTTATTTTATATATATATATCTGATGTTTTTATACCCCTGTAAGCTGCCTTGTGTCGCCATGTGCGAAGAGGCGGCAATATAATTTTTCTAATTAATTAATAAAATAAACAGGGAAATGTGGCTTTTCCACCACCGCATTGATTAGCTGCATGATGGGGACCTAATACATTTCCATGCATGCATTTACTACTAGGATTCTCCAGAGCCTGAGGTCCAACATTAAGCTGAGGAGCACTTTTCACAGTTTTGATACCTATCTACAAACAATAGTAGTGTTGGGTTGGGTTTATTCAGGGAGTGAGCTGTGGAAGAAACAAAAGAGAACAAAGACAAAATGATCTGAGGGGGTATATCACATGAATTGTAGAGTATGGACAACTGGTATACAATTAGAATATGTGCATATTACTGGTAGCACTGGCAATGGTAACAGTAATAATTTAGCCAGTTTGGTCTAATGGTTATGGCACCATGCTAGAAACTAGGAAACTGTGAGTTCTGAGTTCTGCCTTAGATGTGAAAGTTGGCAGAGCCAATCACCAGGACACTGGGAGTTCTAGTTCCATATTAGGCATGACAGTCAACTGGGTGATTTTGGGCCAGTCCCTCTCTCTCATCCCAAACCCCCTCACAGGGTTGTTGTTGCAGGGAAAATAGGAGAGGGAAGAAGTATTAGGTAGGTTCACTGCCTTGAGTTATTTATAGTAACAGTCAATGGGCTATAAATAAATAAATAATAACGGCCGTAGTGTTGTTGTTTTTCTTGTTTACTTTCTTATATAGTTCAGCCTTTTTCCAAGCTGATAGCCTACAACCTGTGACAATTCAAATTATCTAGAAGACTCTGGGATCTGGAAGTCTGTGGTTAGGGAGATAATGTGCAAATTATAAAACTTGCAGGATCTGCTCCTCCCGTCAAGATTGTCAGCCCATCCTCTGCTCTCTTTCGTCTTTTATTTTTTAACGTGCATCACCATCTCTGACAGGACGTCACTTTGGGATAAACACAATGATGCTATAAATACTTATGGCCACTTCCTGTTGTTCTGTAGCTTGTGAAAGCTTCAAGTCTGGGTGAGGGTGTGACTTCAGTCTGTGCAATGACACATACACCAACCATCTACTTAGCTTCTTATGTCCTGTGCCATGTGGTCTGGACTATTTTGTGAAGCGGTGTGTGTGTGTGTGTGTGTGTGTGTGTGTGTGTGTGTGTGTTTGTGTTTCCCCTCAAGCTTTTCTTCCCATTTGGACAGAAGGTCAGCCTGAAAAACATTGAATATATAATCAGAAAATAGATGCAACCATGTGTTTCAGTCTCCTTTCCATGCTCCAAGTTCAAAGATGTGGCTCAGGTCCACAGACGTTAGGAAGGCAGGATAGAACCACACCAAACACCCGTTTTAAGGCCCCGTGAGTTGAATTTCCAAAAGAATTGCAACGTAAGTGGCTTGACAGCGTTTTGAAGCTATTCCTGCCTCCTCTTTCACCAGTTAAGAGTAGTTTGAGCAAAGGTTTAAACACCATCTCCCAAAGCAGCCATTTTCTGATCTTCAAAAGAGTGCCATGCTTTTTGGCAGGTGAGCAAATCTAGTTTTGCCCAGATATATGGATTTTCATTTTTTTAACACTCTCAGCAATAGCCATGTTGACCAGCAAATTTACGGTAGGATTTGAGGTTCACATAGCTAGAAGGTGGCAAGACTGGAGAAGGGTGAGCAAAATACAGTGGTACCTTGGTACTCATCATTAATTGGTTCCGGGAAGCATGATGAGTACCAAAACAATAAGTACCAAAACGATGAGTACCAAACAATGAAATAAATTTGATGAGTTTCCAAGCAGTTGAGTGCTAAGGTACCATTGTAAGTAAGATTTCTTGGTTTTAAAAGATTAGCATCGTGATTCCTATTATTTGCAGTTAATGAAATACATAAAGGGAATCGATCACCCATTTAGTATGAATATTACTTTCTTAGGTTTGCATTAAGGCTTTTGGGGGGAAATGGCCTAAATATTTTAACACTATCCATCTGAAGTTTTGCATTTGAACCTCAGCAGACAAGGGTTGGGAGGAAGACTTGTTCAAACTGTCTTTTGAGGAAGACTTGAACTCATTATCATCATCATGAAGTATTTGGGATTAGGGAAGGGTGTTTCAGGCATTTGCTTATTTTTCATGACATCATACCTAGTTTTATTCTATATTTTTCAAGAGCACCTGAGGGTCCATTGTGCATTATATGGATGTACAGAAATCTCAGCTTACCATATGCTGGAGGCAAAGAAGGCAGGGGTGGGTTCCTCCCGGTTCGGACCGGTTCTCCCAAACCGGTAGCAGCCCGCTGGTGATGTCATGATGACATCACCGAACCGGATCGGTCGGTGCCGGTCTGTGGGGGCCGCCATCTTTTTTTTAAATTTTATTTTATTTTATTTTTTTTGAATTTTATGCGCAGAAGCCGACTGCTGGCACTGTGGATGCGGTCGCCATCTTTTTTTGGCTTTGTTTTGGGTCAGTGCCGGTCCGTGGGGGGCGCCATCTTTCCCCCCCCCTTTTTCTAAATTTTTTTTTAAATTTTTTTTTTCCTTCTGAGCATGCGCAGAAGCTGATTTCCGGCACTGTGCATGAGGTCGCCATCTTTTTTTCGGCTTTGGATTATTATTATTTTCGGATTTTTTGTTACTGTGCATGCGCGTGCAAAGCGCCCGTGCCCATGAGGCGCGCCCACGCGGCGCGGGAAGGAGCGAACCGGCAGTGAGGTAAGTTGGAACCCACCCCTGAAAGAAGGATACAACTTGTGTGGTTTCTAAAAGGATGTTAGGTTGGAATTGATCACAGAATTGGCCAAGTGAGCGGTGAGGTGGTTTTGAACGAGCTATGAGATAGACCCTGTTGGTTGGAGAGAAGTTTGGATGAAAGTGAATTTTGGACAGAATCAATCGTTCAAGATTAGTCCATAAAGCGTTGAAGAGTGAATCTAGAAAACATCCGATCAATGCCAGCGGCTGAGATATCACACAATTTGCCTTCACTGATGGTCCATCCAAAACTACTCTCCAAGCGTGCTACTATAAAGACTGTAATGTTTCTTGAATTCTGCTTTTTCCAGGAAACAAATCGGTGAGATTTGCCCACATGATTTAGATTAAGAATGAGTGGCCTCATTGTTGTACCTTCTTCCTTGACTATTTTTGATATCCTGCCTTATGAAGAGTTTGGGAAGAAAGGAGAGTTTCAACACTGTAGCTCTTTGGTAAAGCATTACCAAGTTTGGATGTTGGCTTTTGTTTTCATGACTTATGACGAGCACTTCTTTCAGTTACCACATTTATTTCCTAATTATACATAGCTTACCCAGGGGACACTTGATGGTCAGTCTCAAAGAATGCAAACCCAAATAAGTTATTAAGATTGATGAAAATGGAAATGCGGATTTTAGACAAAGTGGGTTCTGTTTACTACTAACTTAATTTAATCCAACATAACCTATATTTATTTTGCCTTTCTTGCTCTCTCTTTCTCCCCCTTCATCCCTTCCCTCCCTCCTCTCTCTCTCTCTCTCTATCTCTCTTTCTCTGTGTCTTTCTCTCTCTCTTTTTCTCTCTGTCTTTCTCTCTCTCTCTCTTTCCCAAATGTCTGTATCTCTCTCTCTCTCTCTCTCTTTCTCTGTCTCTGTCTCTCTCTCTGTCTCTCTGTCTCTCTCTGTCTCTCTGTCTGTCTCTCTGTCTGTGTCTGTGTCTGTGTCTGTGTCTCTCTCTGTCTCTGTCTCTGTCTCTGTCTCTCTCTCTCTCTCTCTCTCTCTCTCTCTCTCTCTTTCCCGAATGTGAAGTCCAGGTCAAAATTTAAAAAGAAGTCTTACCTCACTGGGCCACTGCAACTGTTGGATTTATATCATGGCTGGTGGGTGGGAAGGGCAGGATTGAGTTTCAGGGAAAGGCTGTCCACCCACCTTTCAGAGCAAAGTTAGTTTTGCACACCCACGTGTGGACCAAGTGAGCAGTCCATGAATGGGCGCCTTTGTTCCCCGGCCAAATCAACAAGACAAGCTGTTTAGTTCATGTCTGTGCTTCAGCAAAGGAAGAGAAGCAGGCCTGTGAGACAGATGTGTCCTTTAATTGTGTGGAAAGGTTAGCCTGATCGCTAAGCTCATTTCGACAGGGTGTTCCTCCTGGAGTAAAAGCTTAACCCCCATTCCAGGAAAGTTGGGGGCACTAGTTATTTTCTGCCTGAGCTTAGTTTGCCCCATGGAGACACAACAATTGTTTCAATAAATGTGAACCTCTCGCTTTCCGTCTCTGCTTGCAATCTCAGCTACCTTCCTTAGCTGAGTTCTGCAGACAATGTGCCAATTTTACAGAAAGAAGAAGCTGTAAGCATCCTGATTATTGTTTGCTAAAGAAAAAACCAAGTTTCTGGTAGGTAACTTCTGGCTCTTAAAATATTGGCTGAACGTGCCAGCTCCCAATATTCCTAGGAATCATGGCTAATGATAAAAGATGGTGGGAGTTACTGCTAATCAACATCTGGATGCACAGTTAATTCTTAAATAAATATAAGACAAGATTAAGAATGAAGGAATCAGGAAAAAAAAGATATAGAAATCAAACAGTCTCCCAGTTATTCCTAATCCAACCTTCTGGAAAAATTAATCACCTTCAAATATTTCCTAGAAACTGCCCAATCCAAACAAACCTTTATTTCAAATTGCATCTTAAAAGAAGAAAATCTGTAATTAAATAAAAATCCTGTTTACTTAGAAATAAATTATTTTCAGTGGCAGAATCTGAGTTTTGGATGCGTCTCTTGGAAGCAAACTCTTGTCTGAAATCCTAGTTTATTGCTTCCAGTCCATGATGACAATATTATTATTATTATTACACTTTTAAGCCTGTCTTTTTTTTCCCCTTTCGCTGAACCAGATGGTTAAGATTAAGACCAAAGTCTCCTTTTCCCACCATATTTTTTAACATGCCTAAGAATTTCTTCTGAATTTATCTTGGTGAGGTCTATGGAGATTCTCAATCATCCAGGTCATGGTTGTCCCAAAGGTGCTTTTCAATAGGCAACTGGACTTTCTTAGTTTTTTTTTTCTTTGAAAACATTTTGCTTCTCATCCAAGAAGCTTCTTGAGTTCCGATTTATAAATCCTTCCATTCCCCACCATTCAGTCAGAACTGAAGAAGCTTCTTAGATGAGAAGCGAAATGTTTTCAAGGAAAAAATGCAAGCAAGTTGAGTTGCCTATTGAAAAGTATCTTTGGGATTATCTTGGTGATCTTTCTGAGTTGGGAATATACTGGTGTAGTTACATATTTTGTCACCAATCTGAAATTTACCTGGCTTCTCAGGCTTTTTAAAAAAGTCTATAGGAAATATTCCTTCGGGAGGTCTTCCCTTAGAAGCACAGCAAACCAAGAAGGTTGTGGATGATTGTAGAGTTTATTACAGAATCCGGATTGGACATTCACATATATCCCTTGGCCATTATGGAATAAAATAAGTGGATTTTGAGTTTGTACATGAATCTGTCACGCATATTTTCTTCTCATTGGAAAGAAATTTTGAAAGTGAATTCCTCTTCATTGAATTGAGATCAGGTAGGGGGAAAAATCGGGCAGTACTTTGCTACAGCACAAAGGTGAGTCTGCTTGATATGAGATAGGCGGACTAAAAGGTAATGGTAAAGGTTCCCCTCGCACATACGTGCTAGTCGTTCCCGACTCTAGGGGGCGGGGCTCATCTCCGTTACAAAGCCGAAGAGCCAGCGCTATCTGATGACGTCTCCGAGGTCATGTGGCCGGCATGACTAAACGCCGAAGGCGCACGGAACGCTGTTACCTCCCCACCAAAGGTGGCCCCTATTTTTCTACGTGCATTTTTACGTGCTTTCGAACTGCTAGGTTGGCAGAAGTAACAGGAGCTCACTCCGTTACGCGGCGCTAGCGATTCGAATCGCCGAACTGCCGACCTTTCTGATCGACAAGCTCAGCGTCTTAGCCACTGAGCCACCGCGTCCCCCGTGCCGCAGACTACTTGAACATAAATGCAAATTTAAACATTACTACAGCCTGATCAATTTTTTTAAAATGTTTAGCCCACTAATATGCATTCCATGTGGTGTAGTGGAAATGTCTAGAATTCAAGGGCCATTGAGGCCCAGTCTTGCAAAAGATGAACCAGATGTCCCTGAGGGATAGCCTCTTTTGTCTGACTTTAGCATCCAGACAAGCATTTGCCGTGTCTAAAATTGAATTCTAGCTCCCTTGCACTCAAAGACAATTTCTTTGGAGATTGATGGAATTAGGGAAGTTTTCCCCTCCACTGACAAAGCAAAAAAAAATAAAAATCAAGAATAATTTCCGAGGTTTGAAAAACGTCTATAAATAGGTTGATTGTAGAAAAGCCATGAAACCATAATGAAAGAATTCAAATAGGATGCCTTAGATCAGGCATGAGTTTCATAGACAGCAAAATCAAGATCTGAATTCTTAACCCTCTTTTCTCCCATTTCTACTTTGCAATGGATAAAATAACCTTTTCTTTGAGGCAAGAGCCCCAAGTTTTATTTATCACTTGTTTTGGGAACTGACAGATCTAGTATCAATATTTTCAACCATGTGAGAAGAGTGCAGAGAAGAGCAACAAAGATGATTAGGGGACTGGAGGCTAAAACATATGAAGAACGGTTGCAGGAACTGGGAATGTCTAGTTTAATGAAAAGAAGGACTAGGGGAGACATGATAGGGGTGTTCCAATATCTCAGGGGCTGCCACAAGGAAGAGGGAGTCAAACTATTCTCCAAAGCACCTGAGGGTAGAAGCAATGGGTGGAAACTAATCAAGGAGAGAAGCAACTTAGAACTAAGGAGAAATTTTCTGCCAGTTAGAACAATTAATCAGTGGAACAGCTTGCCTCCAGAAGTTGTGAATGCTCCAACACTGGAAGTTTTTAAGAAGAGATTGGACAACCCTTTGTCTGAAATGGTATCGGGTGTCCTGCCTGAGCAGGGGGTTGGACTAGAAGACCTCCAAGATTCCTTCCAACTCTGTTATTCTAACTGAAGGAGAAAAGACCCAGGAGATGCCCTTAGCTCAACTCACCAGGAAGTTCCTCCTCAACACAAGCTCATCTCTAGAAAAAAAAACGCG
>QLTV01002273.1:419807-437614 GCA_003457575.1 Thermophis baileyi
AGGAAGGAAGGAAGGAAGGAAGGAAGGAAGGAAGGAAGGAAGGAAGGAAGGAAGGAAGGAAGGAAGGAAGAGGGGAGAAAGAAAGAGAAAGAAAGAAAGAAAAAGAAAGGGAGGGAGGGAGGGAAAAAGAAGAGGAAGGAAGGACTACAAACCTGGCACTAGACGCAGCTTCAGAGGATAATCCAGGGCTGGAAGGGACCTGGAGGTCATCTAGTCCAACCCTGCTCCAGCAGGACATTGTTAAAGTGAGTTTCTGTCTTTTGATCCCCCAGTCACATGACTACCTAGCCACGCCCACCCAGTCACATGACCCACCAAGCCACACCCACCAAGCCACGCCCACAGAACCAGTAGGAAATTTTTTTTTAGATTTCACCACTGAAGAGAATCAACCTCAGAGAATATCAAGAACCCAACAATTGAATCCTGACCCACATAGATGCCTACAATGATATGGTTTATTAGTGTACAATTAGTACATTTGAGGTGTCTGATGGGTATATGCCTGTCCTACAGTTTTGTTGTACAATTATCTCTTAATAAGGACAGCCGCCATGACTTTCCACACCTCAGTTAAATCCCAAGCAAACGTGATCATGATGGAGTTTTGGATAGCTAAACATAAGCAGCTGAAGAAGCTACAAGAGTGATGCAGAGATGTGAATGAAACAATAACGGCATCCTTAGTTTACAATCCAAAGTGGGATTAAAGACACATCCAAAGAGATTTGGAAAAACTCTAAGGCACCCTGAAAATGAGGACAGAGGCATAATATTACTAAAAAAAAATAAACATCAAAAAAACATCCTCTGCCCTATGGATGCATCCTGACCTTCCAAGTGAAGATTAGTTCGAGGAAGGTTGTAAGGCAGTAGAATGCCTATGTTATGAATTTTCCTTGCAACGCTTCAGGTCTAAACCTTCAATTCTCTGGCAAAGCTCTTGCCCCTTGGACTCTTGCCATGAAAGCCGTGCTCTAAGTTTTGGCCTGCAACAGGTTTATGAATTGTTTTCTGTAGGAATTCTTTCCATACCTTTGTTACTTCTGAAGGTGTTTTTCTTCCCTACGCCCTGCCTTCCTTTCGCCAGTCACCCCTGTATAAAAGTCAGCCTTCTGTTTTGCGAATTTGCCTCAAGAGACACAGGACTGGGCTCTGTCGGCAGGCACAGAAACTTGGTTGGGTCTTGGCTCAGCCACCGACAGAGCCCAGAGCGATATGCCAGGAATGTAGCATAAAAATGAGGAAAGCTAAAACTGGCCTACTACCAAGGACAATATCATGTAAGATATTAAAAAAAACAAGGCATCTGTCTCAGGTCTAGTCTAGACCGCTGGACAGAGACCAACAATTGTGTAGTGTAGTGTCCCGTTGCTCTGTTGGATGGTAGTCATGCTTTGATTGTCAGCCCTGGAAGCCCATCTTTTTCGTTGGAGCTTCAGAGCTGCCACATTTAGTGCCTGGGAAAATGGGAGGGGGGATTACAAGGAGTCGGTGGAGGATTAGCCATAACAACATTCCTTTCTCTGGGAGTCAAGGGCGTTCGGCCTGCACCTGGATGGGAGTGACTGGGGGATGTCTCCAGTTGGGTGGAGATGGACTTGTGGGTGCAGGGGATGGATCTTTGACTTTCTTTTGGGTGGGGAAAACCCGGAACTCTCAGATTCGGGTTTTCCCAGATGTGCCAATATGACATCTCTAATAAAATGGAATTTTGAGGAACTTCAAGCCTTGGAGTTTTCTTTCGTTGGGGGTGTTACTTGGAACCCTGACATTGATTATCCTTAGGAACTATATTATAGTACCACCATACCATACCATACCATACCATACCATACCCTACCCTACCCTACCCTACCCTACCCTACCCTACCCCACCCTACCCTCCCCTACCCTACCTCACCTTACCCTACCCTACCCTACACCACCACACCACACCCTACCATACCATACCATAACATACCTTACCTTACCATACCCTCCCCTCGCCTACCATACCTTACCTTACCTTACCCTACCCTACCCTACCCTACCCAATCATATCCTACCATACCCTACTATACCATACCTTACCTTACCTTACCTTACCATACCCTACCCTACTCTACCAAACCATATCCTACCATACCATACCCTACCCTACCATACCTTACCTTACCTTACCCTCCCCTACCATCCTAGGAACTATATTATAGTATCTCTATATCTGTAGAGGTACTATCAAAGGGGATCAACATGATTATGTCTTCTATATATGATACATCTTTGTTGAATGTGGTCAACCCCTTTGTCCTTCATGGCTAGCTTTCCAGGGTTTCAGACATTCTCAGTGTTTGTCGATAGCTGTCATTTTTTTAATGCGCGGATGCCACTATTGAAATATTGGCCGTCCTGTGTAACACAGCACACTGGAGCTGACTTTCGCATTATATATATATATTTCCAAGTTGTCCTGGCCATAGGCTCCAGCAAATGGGTGGTGCTGAATGAAATAGCACTCCAGATGACTGATGGGGAAAGCTGCGTCCACATGGTTACTTTTTCCATGTAGCAGAATGTTTAGCTCAGTCCTCTCCAACTCGGTTATTTCCCCCCGTCCATCATGAAAATCTTGTCGGCTCCAAATTCAGGGAGTTATCCATAAAGCAACTGTCTGGAATAGGACGGCTTAGCTCTTCTGAATCTGGCAGGTTACCAAAACAAAGGGAGGTGCTCTTCTCCACAGATACAATGTGCAGCGCTTCTGCTCTAGGTTCTTGCGGCTTGCTCAGATTAAAGCGAAGAACCCATAAGTTTGGCTCAGTGGTTAGGTGGAAGCACAAAAGTTTCTGATTCAATTTGCAACTCTGGGTTGAATGCCAGTTTCAGATCGAGCCTTTCTGGCTATCTCTTTGCCAGCTGTGAGAAGGAGATGTAAGCTGAGCTTCTAGCCGGGGTATAACACCTGCTTTAATTTCTCTTTCTTCTGATTGATATCTAGGAGGCTCTCTCAGTGGTGAGTGAAGATCAATCACTCTTTGATTCTACCTACGGAGCTGGCGCTCACCTTTCCAAAACAGACATGACAGCCTCAGGGAACCCGGATTATGGTCAACCACACAAGATCAACCCTTTACCTCCCCAGCAAGAGTGGATCAATCAGCCAGTCCGCGTCAATGTTAAGAGGGAATACGATCATGTGAATGGATCCAGGTAAGGATGGACAAGTGCCTATCTGCAGCATGATAAATTGGGCTATCTTATCAGGGCTACAAATATCCAGTCAGCCACCAGAGGGCAGCAAAGAGATACAGATAGTTGTAACTTTGCTGCCATCTAGAGGCAGTAAGAGTTTTGTATCTCAAATGTAACTAGACGTACTAGTTAAGTGGGTATATGCAGCTTGATGACACAGGGAAGCTTGGATCTCAGAAAAAGGATGAGAATGGGGCACGTTACATATTATGTGGCTGGGGCTGGGTTCCGTTCATTAACTTTTCACATAGAGACGCTCTGTCTTTCTCTTATACACACACACAAATGCACAAACAAATCCATTCATAAAACCACTACCAAGAGAAATGATAGGAAAGCAATTTCCTCTTGTAGTTTACTGGCTAATCAACAATAAGTCATATCAGTATGTATTGCATAGATTTTCTTAAGCCAGATTTGAATCAAAACATGCATTTACCCTTTAATGACACTTTTAGCCCATGATCCAAGAATTCTACCAGAATCCTGACTTCTCCTCCCTTTGCAACCATGCACACATTCATTCCTTGCTCTTTAACCTTCTGTGACATCCCTATTCAGGATGTCACAGGAGCAGGGGGTTGAACTAGAATATCTCCAAGGTCCCTTCAAACTCTTGTTCTGTTCTGTTCTGTTCTGTTCTGTTCTGTTCTGTTCTGTTCTAGTCTAGTCTAGTCTAGTCTAGTCTAGTCTAGTCTAGTCTAGTCTAGTCTAGTCTAGTCTAGTCTAGTCTAGTCTAGTCTAGTCTAGTCCAGTCCAGTCCAGTCCAGTCCAGTCCATTCATTTCTATTAGTTCTATTATTTCTATTATTTCGAGCCGAGGTGGCGCAGTGGTTAGAGTGCAGCACTGCAGGCTACTTCAGCTGACTGCTGGCTGCAGTTCGGCGGTTCAAATCTCACCGGCTCAAGGTTGACTCAGCCTTCCATCCTTCTGAGATGGGTAAAATGAGGACCCAGATTGTTGGGGGCAATATGCTAACTCTGTAAACCGCTTAGAGAGGGCTGTAAAGCACTATGAAGCGGTATATAAGTCTAAGTGCTATTGCTATTGCTATTATGGGGACAATGTGTAATTCTGGGCAAGCCAAGCCAGTTTAAAATTATTACCCTCCTAGGGAGAAGCAGATAAATATTTATGAATGTAGGTCTGGACTGGATTATTACTGCCATTATTGTTTCACAAAGATGTCCTCAAAACAGCTGGGACAAATGCTTCATTGATTAAAGATTGAACTTTGGAGATTGAACAGGTCATGAAGATGGAAGGACCAATTAATTTAAGATAACATAATCAAATCAATTTCAAGGTTGACTCAGCCTTCCATCCTTCCGAGGTGGGTAAAATGAGGACCCAGATTGTTGGGGGCAATATGCTGACTCTGTGAACCGCTTAGAGAGGGCTGTAAAGCACTATGAAGCGGTATATAAGTCTAAGTGCTATTGCTATTGCTAATTTAAGATAACATAATTTCAAGAGAGGCTATAGGAATTAAACTCTTTTTATGATGCCTGAGTAAGGTGCAGAGTAGCTATTATGCGAGATGAAGGATTGCATAGACCTCCCTCATTTTGTCAAAATTTTAAATAGTGTAGAAAGTTGGTCCGTGGCACTTCCCTATTGCCAATCTAAGTGCATGAACCATCTCCAAATTTTCTTCTAAAGGACCAGTTTGGAGGTAAAAGAAATAAAAAGTGGAAAGGGGTTAAAAGAAACCCATCAGTTTTATGGTTTGGGTTCATAGTGGGATAGTGGATATAGTTATAATGAGCTTTTCTAAAAACCAGGAGATTCTGTCATGGTTCCTCCCACATCATGTGTGTGGTTTAATTCATCTTGACCTTTTCTCTGGCTTATGTCATTTCCCCATGAGTGATCACATAGCATCTTGGTAGCATCACCCATTCATCAACATGCAGTGATGTAATGCCTGTCCTCATTACTATTATTTTGGCAGAACAATAGTTGTATGATTCTACAGGCTCATCTACCATTCCTATTTGCTATAGCATGAAGATGTTTCATGAACTATTTTTAAAGGAGGTAGCCTCGTTACGCTGCCGTTGTCCCATCCCTGATGGAGACAGCCTATATTTGTCTTTAGCTATTCTAGTTTTTAAATAGTGTTTTCAATAAAGGAGAATATTTCTAGCTCAGGGTTAAAAGGAGGGGTTCTTGGTGCTCTCTGAGCTTGGTTGTTTTCTTGCAGACGTTTCATTACCCAAGCTAAGTAACACCATCAGTGCTACTCTAGCATGGATGATATACCTAGTCTGGGTAATGAAACATCTGCAAGAAAACAACCAAGCTCAGAGAGCACTAAGGACCTCTCAAAAGAGTGTTTTTCTTCTTCTTCTCCCAACACAAATCTTGCCATGTGAATGGTGTACAAGAGGCGTGTCAAGCTCAATTTCATTGAGGGCCGCATCAGGGTTGTGTTTGACCTCGGGCGGCCGGGGTAGGCGTGGCTGGGGTGGGCGTGGCCAGCTCAACGTCACTCGTGTCGGGGGCGCCTGTGGTGGCCCGAGTGCTCTACCAGCTAAAACGGGTCCCTGCAATCCTCTGCACACGCGGCCCTCCCGAGCTCCATTTTCGCTCCACCTCGGGCCGGTCCTTCGCTGTTTCCAGGGCAGCCCCATGGGCCAGATCTAAGCACCCCACGGGCCAGATCCGGCCCCCGGGCCTTGAGTTTGACACCCCTGGTGTACAACGTCTCAGCGATGGGGTTCCTGTAAACATAGCCAAATCTGTCCATCTCCTATTGGCTATTTTGTGCTGTGCAGATTTCCTTGGTCATTTTAGCTTGGGCTACAGAAAAGACTGGACACTTGACTTCTGACCAACACTTTCCAAAGCATAAGTCTGTATTATGCAGGCTCTTTGTTTACTCCTTTTGTTCCAAAGAGCAGTGAACCTGACTTAGAAACAAAATAAATAAATAAATAGGATGCATATGTGCACATATGGGGGTGATGTTGCCTCCCTGCCCCTCTACATCTGCAAACCAGCTGGAGAAGGCTCCAGAAAACACCCTCTTTTTCTATTTTTTCCATTAACCTCAAGTGCTGCCTCTTTTTTCCCAAAACCTGTTTCATTCAAGATTCTGGGGAAAAGCCCATGTGCAAAATTAACTAGAGAGGAGGTGCAAAATAATTGCTTAGGTAATAAGAATAAGAACAATAAGGATAACATTATCCTCTTCCCTTCTCCTTGAATGCCAATTAATTCCATTTCAAAATACTAAATATAGAAATGCTGAGAGTTAGAATTAACATGGTTCAGTGGTAACTCATCATCAAACTTTGTAATGCTTGCATGGTATTGATTTTATTTACCTAGTTTTTAATTGGTTAATGAGCTCTCAAATATTCTTTACACTTTCTTGAGACACACTGAGTTTTAATGCTGGTGGAGGAACACTCTTTATTTGAAAAACCAGGGTTGGGTTTATTGGTGCAGACATTTTAAGAATGGCCTGTAAAACATAAAGTGTGATTATGTCTCAGTGTATAGAACATACTGATATCAGAGTCAATTTTTTTTACATGTAATATATCAAACAGCCTTAACTAGTTATCATCTTGGAATTCCTTCCCTTTATCTTGCTTTCCTTTGAGGGGGCCAGGGGGGATTTACTGGGATAATAATGTCTGCTTACCTCTTGATTGCCTGCATCAGGAGTCTCTAAACTTGGCAACTTTAAGACTTGTGGATTCCAACTCCCAGAATTCCCCACCCAACCATGAAGTCTTAAAATTGCCAAGTTTGGAGACCCCTGTTCTACATGTTAAACATGGCTTCTAAATGTTACCTGGAAAGACATTCCCATTTTGAATCCTGACTGACCTGAGATCTTTTCTCCAAAATATTTCATGTCTGCCACAAAGCAGTCTTCAACTGACCAATGAGTAGGCACGCTTCTCTGTCCTTCTACCCCAGCCCAGTAGGCCTCATTGCCACGTTCCCCACACTGGGCAGCTAAAATGGCTGCTTCTGCATCACTGTCCACCAAGAAAAAGTCAAAAGGAGGGTTGGGATTTGCACGATGTAGATGGACATTCATGAAAAATGATAGTATTTGAAATAGAAATGCATCAGAGTCATGGATCTTGTGGGTACATTTTATGAATGGACAGCTTCTTGGTCCACACAGGCCTCGGTTCTGTCGTAAACCTTTATCTTCAATTAGACTTAGTCTGGACTGCTTCATGGGTGAGGATAATTTTCAAATCAAAGTCTGATTTCTGTCAGACCTCCTAATACAGCACATCCTAGCTTTGGAAGTTCAGATTGATATTTCATTTTACCCTTGTAACAACAACCTTATGAAGTCATTTGGGCTGAAAGAGTGACTTGCTTCAAATCACCAATAAGGTTCATGGTTGTTGGGATCTGAATCTGGGTGTCACCGGTCTGATGTCAGTAGTTCAACCTCTATACTCCCAATAGGCAGTCCAATGAACTACAGTGGTTCTTATCTATGCCAGAGTGTCTCTAGAATCAAGTACCTCCTGGACCTGGTTTTACCCACTTGACAGTCTCCAGACACACTGTTGATTGTAGCTTCCAGAATTCCCAGACAATATTTCCAAGGTTAAGCTGGCTAGGAATTCTTGGATTCGTGTAAGATACATGTGAGAAGGGACGTCATAGGTCATCTGATCAGTGGTGAAATCCAAAATTTTTTACTACCGGTTCTGTGGGCGTGGCTTGGTGGGCGTGGTGTAGATTGGTGGGCGTGGCTTGGTAGGCGTGGCAGGGGAAGAATACTGTAAAAACTCCATTCCCACTCCACTCCTGGGGGAACGATATTGCAAAATCTCCATTCCCACCCCACTCTGGGGCCAGCCAGAGGTGGTATTTGCTGGTTCTCCGAACTACTCAAAATTTTCGCTACCAGTTCTCCAGAACCTGTCAGAACCTGCTGGATTTCACCCCTGCATCTGATCCAACCTCTTGCTCAATGCAGAAATGCACAAAACTATTCCAAATCTGTGCCATCAAGCCCACATTAAAGTCTTAATATCTCTGGACAGCATCAAGTTGGCAAAGCTTGAAGTAGACCCAGGCAGGGTGAAATAGATAAATCTACCACCTGGTAGCAGTTAATGTCGTTCTGTCTTGTCTCTCCATGTTGGCCTGTTGGCAATCAAATTGTGCTTTGAAGAACTCTATAATCCCCTAGATGGAACTGCAGAGTGCCAGACATTTTGTACTCCAAAATCATTATAGTTTTTAACACCTGACACAAAGAATGTCTGTCACCCGTGAGAAATTAGTTCTCCTTTCTCTTTCTTTCTTTCTTTCTTTCTTTCTTTCTTTCTTTCTTTCTTTCTTTCTTTCTTTCTTTCTCTCTCTCTCTCTCTCTCTCTCTTTTTCTTTCTTTCTTTCTTTCTTTCTCCTTCCTTCCTTCCTTCCTTCCTTCCTTCCTTCCTTCCTTCCTTCCTTCCTCCATTCTTTCCTCTTTCTCAATTTTTCTCTCTTTCTTTCTCTTTCTCTCTCTCTTTTTCTCTCTCTTCACTCCTGCTGTTGTTGCTTAAAACTTTTTCTGCCTGCCACAGGGACATTAACATGATCAGCAATTTGCCTCTCTAAAGACCGCCTTTGGTTCCATGCCTGGAAAAACAGTAGGCAAAATCGTACAACCTTAAGTTCTAACATGTGTAAGTTATACATCTTATTTCCATTTCCACGCAGTCCTTCGCCCCAAAAAGACATGAGGAAAAAATTACCGTCTGCCTCTTAATATCTCGGCAGAAAGTTTATCTCCCAGCCATGATAACTATGCTAGAATAATTCTGCCTCTGTGCCTTAGCAAACAAATTTAAAGTTCTCTGTTGGAAAATCCTTCCAGGCTTGTTCAGCAGATGGGAATTTAACCATGCAGGCATGTTCTTCTTCTTCTGTTTACTGAGTGGACTGGATTCTTTCAAAGCTTGTTTTTCTTGTGGCTGTTGGTTGGGTCAGGTGACATCATTCGTGAATGCAAAGCAGGGGTGGGTTCTGGCTTACCTCACTGCTGGTTCGCTTCGTCATGCGCCGTGTGGGCCCACACGCCTTGGGCGCCGTGTGCCACGCGGGTGTATGTGCAGTGCTAAAAAATCAGCTTCTGTGCATGCGCAGAAGCAAAAAACAGCTTCTATGCGTGCGCAGAAGCAAAAATCAAAATGGCGGCGCCCATGGTGCCACCGAGAGAGCAGGTTCAGGGGCATGTCCAGCCGGTCATCACTGCCAGTTCGGCGAGTGGGGGAAAAATTCCCGCTACCGGTTCTATAGAGCCGGTCCGAACCGGCAGGAACCCACCTCTGATGCAAAGAAAATGTCATAGATGAAACATAGCAATAGGATCTAGATATGTCTACCAGTACTAATGGGTATGGAACTCATCACTTGAGCTGGCTGATATATAAAGGACTTCATTTGTGAGTTAAAGGTTCTTCTGTGCCTAGTTGAGATGTTTATCCCTACTGCTCTTTTACTGACCTGACAGATGGATGGAGGTAGTCATGTGATTAAGTAGAGAGACATTGTTGACGCTTGGGGTCTTGCAATCCTCTCCCCTATGTTTTTGAACAGTGATGGCCAGAATCTCCCAAATAAAATGAAAGGCCATCTCGACTTGTTCTGGTGGATAAAGTATACAATTATAATAATGCTTGTGTTGGATCAGACACAAGTATGTCTAGATCAGCTAGATGTTAGATCTCAGGAAGTGGTCGGCTCCAGATAATGAGGTTCTGGGACTTGGGATAACTCACTGTTGAGCCCTTGTGAGTCCATGGAGGGAACTGAGTTTTGGAGCAGCTTAATCTTCAGGTCCAGAGGTGAAACCATAAGCAGAACTCCCCTTACTACTGTAACTTTAGCATTTGAGTTGAGTAATGTAGGGGAAGATCATCCACTAAGGGCTTTAAAGATACTATTATTAGTACCATACCCAATGTTGATACTACTACATTTTCTATCCCTGGTACAGACACACAGAACTATGATTTCTGTACATGTACTCCTTGACGTATAACCACAATGGAACCCAAAATTTATGTTGCTAAGCAAGTCAGCTGTTAAGTGAATTTTGGCCCATTTTACAACCTTTCTTGTCACAGTTGTTAAGTGTATCACTGCAGTTGTTCAGTTAGTAACATGGTTGTTAAGTGAATCTGGCTTCCCCCATTGACTTTGCTTGTCAGAAGGTCGCAAAAGTCAATTACATGACCCTGGGACCCTGCAACCAGCATAAATAAGAATCGGTTGCCAAGCAACTGAATTTTTGATCACATGACCATGAGGATACTACAGTGGTTGCAAGTGTGAAAACCAGTCATAGGCAGAGGTGGGTTCCTACCAGTTCTAACCGGTTCTTTAGAACCGTTAGTAAATCGGTGATGACGTCATGGAGCCGGTTCTGTCGGTGTCTCCGTGGGTGCCGCCATCTTAGATTTTGCTTCTGCGCATGTGCAGAAGTTTTTTTTTTTATTGCTGCAGGCGCGCACGCGCGTGCACGGCGCGACCCTGAGCAAACCGGCATCAAAAGGATCCAGAACCCAGCCCTGGTCATAGGTCACTATTTTTAGTGCTGCTGCAACTTCAAACGGTCACTAAATGAATGGTTGGAAGTCAAGGACTACCTGTAATTTCCATCATGAATAAATACATTCCTTTGGCTTTAACTTGTAGTGTTGGCAAAAGGTTCCAGAAACCAAAAAGCAAAGCTGGGATAATATTGTTCTGGCAACTGTGTTTCTATTTCAGGGAATCTCCAGTGGATTGCAGCGTTAGCAAATGCAACAAACTGGTTGGTGCTGGTCCAGAAGCCAACCCTTTGAATTATGGCACCTACATAGATGAGAAGAACGGACCTCCCCCTCCCAACATGACCACCAATGAAAGAAGAGTCATTGTCCCAGCTGGTAAGAGGCCACCTTGTTTCCTTTTGAATATTTTCATCCTTGCAGAAATTTGGTCTTGAAATCAGTATGAATTCTTAACACCTCCCCCCCCCCAAAATACCATATTTTTTGGACTATAAGACGCACCAGTGTATAAAGGTAAATAAGAAAAAAAAGTTTTTGTCCTCCCCGGCCCCCAGGAGCACTCTGCGGGCCTCCCAAACCCTCTGTGCGCCCCGTTTTTTGCAAAAACGGGTGGAAAATGGGACCATTTTTGCAAAAAACGGGGCACGGATGGTTTGGGAGGCCTGCAGAGTGCTTCTGGGGGCTGAAGGAAGGCAAAAACGCCCCCATTTTTGCGAAAAACGGCCCATTTTTCGCAAAAACGGGGGCGTTTTTGCCTTCCCTCAGCCCCCCAGAAGCACTCTGCAGGCCTCCCAAACCCTCTGCGCACCCCGTTTTTGCGGGAAAAATGGCCCATTTTTTGCAAAAATGGGATGCGGGGGCGGGGCTTCGGGAGGCCAAAAATGGCTGTATTCGGTATATAAGACACACCAACATTTTCACCCTCTTTTAGGGGGGGAAAGGGTACGTCTTATACTCTAAAAAATACGGTAATCCAGCAAACAAATCAGCATGAGGAGAGTTGACTCTTTGACATCATCAAGAGTTGAGTCTTCAGAAACGGATAGCTGACTCATCTTCAGCAAGGAGATATAGGCATTACTATGAATTACTAATAGTGCAATCTTGGCCAGAAATAAATCTCAGTAGGTACGAATAGGACTTACCCATCAAGTAAATGTGTGTAACAAATTGCAGCTGAAGGTCCCATGTTGTGCACAATCCCTTATGTCTCATATTGTAGCAATTGTGCACTGTTTTTTGTGAAGTTGTATGCCACCTAGAGTCGCTTTATGCAAGACAGACAGCTGTATAAATTGGATCAAGGAATCAAAATTACTACTGGACAAAGAAAAAATTCCTCCAGGAATGTTGAGCTGTAAGTGAAAGTAAAATTAGAACTGCAAGAATTATTAGACATCATAAATTGTAAGAAGAAAATAGGCAAATCTGTTGGAGTGCAGAATATATTGTATTTAGTTCTTGCTCTCTGGCTCTCTCTCTCTCTCTTTATTTATTTAGCAAAGTTGTGGATTTTTGATAAAAGCCATGAGAAAAATAGCACAGGATGCAGATAAAAATGCAGACATTAATGATAAGTAACTCTGTAAAAAAAAAGTATATATGATATTTTTTTAACAAAACCCTACATATTCTATTTTCAATATATAAAAATCCGCAATGTGTGTGTGGGGGAGAGCAAATATTGTCTAATATTTTCCAGTAAGCAAAAAATGGCAAAAGGTTATTTAAGGAACTTTTTTTTCTAGACCTCGGCAAATAATATCCATATAAATGTTTATAAATGTTTATTTATGTGCTCATAAAGACGTCTTCTGAAATAGATCAGCTTTGACAAAGTATCACATTGTAATAAAAAGTATATGACTTCTGGATCTGCTTTTTAGCTAGCAACAAGAATGACATTGTTTCTGTGAAATAGGACATTTCCCCAACATTTTGAATTTGAACCATTTCAAAGTCAACACTGCCCGTTTCAGGTTTATGGTTTCCTTGTGTCCAAAAGGATCTTTTTCAGTCATTCTGAGGTAAAACATCTCTGTTTCAACTTTAAGATCCCCTGCTTCGAGCTTGAAACACTTGAAACTAGAAAATTCTCTTTCAGGAATGAGATTAACGGTTTCAAGCAAGAAATGTTTGAAGCTTGAAGCATTCAGATATGAAACAGTTGACAAAGTCGTGATATGACATCATCCATGGCACAGAATCTGGTTCCTTGAGGGATCATTGTTTCCTGTAATATTAGTCTGGCTAGTTTGATCCTGCAAGGTTGGCATTCTTCAGGTTTCTTTGATTAAACAGTGTCCTCTCTCAAGGCACCTGGACGTGTGCCTTCTCTATAGGTATTACCCTCTGAACATAATAATAACATAACATAACATAATAATGCTAAAAAGGCATTAAGAGTTGGCAACCTTATTTTACAAAGTTTTCTCTCTGGTAACATTATACTTCTAACTAGGGCATACAAAACCTTTGCCAGACCTATCCTTGAATACTGCTCACCTGCCTGGAACCCACACTGTATTTCGGACATTAATACATTAGAGAGGGTCCAGAGGTATTTTACAAGAAGAGTACTCAACTCCTCTGCTCGCAATAAAATTCCTTATTCCAGTAGACTTGAAATTTTAGGCCTGGATAACCTTGAACTACGCCGTCTACGTTCCGACCTAAGCTTAGTACACAAGATCACCTACCTTAACGTCCTACCTGTTTATGACTACTTTAATTTCAACCGCAATAACACTAGGGCTATCAATAGATTCAAAGTAAATGTAATCCACTCTAATCGTGATTGCAGAAAATACGACTTCTGCAATAGAGTAGTAAATGTCTGGAACACTGTACCTGATCCTGTTGTTAGTTTCTCTAGCCCCCTAAGGGGGCGTGCATAAGCGCACCAGCGTGACTACCGTCCCTGTCCTACTGTACCAATTTGTATGTACTCATTTTATGTGTTTATGGCTCTGTTTTGCTTCTTTATATCCATTTATTTGTGACATTTTTTCATGTGTCCTGTTTCCTTGCACTTGTTGACAAATAAATAAATAAATAAATAAATAAATAAATAAATAAAAAAATAAAATAAAATAAAATAAAATAAAATAAAATAAAATAAAATAAAATAATACCCCTCTGGAATGGCGTCTCCTCAAGACCCAGATGGCCCTCATTCTGGTATTGTTCAGAGGAGCCATGAAGACTTGATTGTTCTCCCAGTGCTTCAGTGAAGGAGAGTGAGACCCCTTGCTTCATCATGCTGGCCATCTTTTATCTTCAATTTTTATGTTTTATTCACATTATTGTAAGTTGTTGTATTCTTCTGAATCTCCCAGATCATTGAGAGTGGGTAGCATACAAGTTTAATGAATTCTTACCATCAACAACATCATTAGGGTGATACCAATGACAGAGTTTAATTTTTGTCCTTTGTTTGATGACACCATAATGTATGGGATGATCCAATGACTTCTAATCAATGGCTAAATGACTTTGTGTATGCTCATTTCAAAAAATTACCAGAATCACAGTTTTCACAGTTTCAGTCACAAATTGACTTCCGTGGACCTTACTTCATACTTAAGTGGTCAGTAGAGTGGGTGTGCATAAGTGCACTAACGTGCCTATCGTCCCTGTCATTGTATTTTTATTCTCTTATTCTTGTTCTCTTTGTGTTTGACAAATTCCAATAAATAACTAAAATAAATAAATCCTGAAGAGCAACTGCTAGGGTGGACAATAATGGGCTTCAGGAAGAATGAATCAATCAGATTTTTCCAACCCTGTGTTCTTCAAATGTGTTGGATTTGAACTCCCATCATTCACAGTTAAAATGATTTGGAAATTGGCTATTGGCTGAATTCTCACATATTGGAGTTTGGGGAAAAGCAGTAAGACATTTCCCTGTCTTCCAGTTGTATGACCTTGCCAGTAACAATGACCTAATAATAGCATCATGTACTTGGTCCCCAAAGGATCAGTCAGCCACAGAATGATGACCTAGAGAAACTTTTGGCGTGATCCAGAAAAAACCTTCCCCCCCCACACACACACACCTGTTTTTTATACAATCCTAATCCGCACAATTGTCCTGTTCTTAAAATCAGCAACATTTATTAGCAATGCTCCGTCTGGGCCTAATACGCAGTCATGAGCCCAATTCTGTATCCTCATCCTTAGTCCATCTGTATTGACTTAGCAGGCCTCGGAATTGCAAAACGAAAGGGTGAGTGGGGGGGAAATAAAAGTTTGTTTTCTGTCAGGCCGTTGAGTCTGGAAATATGACTCAGACTTATAAAGCAAACTTGTCTGAGCAGGGAGGTCATATTTGCGGAGAATTTACTACTTTCTGGAACACGCTAATAAACAGAGCTCCAAAAAAATTGCAATAACCATCTGTGCAGAATTTGCAAGGGGCTGAGGAAAGGGGTCAAACAGTTTGGACAGCACGGCTTGGAAAGGCCTAGTTTTCAGAGAAAAATTAGCTATCAGAGGAGAAAAACAAAGTAAAGCATAAGCTTAATCTTTTGATTGAAAAATATATATATATATATTTTGTGAATGGCTAATGAAGCAGTGACTAATGAAGTAAGCCAAAAAGGCTTACTAATATGATGATGATAATGATGATGATGATGATGATGATGATGATAATGATGATGATGAGATGAGGATGATGATAATGATGATGATGATGATGATGATGATGATGATGACGACGACGACGTTGGTACTTAGTACTTACAGATATTCTTCAACTTACAACTATTGGTTTAGCAACCATCTGAAGTTACAACAGCACTGAAAAAAGTGACTTACAACCGGTAGTTGTGCTTGTAACTATTGTAGCATCCTTATACTCACGTGATCAAAATTTGGATGCTTACCAACCGGCAGGTATTTATGACAGTTGCCGTATCCCAGGGTCACATGATTGGCTATTTACCAGCTTCCCAGCCGGCTTCCAACAAAGTTGATAGGGAAAGCTGGATTCACACAACAACCGCATGATTCACTTAACAAATGCAGTGATTCGCTTAACCACCATGGGGAAAACAGGTTGTAAAATTGGAGGTGACTCATTAACAGCCACCTTGGTTAACAATAGAATTTCTGGCCCCCATTGTGACCATTGGTCAAGGACGGAGATGCCAATTCTGCACTGTTCCATCCAGGTTGAGCATTTGGTACGGTAGTACATGTTTTTGGGGAAGTTGGATGAGATTCTGTTGAAACAGGTCAGGTTTGGGACTTTCTGGGGATTTGTGGGAAGGGAAATAGGGAGACAAGTTTGGGGAGATATGTTAGAAAAGGGAGCTCTGGGAAGAAATTAAAGATTTGAAAGGAGATATAAAACAGATGAAGACCAGAGTTGATTGTATGGAGCATGGACTGGAGAAGACAAAGGCCATATGTGAAGCTGGAATTGTTGAGACAACAGATTTGGAAGCTTGGATTAAAGAATTTCAATTAAGATTTCGTGGAATACCTGAACAACCAGGAGAAGATATTAGCTGAAAGATGGTTAAGGCCCTGGCTCAGTTAACCAACAAGGGGGAAGGAGACATGAATTTTGATAATTTGGTAATACATGTTTTTGGGGAAGTTGGAAGGGATTCTGTTGAAATAGGCCAGGTTTGGGACTTTCTGGGGATTTGTGGGAGGGGAAATAGGGAGACAGGTTTGGGGAGATACGTTAGAAAAATGTACTGCCACAGTTTCTAGAAATGTCTCAAAAGTTAGCGCAGTTGAAGGGGACTCTCAAGATTGCAACAGCGACCACAAGGACAGA
Organism: Thermophis baileyi; assembly: GCA_003457575.1. Taxonomy (NCBI): domain Eukaryota; kingdom Metazoa; phylum Chordata; class Lepidosauria; order Squamata; family Dipsadidae; genus Thermophis; species Thermophis baileyi. The sequence goes on from QLTV01002273.1 coordinate 436,369, forward strand.
AAAGCAGTTGGAGACCACAAATCACTCATTAACCCTGTCCATGGCTGAGTTAAGTTTCATGCCTCTATCTTGTAATATTTCACTTAACCATTCCTCTCCAGTAGGAACGAAACTGGAAGAAGAGATACGAGAAAATGCTCTTTCTTGACAGGGCATTGGTCATCAAACCTCTAACCTCCTTCATCCTTCCACCTCTCTGATTTCTTCTGATAGATCCCACATTATGGAGTCAGGATCATGTGCGTCAATGGCTAGACTGGGCTATTAAAGAATATGGCTTAATGGAGATTGATACCAACCTCTTCCAGAACATGGACGGCAAAGAACTGTGCAAGATGAACAAGGAGGATTTCCTCCGGGTCACTTCACTCTACAACACAGAAGTCCTGCTGTCTCATCTCAGTTACCTCAGGGAAAGTAAGTTGCCATTTTATTCACCCTTGCTACCTTATGACCATCTCACCCCACTGGGATTGGCTCGTCCCACTTGTGCAGAAGAAGCATGTTGTGGGTCCCGTCAGCCCAATTATTCTGGCTGGCGGGATCCAGGAGGAGGGCCTTTTCTACTGTGGCTCCTGTCCTCTGGAACATCTCCCCCCCCATCCCCCGATGTGAGGTTGGCCCCAACCCTCCTATCTTTTCGTAAGGGCCGAAAGACGTGGTTCTTCCAGTTGGTTTGGTGCCCCAGTGGGGGAACAGCTCAAGGGAGGTGGTGGATTGAGTAATAACAGATCCCATCTCCCCCCCCACAATCCATCCCCCGCCCTTCCCATGCATCCTTGGTTTTAATGTCTAATTTAAACTTTTTATGTTTTAATTGTATATGTTACTGTAAGCTGCCCAGAGTTACCCTATGGTAAGATAGTTAGATAGTTAGATAGTTAGATAGTTAGATAGATGATAGATGGATAGATAGATAGATAGATAGATAGATAGATAGATAGATAGATAGATAGATAGATAGATAGATAGAAGTTAGGTAGATAGATAGATAGATAGATAGTAGGGAGGTAGATGGGAGGGAGGGAGGTAGGTAGGTAGGGAGGTAGGTAGGTAGGTAGGTAGGTAGGTAGGTAGGTAGGTAGGTAGGTAGGTAGGTAGGTAGGAAGGAAGGAAGGAAGGAAGGAAGGAAGGAAGGAAGACAGACAGAAAGGAAAGAAAGAAAGGAAAGAAAGAGGAAGGAAGGAAGGAAGGAAGGAAGGAAGGAAGGAAGGAAGGAAGGCAGACAGACAGACAGGCAGACAGA
>QLTV01002273.1:437829-448052 GCA_003457575.1 Thermophis baileyi
GGATGATGTATGATGGGTTGATGATGATGGGTGATGGGTCGATGGATGGATGGATGGATCGATGGATCGATGGATCGATGGATCGATGGATCGATGATGGATGATAGATGATGGATGATGGATCGATCGATCGATCGATCGATCGATCGATGGATCGATGGATCGATGGATCGATGGATCGATGGATCGATGGATGATAGATGAATGTGTGGTTGGGTGGGTGGGTGGGTGGGTAAGTAAGTAAGTAAATAAGTAAGTAAGTAAGTAAGTAAATAATCTGACATGTTCAATGGCTGACACGCTTGCCTTGTATGAGACTTCTCTCCAGTGGTCACTTACTCCGAGAGTAAACTTCCAAGCTTTATTGTCGTAATGAAATCATTGCAAAATAAAAATAAAAATCTAACGATTGCTGGGTATCAAACACAAGCCCAATTTATAGCACCATCCACGAAACTCACATTTTCAAGCTTTATTTTTTTTTAAATCTACTCGTGCAATATAAGGAGCTAAGAGCCCTTCCCTTTGAGTAAGAAGAACAGTTTCCATCTCTCTCTCTCTCTCTCTCTTTTAGTAATGGACTGATCTAGTATCAGGCTGGCTGTTTGTGACAACATGAAAACTTTTTTCCATATCCAATGTTGTGTCTCACAACCTTCTCCAGCATGGGGCCATCTAGAGAAGTCAGTAGTGACAAATTGACAGCCAGCGTGATCAGGGACCACATTTGCTATGAATTCTGGGAATTATTGTAGAGTCACCAACTAACTGATGGACACCAGATATGGCAAGTTGGAGTCATAGGTTGGCAACTGAAGCGGAGAGCTGTGGAAAGTTAAAGAGAGGAGATTTAAGCAAACGGGGATGAGTGACACCAAAAAGAAATGGCAATAAACTGTGCTGGCTCTGTTTTGAGATGCTACCAGGAAGATTGCAACACTAAATAACCCTAATTAATAAGATCGTGTACTGAACCTGTTGCATCTCCAAAGTGTTCCTCCCCTAAGAAGGAAGCTTCCTTTTTTCTACTTATTCTGAGTGTGATTGAGAAGTTCTTTTCCTTTTCTTTTGCTGGCATCATTTTAGTTTCCTTTCTTATTGGGAAACGACAAAGGATGTTAGCAGTTATATCGGTGTTACCTATTATGCTCTTTCCGTTTTTTCTTCTATACTACTTTGACTGTCCATATTTCCCAATCTGGGAAAGTCTTTATGCTTGGAGATTGAATGAAAGGCAAGAAAGTTGCAGAACCTGGAGAAGTGATTATATAGTACAAGATAAATTATTTGCACACATCCAAAATTGGTCACGATTACGTGTTGACATGACTTACAACTGTAATTCCTGGCTCAGTTACAGTCATAAATCAAAGATTATTTGTAATTTATTTTCATGCACAAATTTCCTGCTTATTTTTTTTTTTTTAATAAATGCTACAGCATCCTATGTAGGTTGGCTCTAAAGGAGTACCTGGTTAAATAAAAACTTTATCTAAAAACAGAGGAAATAAACGCTTTTTCAAAATTATGAGCCGCGGTGGCGCAGTGGTTAGAGTGCAGTACTGCAGGCTACTTCTGCTGACTGCCGTCTGCCTGCAATTTGGCAGTTCAAATCTCACCAGGCTCAAGGTTGACTCAGCCTTCCATCCTTCCAAGGTCGGTAAAATGAGGACCCAGATTGTTGGGGGCAAATATGCTGACTCTGTAAACCGCTTAGAGAGGGCTGTAAAGCACTGTGAAGCGGTATATAAGTCTAAGTGCTGTTGCTATAGCTATACATACACACAACACACCAGCACCTAGAGAAATGTAATTGATTCATCAGCTATAACTCATACAATTAATCAGGTAGACTTTCTGTACGCAGAGCAGATGTATTTCCCTTATGCCCAGCCACAAAGCAAGAGAAAAAAATATATATACCCAGATGGGTTAGGGAGGAAGTCTTGTTTTGTTTGGTAAAAGAGGAACAAAAAGACAGAGAAAGGAGAAATGCAAACAGGTCATTTCAGTTCAACTCAAAATCAATTGTCAATCTGCAATGTTTTCTTCAGCCTGCCTCTCAAACGTATTTTGCTTGAATACTCCACCCTGTCCTTATTCCATGGATGGCTGATTTCACACCCGCATCATTTCCCTAGCATCGCTTAATTGGTGTTTTCTTCTCCCCACCCCAATGCAACAGCTTGCAAACTTGTGAAGAAGGCTTTCTCGTGAGACTCTTTTTGCTTTGCAAGAGTGAGATGGCCGTAAGTCCCATTGTTCTCTTTGGCTGTCACTGGGATACTCTGATATATATGGAGTCTTCTGTTCATTAAAGCCTTCCTACAGGCCAAGGAGGCTACTGAAAATGACTTCTTTCCAAGCAGCTGTTTTTACATCTGTCTAATGACGGTCTGGTTTCTGGATTTCTGGGTAACTCCCTTGTGGTGCGATGCCTGAGAAAGGAATTTATTGTTTTTCCAGGCCTCACTTCCTAGGGTCGTTGAATGCTGAGTTGAATGCAGAAGGTGCTCAGGAGAGTTTCGTTTCTTATTTGACTTGTTAGAAGGAATGTTAGGGATACTTCAGTCTTGATAGAAGAGAATATCTGTAGCTCAGGGTTGAACTGTGGGATCCTTGGTGCTCTTTGAGCTTGGTTGTTTTCGTGCAGATGTTTCATTACCAAACTAGGTAACATCATCAGTGCTGGAAGGAAGTGGAGTTTGCATTCTGTTTATATGCTACTGGATGGTAGACCAATTCAGGGGTGGGTTCTAACTTACCTCGTTGCCGGTTCGCTTCCTCCCGTGCCACGTGGCCGCGCCTCAGTGCGCATGTACGCATGCGCAGTGCAAAAAAATAATAAAAAAATCCCCCCCAAAAAAAGCCAAAAACAAGATGGTGACGCATGCGCAGTACCGGAAACTCGGCTTCTGCACATGCGCAGAAGAAAAAAACCCTGGAAAAAAATCCCCCCCCCAAAAAAAAATTTCAAAAAAAAAATATCAAAAAAAATTCAAAAAAAAGATGGCGGCATCCACGGACCGGCACCAACTGAACCGGATCCACGACATCATCGTGACATCACCAGCGGGTCGCTACCAGTTCGGGCAAACCAGTCCAAACCGGGAAGAACCCACCTCTGGACCAATTTGAAATTTTGCAAGCATGGCATAGATAATGGAAGGTGTAGCCAAGACATGCAGCTAAAAAAAAAAGACGACTTTGTCTGCATCCAATCATCATTTTGTCTTCTAAGAGTGGGTCTGATTCTGTCAGTCATTTCGTTGTAATCTCAGACCAGTAGAAGAAATAGGTTCTCAAGTGATCTGTAAGCACCTATAAAACAGTCTAGCTTAAGAAACTAGTAAATAAAAATGTAAAACAACATTAAAGTACATCTATAATACAGCCTCACTGGGACCCACAAGTGAAATCCAGAAGAAACAATCTATATCTAGGTTGTAAATGAGACAATATCTACAAACCTAAAATGTGTCCTGTCCCAAAGGTGCTTTTTTCAGGAGGCAACTGGACTTCCTTGTTTTTTCTTTTGAAAACGTTTCGCTTCTCATCCAAGAAACATTTCACTTCTCATCCAAGAAACGTCAAAAGAAAAAACAAGAAAGTCCAATAGCCTCCTGAAAAAAGCATCTTTGGGACAGGACAACCATGACCTGGATGACTGGGAATCTCTACAGACTTTTAACCTAATACTCAAAGCTACATAAATATGAGGACGGTCAGCTGCAAAACATGTCACCCCATTGATAGGGTTGATTTGGCTGATCTGTCTGACTAGGTGGGTGTCCCCTTCTTATCTCACTATTTCATGTATGTCCTACCTGAAGCTGCACCCTCAGCAGAAGAGGGTGGCCATCTCAGATAGAAGTAGATCGATCTTTGGTCAAGGATATGCAGACTGAGGAATTCTGGCAGTGAAAGTCCACATGTCTTAAAGTTGTCAAATTTGGGAAACACTGTCTAGAATTTTAATGCCCAGACCTTTAAAATAGACTATGAGTCTTCTAGGTAACCTGTGTAGCAATCAAAGAATTCTGTTGCAGCTTCCCTGCTGCAATGTTTCCCAACTGTAGGGAGAGGTTCCTCTACCCAAATTAAACCATGTTAATATACATTACTATAGCCCTTAATTAATGTTTTGTTTGAAGAGGGTTGTTTTGATTTGGCTCAAAGGAAAGTTGAAAGTTTTCAGCCCTTTGGTGAAAAAAAGGTATAAAATGATTTGCATGAACTCTTCTAAGATGTCCTTTTTCTCCCTCCCCTATATAAAAAGCTGGTTTTAATTGGCAGCAAGCATATTGTAAAAATAGATAAAGTGGAAGTTTCAAAAGCAATGTGTGTGTTCAAAAATAAGAACTACTTCTTTCCCTGAGGTTGGGTGGCTCCTTGGTTATAGTCAACTTTGCATGAGCAAGAATAAGATAGAAGATCCTTCCTTCCTTCCTTCCTTCCTTCCTTCCTTCCTTCCTTCCTTCCTTCCTTCCTTCCTCCCTGCCTCACTTCCCTTCCTGCTTCCTGACTTCCTTCCTTCCTTCCTTCCTTCCTTCCTTCCTTCCACCAGGACTTAGATACTGAAATATTAGGACACAAGTGAGAATGTGCCCAATACCACACCCCATCCCTGAGTCTCTTTCACGAATTCTTCCACCTATCTGGAATTAGTAACAAAAATGTCCCCAAATCACGCATAGCGTGATTGATCGATTGTGGCATTGCTCTGCTTAGATTTGAAAGCTGGCTCAATAAAGATTCCAGATCTGGGTTTTCCGTTGACTTGGTACTTGGCAAATTTTGCTGTGTCTGGTTCCCCCTCCCCTCCCCCCCACTACCCCAATTTGTCTTCTCTTGCCTCTTTCTTTTCAACCTCTTAATAGGAAACACATTTTTCCTCTCCGGTTCTGGTGTTCCCACCAGAAATGTCAGACCGTTGGGCAAAGGTGAGAACATGAACCCATAAACTCAGGGCAACTTTTCCTCTCTCAGCAAAAGTAGACCCTGCTTTATTTGACTGTTCCTTGATGTGGTTATTTCCTCCTTTTCTTCCTTTCTGTCGTGCCTACCTTCCTCTTCCCGTCCCCATCCAATGTGTCAGTCCACATTTTAGCTGCAAAGACAGCTTGTTTAATCTCTGGAAAGCTTTTGGACTTTGCCAGGGGAACTGGTATTCGTCATGCTGAGCACTGGGAATGAGGATCTGTCTCAAATTTGCCAGAAAATGTGTCAGCCATAAATTTGCTTTCTCACTGTTATTTGAGAACAAAAAAATAATGTACAAAATGCCAGGGATATAGGTTTAGAAAGCCGCTGTAGATATCACCCTTCTATTTTGCCTAGTTTCATAGACCTCTTGTGATGCCTACAGCAGGGGTGGGTTCCTCCCGGTTCGGACCAGTTCTCCCGAACTGGTAGCAGCCCACTGATGATGTCACAATGACATCACCGAACCAGATTGGTCAGTGCCGGTCCGTGGGGGCCATCTTTTTTTAAAAAAAATTTCAAATTTTTTTCGATTTTTTTTTTCCTTCTGAGCATGCGCAGAAGCCGACTTCCAGCACTGTGCATGCGGTGGCCATCTTTTTTTTTGGGGCTTTGGCTTTTTTTTTGTTTTGTTTTGTTTTTGTTACTGCGCATGCGCGCGCCCACGTGGCGCAGGAGGGAGCGAACCGGCAGCAAGGTAAGTTGGAACCCACCCCTGGCCTACAGGACTTCTTGCCCAGATTCCTGCACCACCTGGCATAAATAAAAAATATCTTATAGTTATAAAGAATGGTTGCAGGAATTGGATAAGTCTAGCTTAATGAAAAGAAGGACTAGGGGTGACATGATAGCAGTGTTCCAATATTTAAGGGGCTGCCACAAAGAAGAGGAGGTCAACTTATTCTCCAAAGCACCTGAGGGCAGGACAAGAAGCAATGGGTGGAAACTAATCAAGGAGAGAAGCAACCTAGAACTAAGGAGAATTTTCCTGACAGTTAGAACAATTAATCAGTGGAACAACTTGCCTCCAGAAGTTGTGAATGCTCCAACACTGGAAATTTTTAAGAAGAGATTGGATAACCATTTGTCTGAAATAGTAAAGGGTTTCCTGCCTGAGCAGGTTGGGCTAGAAGACCTCCGAGGTCCCTTCCAACTCTGTTATAGCAATAGCACTTAGACATATATACCGCTTCACAGTGCTTTACAGCCCTCTCTAAGTGGTTTACAGAATCAGCGTATTTCCCCCAACAATCTGGTTACTCATTTTACCAACCTCGGAAGGATGGATGGCTGAGTCAACCTTGAGCCGGTGAGAATCGAACTGCTGAACTGCTGAACTGCTGCAATCAGCAGTCAGCAGAATTAGCCTGCAATACTAACCACTCCGCGACCACGGCCCTTTATTCTGTGATTCTTTTAAATTAAATAAACAGACCGTTGTATATGGACAGGCAAACATCAGCCCTTTAATATAATCTTTATTTATATGAATGCTTTTGTGCCTCACTTAAATCTCATCGGGGTCCTTAATATTGCTCTAACCCAACATTTTGTTTGGAAATTTGCCCTCCTGCCCAAGAATAAATAATTAAAAAAAAAAACTTTAGGATTTTAGAGAGCTTCTGAAGGAGGTGAGTGTCAGAGCAAATTTACCATTGACTATCAGGAAATAGGTGTTTTGTACCTGGCCAAGCTTCCCAGGATGTGTTTTATGTTCGTGATGTGCTTTCAAAATTGCCTATCCTTGTTATTAACTATGGCTGTATACCGTACTGGACATCGTATTGTTGTTTCTCTTTACCCCTTGAACTAAAAAAAGTATAGGGTACGTTTCCCAAGCTCCGGATCATATAAATAATCCGAACAATCAAGGTATTGATGTTTTAAGGTGGCCTGAATTCCATTTGAGATGTTTTAATGGTGGATTCATAACCTATTTGCGTGTTCTGAAAAGTCCCGTGGTTGAAGCACCATGTTGCTATGTCATCCTCGGATTTTGGATGGGGGAATTTGAGACAAGGTCAGGCTTTCTTCTTCAACCGTGGCTTTCCATAATCAAAGGGATTCTCCTTTTATATCAGGGGTGTCAAACTTGATTTCATTGAGGGCCGCATCAGGGTTGTGTTTGACCTCGGAGGGCCGGGGGTAGGGACGTGGCCGGGAAGCGTGGCCAGGGTGGGAGTGGCCATGGTGGGCGTGACACGGGACTCATGTCAGAGGCACCTGTGGGGGGCAAGTGCTAAGGCAGGACTTCTCTGAGACCCTCACTCATTATAATCTCCTCCCTCCTTCCTTCCTTCCTTCCTTCCTTCCTTCCTTCCTTCTTTCCTTCCTTACTTTCTCCTTTTTTTCACTCCTTCCTTGCCTCCCTCCCTCCATCCCTCCCTCTCTCCCTTCCTCTCTCCCTCCTTCCTTCCTTCCTTCCTTCTCTTCTATTTCCTTCCCTCTTCATTCTCCTTTCTCCTTCCTTCCCCTCTTTCCTTATTTTTCCTTCCTTGCTCTCTTCCCATCTTTCCTTCTTTTTCTTTGTCTTTCCTCTTTCCCTTTCTCCTTTCCTGTCCCGCCTTGCATGCTCAAATGCAAAAGGGGAAACATTTCTCCTTTTGTTTTCTTTTTAGTTTGTTTTGATAGTCCTCTGCCAGCGAAAACGGAGCTCGGGAGGGCCACACGGGGTCCCTCTGGGCCCCATTTTCGCTGGCAGAAGGTTGCAGGAGGCTTTTGCAGCTGAAAACGGGGGACGGGGGACGCATGCATCACCCCCCCCTCCCAAGCCCCAAGCTCTGTTTTTACTGGCAGAGGCAATGCAGGCTGGGCCTTTGCTGTTTCCAGGCTGGCCCTGTGGGCCAGATCTAAGGCAGGCCTTGAGTTTGCCATCCCTGTTTTATATAGTGGCATTCATCTTAATGAGCTTCCAATTTGCAGTGCTATAGCCCAAGAAGAAGTATATTCATGTACACATTTGGAAGACACTGAGAGTCCCTAACTACCTTGTCTTCTAGAATTTGTCCAATTGAGTTTCATCTGGAACAGAAAGGACATATATGATGTCTTCAGTTCAGGGGTGGGTTCTGGATCCTTTTGCTGCCGGTTTGCTCAGGGTCACGCCGTGTGCGCACGCTTTGCGTGCCCGCGCCCCCGCAGCAATCAAAAAATAGCTTCTGCGCATGCGCAGAAGCAAAAATTCGCTTCTGCTCATGCGCAGAAGCAAAATCCAAAATGGCAGCACCCACGGAGACACCGAAAGAACCGGTTCTGTGACGTCATTGCCAGTTTACTAACGGTTCTAAAGAACCAGTTAGAACCGGTAGGAACCCATCTCTGCTTCAGTTCTACAAAATACATAAAATAGTCAACCCATGACCATGTTTAATGACCATTTAATGACTTACAATGGACTTTAAAGAAGCTACTTATGACCCATCTTAGATGTTACAACTGCTGCTACAGTATCAGATGGTAGATCTTACACAGTGGGCAGAAATAATGGGATAGAGGCAGTTTCTCAAGGCCTTATGCCATGAAAACAAAATACGGGTGGTAATTAGCTCATTGAGTTGCATCTGGAAGATCACTGGTAACCAGTACAGTTTTTCTTAAGAGAGGGTTTACATGGGTGTATCAAAAAGCAACCATAATTGCTTCTATTACTGTCCTCTGGACCAGCCGTAGCAACTGAGTGGTTTATAGCAGGGGTCACCAACCTTTCGGACCTCAGGGACCACTAAATTCATAATTTTAAATCCCGCGGACAACCAATATGATTTTTTTAAAAAGATAAATAGCATTTAGTGCAATATAAAAAATGAAAATAAGTTTTCTGTGGACCACCAAAATTTTCTTGTGGACCACCAGTGGTCTCCACGAACCACTGGTTGGTGACCACTGGTTTATAGAACACATTGCAATAATCAACATGTGAGGAGACCGAAGCATGAGTGACCTTGGGGAAAGACTGTTGGTCCAGGGAAGGATGCAATTTCTGCAGACTAAATTCATTCTCTTTGTTCTTTACAGGTAGTTCCTTGCTGTCTTACAACACACCAGCCCACCCAGATCCACCACCTCGTGTCAATACCAAAGAAGGTGAGTTCTTGATATTTATTCATAGCAATCATGGTTCGTCTTTAATGAAGAGTGGCTTGATTTGGGGAATAATACCAAGGAAAGTGATTCAAGGTTGACTCAGCCTTCCATCCTTCTGAGGTGGGTAAAATGAGGACCCAGATTGTTGGGGGCAATATGCTAACTCTGTAACCGCTTAGAGAGGGCTGTAAAGCACTATGAAGCGGTATATAAGTCTAAGTGCTATTGCTATTCAAAGTAGCTGCGTGTAAAATCCATGGCCCCAAAGAAGGAAATAAGGACTCCATCATGGAAGAGATCAGAGGTGGGTTCCTACCAGTTCTAACCGGTTCTTTAGAACCATTAGTAAACTGGCGATGATGTCACGGAACCGGTTCTTTCTGTGTCTCCGTGGGCGCCGCCATCTTGGATTTTGCTTCTGCGCATGCGCAGAAGCGAAGCTATTTTTGATTGCTGCGGGGGCACGCGTGCGCGCATGCACGGTGCAACCCTGAGCGAACTGGCAGCAAAAGGATCCAGAACCCACTCCTGGAAGAGATGGATGTATAATGACAGAATGGATGCGTAATTCAGTACAGTTGGCCTGCAAATATTCAAGAATATTGCACTGTTTTAATATAAAGGAGTATAAAAGAGAAAATTGCATGCAAATATGTCTTTCTATGATGAAAATATGGACAAAAATATATGCTAATGTGACAGTGACATACAGGTAGTCCTCAACTTATAACTGTAAGAGAGACCAAAATTTCCATCATAAGTCATGATGGTCATAGGTAGAGGCACCCAGACCTGATTTTACACCTTTTTTGTGGCAGTTGTTAAGTGAACACAGCGGTCGTTAAGTGAATCCATGTATTCATATTGAGCATAATAGTTAATATTATGATTCTATTGGTTTATCAGAAAGGGGTTTGTTCTTTTCTTCTGGTTAATAATAGAAAGCTGATAGATGATGGGCCGCGGTGGCTCAGTGGTTAGAGTGCAGTACTGCAGGCTACTTCTGCTGACTGCTGGCTGCCTGCAATTTGGCAGATTGAATCTCACCACGCTCATGTTTGACTCGGCCTTCCATCCTTCCGAGGTAAAATGAGGACCCAGATTGTTGAAGGCAATATGCTACCTCTGTAAACCTCTTAGAGAGGGCTGTAAAGCCC
>QLTV01002273.1:475950-498995 GCA_003457575.1 Thermophis baileyi
GGTGGCCTTACGAAGGCATTATAAAGTGGTATTAACACTTCACGCGATCTTGATTCTATCCCTCTGTTGATGCAGCCTAGAACTGTCTTATCTGGACATAAAAGACGAACTTCTTTTTTTTTCCTCACACACAGTGCTATACTTTATGGTGCAGAGCAAGAAACACCTTTTGGAAGGCTGGGGAGAGAGAGATTCACCTTATGTGCTCCTGCTCTACAGAAGACCTTGATTGTGAAAATTGCACATAGCATTCAGACACACCTACCACAGCACCCAAGACATATGATCCTGGAGTGCTTCCATTCATGAGGAGGGAAATATGTGAGAAGTGTTGTTGCCTAGGCAATACAGGGAAGGAATCTCTTCTGTTTGCCACCCAACACAAAGGGCAAATTAAGTTGCTTCTATTCAGACCATGTTTCTATTTTGCCTGGGTTTTAATTTTCATTGGTATTGAATTAGGGGTTAAAAAAATAAATAAATCCCACACACCAACTACCAGAACTTGTTTTTTTTTTTTTTTTTTGCAGAAGAAATGAATATACAGTTGAAAGACAGGGCGAGTATCCATGTACTTTCACTGCAACATTTCTAATAAAAACAAGAATTTGTTCAAAACTCTTCACTGGCTTGTTTTCCCCCCTTTTTTGATGCCTTCTGGTCAGTGTTGACTGCCAGGACAAATCCCTGCAGTTTTCTTGGCAGGGTTTTAGAAGTGGTTTGTCCTTGGTTTTCTTCTTCTTCTTCTTCGTCTTCATCTTCATCTTCATCTTCATCTTCATCTTCGTCTTCTTCCCTCCTCCTCCTCCTCCTCCTTTCTCCAAACCCCAACTTCCTTGTACCACTGATGATGTTACCTAGCTGGGTAATGAAATGTGTGCAACTAAAGCTCAGAAAGCACCAAGAACCCTCCTCCTCCTCCTCCTCCTCCTCCTCCTCCTCCCCCCCCTCCCCCCCCCCCCCTCTCTCCCCTCCTTTCTAGCACTGATGCTATTCCCTAGTTAGGTGATGAAACGTCTGCAAGAAAACATCCAATCTCAGAGAGCACCAATCTTCTTCTTCCTCCTCCTCCTCCTCCTCCTCTTAGGTCTGAGAGAGAAGGAGACTGGCCCAAGGTCACCCAGTTGACTTCGTGCCTAAGACAGGACTAATCTCCCAGTTTCTAGCTTGGTGTCTTCACCGCTTATCCGGATACAATATTTCAGGCAAACCTCATCCATCAGAGCTGTCTCCTTCGGTTTTTCAGGTGTGATATTGAGAAAGAGTAGCATACTTAAGCCTGTTGAGTGGGGTCATGGTGAAATAACAACTCAGGATTCCCAGAGGCAAGTTCAGGGTCTTGACCATATGATATGCATGTGATGCAAGGAAGCCTGGGGATTGTTGGTCACCTTGTTTATTTAATGAATGAATTGCATTTACAATGATCACCCACTCCCAAAGACTCTGGGAAGCTATACATATTAGGGCCCTCCTGCATCAAGAGCCCAGCTCTCAGCTGCTCTTTTATCACTCTAAACTGCTAACTTTATCTCAAATTTTGGGCTGCAGGCAATGGGGAGAAGGAGAGGGGGCTGGCATCTCCCAGGGTTTAGGAGAGGACAACTTCAGAGTTCCTGCTTCAGAGATTCCCATTTAGAAGGCCGTGCCAGAGATGATCCTGCATCACTCCTAGATTTAATTCACACAATACTTGGTTTTGCTTAACATGTGGGAATCCAGCCATTACGGATATTAGACCATCTGCAAATTCAACAAACAGTGGTTTGTTGAAGTATTATGCCAGAACCCTTGTAAAAGGGAAGGAAGGAAGGAAGGAAGGAAGGGAGGGAGGAAGGAAGGTAGGAAGGAAGGAAGGAAGGAAGGAAGGAAAAGAAAGGAAGAAAGGAAGAAAGGAAGAGAGAAGGGAGAAGAGGGAGGGGAAGGGAGAGGAACATTAACTTCTATTTATAATCTCTAGAAGATGTATTGTGGGTAATGATGTGTTGCCCTCCCTCCCTTTTCCCTTAACAACTTGCAGAAATGGGGTAGTGAAATGTGCAATGTGACAACTTATGGAGATCCCACCACAGCTATCTGGCAGCCATGTTGCTCCTCTCCTTCTCCCTAACGGTCGGCAACCTTAAACACTCAAAGAGCCATTTGGACCCGTTTCCCACAGAAAAGAAAACACCGGGAGCCACAAACCCTTCCTGTGCCTGACTATTTCTTGAGCGGCCACAAAACTAGCATATGTAGTTGAATTAAACATTCTGTTTTCTTCTGAAACTTTTCTTTTCTTGGATTTATCCATGGTTGGCCTACCGGGGGTCAAAAAGCTCAATAAATTGCGTGCCAGCGGGTGTCGCACACTGGCGGTTGTGATGCCTATTTTGAGCTACAGGGAGCCGCAGCAGAGGAATGAAAGAGCCACATGCGGCTCCAGAGCCGCGGGTTGCTGACCCCTGCCCTTACATCAGCTCCAGCCATTGTTTCCCTTCAAAGAGGGGATTCTACTCCATAAAATGCTGTCATCTGACTTTCTTCTCCAACAGAAATTCCCCAATCTGATGCTACTGAGCAGGCTCAGTCTTTACAACCCTGGATAAAGGCGAGGTGGCCTTTCAAAATTTGCTTACTTCTAAAGCAGGGATTTCATTGAGGGCCGGATCAGCACTGTAGTTCTCCTCTGCGGGCTGGCAGGGGGAGTGGAGAGCGAAGGGAAACGGGATGGACACCTCCTGCAGCACCCTGCTGGCCAAAACATGGTGCAGGGGGCTGCGTGCGGCCCCCACACACCCCATTTTTGGCCTGGACAGCCTCCTGCAGTACTTTCCCGGCCAAAAACGGGCTGCACAGAGGCCTTGCGAGGCCATCGTGTGGCCTATTTTCGGCCTCCCCGGCCTCCAGCAGCACTCTGCCAGCCAAAAATGGGCCACATTTAAGTTTGAGTTAGACACCCCTGTTCTAAAGAATCTGGGGGAGAAGATGGCGCTTCTACAAACCTCTGCTGATCCCTCATCATTTTTCACTGTCCCTTTTTTTTTTTTTTTTTTGCCTCCATGCGTTGGGGTCTGCTGTTAGAAACACGAGAAGATAGCAGACACCAGGGCATGTTTTACTATATCCTACCCTACTCTACTTCATCCCATCCCATCCTTCACAGCAACAACTTTGAACATGTCCCTGAAAGTCACAAGAGAAATGTGTCCAACATTTATTATTGGGCAACACCCAGGGAACATGCATTAGCTGCCCAACAATACAGCTTTCCGTGTCCGCAGTCAGCTACAAAAGGCCCTATAGGCATTCTTGTCCTGACTTATTCTGCTGCTTGCTGGTCAACAGCGAGAGTCCAGTTAAACTTTAAGCATGTTCCCAAGAAAGGGCACGAGGTCATTTCTCCTTGATTTTGCTTCCTTACATTCCCTTAATCTGTTTGCCTTGAAACACACCCCACCAAAGACCCAAAGAAAAGCTCCGGATTCCACACACCGTTTGTAGTAATTTTCCAGGGTTTAAGTTCTCATTTCCTCTTATTGCTTTCCGTTGTTCAAGTCTCAGAGGTGAAACCTTTCATCGTTCTCCTTTGCGTCACTCTTGCTGGGCCATCACGGTCCTGCTTTATGACTTTCGTTTCGAGGGTAACCTGTCTTTGCAACCAACTAGGGAGCAGACATGTAAAACCAGAGGGCAAGGAGAACAAACTTTTACGATTTTGTTTTCTTCTCCTTTTTTTCCTCCAAATAATTAACCCTGAAATTCAGTGCTTTCAAAGTTAAGGAAGAAGGGAGGGTCTTTCTAAAACACCGTACGAATGGAGTCATGTAACAATGTGGTAGAATGTCTATGGAGATTCTCAGTCATCCAGGTCATGGTTGTCCCAAAGGTGCTTTTTCAAAAGGCAACTGGACTTTCTTGGGTTTTTTTTTTCTTGAAAACGTTTCGCTTCTCCATCCAAGAAGCTTCTTCAGTTCTGACTGAATGGTGGAGGTTATACGCAGGAATATAAATCCTTCCATCCTCCACCATCCAGTCAGAACTGAAGAAGCTTCTTGGATGAGAAGTGAAACGTCTTCAAGGAAAAACAAAGTCCAGTTGCCTTTTGAAAAAGCACCTTTGGGACAATGTAGTGAAATACAACATGGACCATGACTGAGAATGTCAATTTTGAATCTCCTTCTGGTATGAAAATAATAATAATAATAATAAAAACCAAAATTAGCACAGAGAAAGAGAAGCATCCAAGCCAATCTAGTTCCTTAGTTGCTACTTGCAAGGAGTTATACGTTTAAAGCAATGTAAGAAGATTGAAGCTCTTAGAAGAAGTAACATGTAAATGGCATGGAGTACAAATTAAGAGACTAAATTTGGATCTCATCTTTTCATTAAAAATATTTCATGCAATAGAATGTCAACACAGGTCCCTGTCTGAGGTTAATCATTACAGTCTAATCAAGATCTGAGCATTGTTCTTTGTCTTCCTTTAAAAGAATAAAAGATACCTTTTCAGAAAAAACAATGTGTGTTGTATAACAGTAAGTGGTTATAAAAGGAGTCTGGTTTAAATCCGTAGGAATCTGCACCAATCTGGTCTAGTTCAGTAAGAACATAGCACTTAATCCCCCTTTGAAGAAAAGGATATATAACCCATTGTTGTATAAGAAAGAATTCTCATAGTTGAGTGAATTAAATCAGCAAAGAACAGCCCCGTCCAGTCATACCCATCTAATTTACCAAAGTAGATACTGATTGATTGAGCAGAGGGAACAAAGATTGCAAATGTCTGGTTTTAAACTGGAGAAATGTCTCAACTTAATTCTTTGGAGGAATACAAGCCCACATGTCATTCATTGCCACTTTATAGATAAAATTGTTTATTTGTATTTAGATTACTAATGTCCAATCCATGTCCCGAAGCATGATAGGGAAGTTGCGAAAACCAAAAAGCACTTCACATAAAACAATCAGGAATACAGGAAGTCCCTTTATCTATCTAAGCCCCAATATCTAAGAAGAGATATTCTCCAAAGCACCTGAGGGCAGGACAAGAAGCAATGGGTGGAAACTAATCAAGGAGAGAAGCAACTTAGAACTAAGGAGAAATTTCCTGACAGTGAGAACAATTAATCAGTGGAATGACTTGCCTCCAGAAGTTGTAAATGCTCCAACACTGAAAGTTTTAAAGAAGAGATTGGATAACCATTTGTCTGAAGTGGTGTAGGGTTTCCTGCCTGAACAGGAGGTTGGACTAGAAGACCTCTAAGGTCCCTTCCAACTTGTTATTCTTATCTACCTACCAAAGATTTACTGCCTAGGATCCCTTGAAGGATTGGATGCAACTTCTCAAAGGCTTCTAGACCTTGCAATCAGATTGTCATTTTTAATGTGAGAAAAGGATATTATTTAGTATGGAGAAGGAAGCCACTGTTGGCTCAACAAAGTCTTACACATGGTAGGAACTATTTTATTTTCCCCCTAAAATCATTCTCATGTCTCATCCAGGACATCAAGTAACCAGAAGAGGCTTGTAATGAAACCAATGGACTTTCTGTGGTGTGAGGTGGAAGGCTTCAACACTTTTGTCAGAAACATCTTTGACGAATGTATCTTGTCTTTTTATGTACACTGAGAGCACATGCACCAAAGACAAATTCCTTGTGTGTCCAATCACACTTGGCCAATAAAGAATTCTATTCTATTCTATTCTCTTTTCTCTTCTATATTATTCTATTCTATTCTATTCTATTCTATTCTATTCTATTCTATTCTATTCTATTCTATTCTATTCTATTCTATTCTATTCTATTCTATTCTTCTATCCTATTCTATTCTATTATCTTCAAAGTTGAGTCCAAATTTTTGAAGCTTTGCATAGGACTACTAAAAGCACAACTGGAGAGAAATCATATTAAGTATATTTAATTGGATAAGTAGAGTTTAAAAAAAAATATCTCTCCCCCACTCATTACTTTGGGAGTGACAAGCCTGTTCCTTAGGACAGAAAAATTTGCACGCTTCAGATCTAGATAGCTGATTCCTGCTCTATGGTGTCAGGAACTTTCCAGAATTTCTTTTCGGGTCTGGATTTTGAGCCATCTGAATGCAAAACAGGTGTGGAGTCACTAAACATCAGGCATTCTCTGCTTAAAAATTCCTACGAAAATGCTGTTCTGCAAATAAGGCTCAGAGCTAGCATAATGAGGCAGCTGTCCTGGACGGCTTAATTTGGCAGTGTCACAAAGCGAGCGATAGCATGCTGGGTAAAGGTAATGAGAAGCCCAGTGAATCTGCAGGGCCCAGATTGGTGAAAACAGCTGGGCAGGGACGCCTCTGGGAGGGAGATAGGAAATGAAATTGCACTTTCAGATTTTAAATCCAGAAGCAAGTTCTCAGCAATCACATCTTCAGAGCTGGAGAACATCACCTTTCTCAGGTGTTCATTCAATACCAATTGATGCCACTGGATCAAGTCCATAATCTTCAGGGAGTCCTCAACTTATGACCGTAACAGAAGCTGCCCCTCATGGTTGCAACTTGTGATGGCTGTAACGACCTTTTTTTTGCAGTGGTCATTAAGCAAATCGCCATGATTGTTAAGGGAATCCACAATCATTAAGTGAGCCGATGGCTCACTATGAGTGTGATTTTGCTGGAAATAGCAAAAAACATTGTGGTCCATGGCTGTAGATGCTATAAATGCAGCCCAGTCGGCGAGTACCTGGAGTGCAGTCACGTGATTGGGGGGTGGGGGGAGGTATCATTGGAGCTTCGAATCTGGTTGTAAGTACATCCCAAGTGGGTCTGTCAGAACTTCAAATACAGGTAGTCCTCGACTTACGACCACAACTGAGCCCCACATTTCTGTTGTTAAGTCAGATATTTGTTAAGCGAGTTTTGCGACTTTTCTTGCCACAGTTAGCAATAGCAATAGCACTTAGACTTATATACCGCTTTACAGTGCTTTTACAGCCCCCTCTAAGCGGTTCACAGAGTCAGCCTATGGCCCCCAACAATCTGGGTCCTCGTTTTACCGACCTCGGAAGGATGGAAGGCTGAGTCAACCTTGAGCCGGTGAGATTCGAACCGCCGAACTGCAGCTAGCAGTCAGCTGAAGTAGCCTGCAGTGCTGCACTCTAACCACTGCGCCACCTCGGCTCTTTCTTGTTGTTGTTAAGGGAATCACTGCAGTTGATAAGTTAGTCAGACCTGTCAGACCTGGAAGCCATCTTTTACCTTTCAGCCTTCAGGCCTGCCACATTTTTCTACTGTGGGAAAATGGGAGGGGGGATTGTTTGTAGTGTGGGTGATATGTAGTCAAAATAACATTCTTTCTCAGAGAGTCAAGGCCACCTTGCCCTGCAGCTGCGATGAGGTGACTGGGAGGCATCTCCAGTTTTGGATGGTGCTTGGATTGGACCATGTGATGGACATGTGGGTGCTGGGGCAGGGACTTGAACTTTCTTTTGGGTGGAGAAAACCCGGAAGCTTTCAGATTCGGGTTTTCCCAGACGTGCCAATATGACATCTCTAATAAAATGGAACTTTGAGGAACTTCAAGCCTCGGAGCTTTCTTTCGTTGGGGGTGTTACTTGGAACCCTGACATCTCTATTACTTCCTCACTGGTATCTCTGATGGTCAGTCAGAAAAAGACCTCCTTCATTATGCCCTCCTTTGGGGAAAATGCCAGCCAAATGTGGGAAACCAAGAAGACTAGAGAATTATAATTGCAGTGATTGGCCAAACTCTGACACGCTCAAATCACTTTGCAACTCTTGAGAAAGGCAGAAGGAATCCATGAGAATTCCCATCAAAACTGGACTTCCAACAGCAGTTGTCTGTTTATTTTAATTAAGATCTAGTTTAATTAAAATGGAGGATCTGTGGTACAATGATATCCATTGATTCTGTTCTGTCTACATTAGCATGTTCCCTCTTGTCTCCTATAGGACAATTCTTACGGAAGTAAGAGAGCTGTTAACACACCTAACACCTAAGTAAAGATTTGCTTTTGCTAGATAAAAAAAAGTAAATGTTTGTTCAAGGAAACTAGCAAGGATGTAATGACTAACTAAATGGCTTTCATTAACACGGGAAGATTCTTTGAAGTGTGTAGGTATCTCAGTACAAGACATTTCCCCTTAGACAAGAACCAGCCTAGTGTTAATTGTTTAGCGCTCTGCAATGCTTCAGATTTACTTCCCAAAAAATGGAGCACCTGTCAGTGACTCATTAAAGTAGCTGCACAATTCTGAAACACAGACAGTCTTCTGATGATTGGCCCTGACTCGCCCAGCCGGCTTTCATGCCTAAGGCGGGACTAGAACTCACAGTCTCCTGCTGATAGGCCCTGACTTGCCCAGCCAGCTTTCATGCCTACTAGAACTCACAGTCTCCTGGTTCCTAGGCCAGCACTTTCACCAAACTGGGTTTAATTCTTCATTCTCTTGATTTCAAATCCCATTTCTAAAGCCATGTGTAGGAAGTTAGCACCTACCCCCCCCCTTCTAGAGGAATAAAATATTTTAGGAAATATTAAAAAGGCAGAATATTATATAGAATATCCCTGGCTGAGAAATGGAGAAACATGTTTTTAGGCAGGAAAAAGAATCACTCCTAGTAGTCCCCACCTTTGTCAATGGACCATTAAGACCAGAGCAAACTCACTCATCTCCCCCACCTTTGTCAATGGGCAGTCTATTCTACATAACAAAGATAGGATTAGCCCTCTGCCCATCTCACCACATGGCACCTGGGAAGATTGCATCAGCCAGCAAGGCTCAAGCAAACTTGGACTCAGGACAGCCTACAGAGTTGCCCCTGCATGGCCCCATGGGAGTCTGACAGCCACTCAGAGTGCATTTCTTGCACAGGAGCGGGAGGCCTTGAGGCGGGGCCCAAGAGAGGGCATAAAAGCAAGGCACTCTCAGCATCTCAGCCCTTGTTTCTCTTCTTCAACATCTTCGAGGCATGTGATCCCCCTTTCCCCCAGGACCTCAGACCATGTGGTCCTGCTGTCCTCCATTAAACCATCTTTCCAAGCAGTCACCATGCTTCCAGTGTCTTTTTCCCCACTTGGAACCGAACCCAGAAGGACATTCCTTCCAACACATGCTAAAGCTAAAAATATTAAAAGCTGCTTAGATCAGAAAGAAGGTCTCCATTCTGCAGTTCTGAAGACGGTTGCTTCCAGCTTCCAGGTTTTATAGGGCACCATAATAAAAAACCTTGAAGACGATAGAATTTTCAGACTTTTTTTTTTTTTCTGGGAAGCTGCACTTTATTGAAATAACTCAGTTACGTCTTCTGGATTAAAAAAAAAATACTTATTTTAGAAGTTAGGCCAAAGGAAAAAGCCATCCAAATTCACTGATTTGCCAGAAACATTTGGCTGCACAATCGTGGAGGCGGTTTCAGAGAGGCTCCTCTTGAAAGCGTGCTGAGGTGGCAAACTAAAATATTCTAATTAATTTTTCATGGCTCAGAATTTTCAAAGCATGTGGAAAAGTTAAAATTCAGGACATGATACCCACAGCCAGTTAGCAATCAGGTCTGTGCTCAGACACCCTGAGAGGGAGCAATTAAGCCATCGCTTCATTGCGCTGACTTCCAGCCTCAGAAAGATGCAAATAAACCCAGCATCCTGTTTTCTTCCACCCTTGGTCTTTCCATCTTTTCAAACCAAATAACAAAGGAGATATGCTTATATTTGATTTAAGAATGTACATGTCAGCCATAATTTATAAGCAAGCATGAGAAAGTTACTGAAGTATGGAAACGAAAATCTCATCTAGTCGCGTATTGTAATATCCATGAAATGCATTCAAGACTCGCTCGTAAAGGCAGAAGCACAACAAAATTGTTAGCGTCGGACTACCGGCATTTGGGGTTAATGATTAAAAAGCCAAAAAGGACTCAATGGAATTGGAGTCATGTGAGATATTATGGACTGCCTGTCTTCCTCTGTAAAATGTGAGAGTGAAGAATTAACTCAAAATGTAGTTCTGTAGTTCTCCTTCTCCTTTTCCTTCCCCCCCTCCTCCTCCTCTTCCTCCTCCTCCTCCTCCTCACCAAACCAAGCTCCCCCAAGATGGATCAATTGTAACTTCCAAGTTCCAAAGCATTTGAATTGGAGATGTCAACCATATCTGAAAGGTTTGGGAGGATAATGCAATATTTTCTGTACCAACTCTCCTTGAGAAATGGAACTGATTTTCAGTGAATATGCGATAGGTTCACAGCACACGTCTCTACAAGTCCAGCAACGAAGTGTAAGAATAAGTCAGTGTTTGTTCTTGGTTAACTCTTGGGAAAATGCAGGATTAACTTCATGACTCACTCCTCCTCATGGCGGATACAAAATCTGAATTCTCTTCATTGTTAGAGTAGATGCATCAGGACCACATTGAAACCACATTGTCCTCTGATATAGTCTTCTTCCATGAATCAACGGCTTGTAAAGAGATACAGATTACTGACCCAGAGAAAGAATGAAAATTACATGTCTGTAATTTTCCATTCCACTATCTTATAGATTCATGAGCCAGTATTATACTGTGCAAATGGGGGGGGGGGAACACCACAGTCTCTCAAATGTTTATCACCAAATTTCTTTACGCATCCTTTTCTTGGCAGAACTGACTTGTTGTTCTGTGTTCTGGTGATTACAACATTTCTTGAAATCAGTTGTGGCTTAAGAGAAGACAGCAGAGAGGAAGAATACAATCAGCTAATCACCTGGAAGATTTTTAATCAACCTTCTTGCTCTGGTTGTTGATAGGAGGCTTCGCCAACGGTTGAATTTGGAGCTTCATAAGAGAATTGTTAGACTATGAGTTAAGTTGTGGTTATGGAGGGTACTTTAATGATGACATTCATTCATTCATTCATTCATTCATTCATTCATTCATTCATTCATTCATTTTCCCTCCTTTATTATTTTTATAAATAACTCCAAGTGGCAAACATATTTAATATTCATTTTTGTCCTATTTTCCCTACATCAACAACCCTGTGAGGTGAGTTGGGCTGAGAGAGAACGATTGGCCCAAAGTCATCCTGCCAACTTTCACACCTAAGGCAGGACTAGAACTCCATGATCTCTAAGTTTCTAGCCTGGTGCCATTTATCTAATGTTATGCCCCAGTATGCCATCTGAACATAGGTTTTATTGTTAAGCAGTCATTAAGATAAAGGTTTTCCCTGTCCATTGGTGTCTGATTCTAATGGCTGGTGCTGATCTTCGTTTCTTGGCCAAGGGAGCCAGCATTGTCCAAAGACATTTTCCATGGTCAGGTGCCAGCGTGGCTATATGCCAAAGGCACACAAAATTGCCGTTATCCTACTTTCAGGGAAATTAGAAGGTTGCAGATAGAGTTGTAAAGCAGAGATCAAAATATGCAATCACACAGACATCAGCAAACTCGTAAAGAGCTTTTTAGCTTTATACGTATATATTTTAGCTTTATAAGGGATTTCTCTTTGGAAATGATGCCACAGACATACAAAGAGCCGAGGTGGCGCAGTGGTTAGAGTGCAGCACTGCAGGCTACTTCAGCTGACTGCTAGCTGCAGTTCGGCGGTTCAAATCTCACCGGCTCAAGGTTGACTCAGCCTTCCATCCTTCCGAGGTGGGTAAAATGAGGACCCAGATTGTTGGGGGCAATATGCTGACTCTGTGAACCGCTTAGAGAGGGCTGTAAAGCACTATGAAGCGGTATATAAGTCTAATTGCTATTGCTATTGCTATACTGCATAAAAGGAGAAATACCGGCCCCATTGCCGCATCATTTTGCTACTTTTTTAATGCCTGCACCGAGCTTCTTACAATACAGCATGACTTAAATCATATTTAGCACGTGCATCCTGTTCCTTTCCTTAGTGATAATCTTCACTTAAAAACACCTATTTTGCATTTCTAATGTCTTTATTGAGTCATGTTGAGTTATTGAGTTCATTTCTCTGGACACTAAGAAACGGCTGATCGAAGAAGAATCACAGCCTTTGAACTGTGGTGCTGCCGTAAATGATTGCGTATACCATGGACAGCCAGAGCAACCAACAGAGAGGTGATGAATCATATAAAACCAGACATATCACTAGAAGCCAAAAATCACAAGACTACGTCTGATTTACTTTGGCTATGTTATGTGTGCAAATTCATTGGAGAAGTCAATGAGGCTAGGAATGGTTAGTGGAGCAAGAAGACGGGGCAAGCAAAGAACACACTGGCTTGATACCATCAAAACCGACATAATGATGAACATCCAACAATTGAAAGAAGCTGTGTTTGATGGAGTGGCATGGAGAGCACTTGCCTATAAAGTCACCAAGAGTTGGATACGACTGAATGGTTAAAACAACAATTTCTTCTCTAAGCAGAATTGATTTGCAAAAGGTTGCTAGTTTTCAAGCTGCATTGAGTAAACATACAGTATTAGGCTGCTGAAGTGAACAGATACCTAAGCAAATGAGATGCAAAAATTCTACTTTGCATGGCGCTTTTAAGAAGCAACATTTGTAACTTTTCCATACTGTGCCCTGACAATACATGTTGCTTTAATTTCATTGCATCGGGCCACATTTATCCACAATCCAACCTTGTTGGAGATCCATTGACCTGAGTTCTGATTGTCCTTGTTCTATCTAGGGGGGTGTAGAATATACTTCCATGCTGAAATACTCCGAGCCTAATGTCTAAAAAGAAGATATTGATGGAGGGAATGTGTAATTATTTACAGCTGATTTAAAATGTTCCATTAGAAGATCAAAACTTAATGGATTGGATCCAGATATGTCATCCAGAAATGAGAAATAACCATTCCATTGGTTGGAGGTGGGTTTTGCTGACCTACTTTCTCCTTGACAAACCCCACACTAGCTCTGTTCTGCACTTGCTCAATGAGCAGCAAAAGAGGGGGGGGATGGTTAACAAAGAAACACACACACACACACACACACACACACACACACACACAATTTATTCTTGGTGATCTAATATGTTCCTGCACTTTTAAGAGCATGGCTAAAACTATAACTATTGAAAATGGTCTTCACATGCATGCAGGTGTGTTTATTGTACTCCCATAAATCAGCATTTAAGGAAGGGCTGCAGAATAGTGGAAGTACATGGGCTTTGGGTGTAAAACGGCCAATTCCGTTGTGTGTAAAACATGTCAATTCCTTGCCAGGTTCCATATAAAGGAGCTCAGAGGAGACTTGAAGCTCTGCTTAGAATCTTTTGCTGTGCCAGTTTGGTGTAGTACTTAAAGCATCAGGCTAGAAACCAGGAAATTGTGAGTTCTAGTCCCGTGAGGGCGAACCTATGGCACGCGTGCCACAGGTGGCACTCAGAGCCCTCTCTGTGGGCACGCAAGCCGTCGCCCCAGCTCAGCTCCACCGTGCATGCGCGTGCGCGCCTCCCGCCGGCCAGCTGATTTTTGGGTCTCTGCCACACATGCATGGGGGCGGGGCCTACTAGGCCCAAAATGGGGTGCGGGGGGGTGCGACACTCCCCCCCCCGTAGCCCATTTTTGCTCCCAGGAGGCTGCAGGGAGGCCTACTAGGCCCAAAACGGGGCACGGGGGGATCGCGCGTGCATGTGCGGGGGGGCGGGGCACGTGGGGGGCACACGCGCATTGCATTGTGGGTGCGGCATGCGATGACAAAAAGGTTAGCCATCACTGTTCTAGTCCCTCCTTAGACACAAGGCAGGCTGGGTGACTTTGGGCCAGCCACTCTTTCTCAGCCCTGGGAAGGACGCAATGGTAAACCAGAACTGCCCAAAAAACTCCAGGGACTTGTCCAAGCAGTTTCCAAAAAAATCAGACACAATTGAACAGAAGGAAAAAGAATCCTTGGAGAATTTCCCCAAATAGATAAGATTCTGGTTACATGGATTAGTTGCTGGCTAAGTAGGAAATATTGTCATATATTCAGATTTATACATCTCCCTAACATGTCTCATTTGCTTTTCCTTTTAAAGGACAAAGGACAGTTTTAAAAACAAGGACAGTCCTCCCTACCCATGCCATCACTCTGCTAAACAACTAAGTCCCACAACACTGTCTTGTGCCCTACAATGTCAAAGCACGTAGTAGGGCTGTATTACTATTATCCTTCTCATTTTTCCTATTCCCTATTCCCTTAGCTTCTTATGACTATAACTTTGTTGTTTGTATCTTATGATTTATGTTGATTGCTTATTTAATATCCTATGACTTTCACTGAATGTTGTATCTTATAATTATGATGATTGTATTTTATGATCATGATCATGATCATGATTTATCATTTGTTGTTTGTATGTACAAGGAGGGCTTATGTACCAGAGGCAAATTCCTTGTGTGTCCACACACTTGGCCAATAAAGAATTCTATTCTATTCTATTCTATTCTATTCTATTCTATTCTATTCTATTCTATTCTATTCTATTCTATTCTATTCTATTCCATTCCATTCCATTCCATTCCATTCCATTCCATTCCATTCATTATTCTATTCTATTCTATTCTATTCTATTCTATTCTATTCTATTCTATTCTATTCTATTCTATTCTATTCTATTCTATTCTATTCTATTCTATTCTATTCTATTCTATTCTATTCTATTCTTAAAAAAGCAATGTAACCTGAAGATCACAATTATGTCACCTGTTCCAACAATGGATGTCTTAATTTTGCCTTTAGAAAAGGTAAGCGAGAAGTACAGCCAACCCTACCATAAGCCAAATGAGCCAACTGCCTCAAATAACAAATGTCAGAAAAATGGTAGTTCTAGCACAGTGATGGCGAACCTTTTCGGCCCCGAGTGCCAAAAAGGTTGCGCGGAAACATTGCACATGCGTGCTCGTCGGGGGCACACTCTGGAAAAGCCAAACCTCCGGGTTCTAGCATGCATGCGCGCCTGACAATCAGCTGGCCGGCATGCATGCAGAGGCCGGTTTTTGGCACTGCCACATGCGCGAAGGGATCACGCTCCGAAAAAGCCAAACTTCCGAGTTCTAGCGTGCATGCACACCCGACGATCAGCTGGCCAGCGCACATGCGCAGGCCAGTTTTCAGCACTGCCGCGTGCGCAAAGGACGGCTGATCGTTGCACGCGCATGAGTGCCAGAAACCCGAAACACAAACAGGCAAGGCCATGCGTGCCAGGCGACATGGCTTCGTGTGCCACTTTGGGCACGCGTGCCAAAGGTTCGCCATCACGGTTCTAGCACATTGCTCCTGAATCTGCCACCATTGCTCTCTGATAGAAGATAGGATTATGTCAGACTCCTAACCTCTCCAGAGCTCCTATCCCCATCAAGTCTGCCTGGTGAAGGATGTTATCCCAAGTATTGAAAGATACAGACACCATATGATCTTTCACTCAAGCAACAAAATGCCTTGGGTTACCTTAGTGGCCACAGCAAAATCAAAAGTACACTTGCTATATCCTTTTGCTATTTTGAAGACCTGGACCTGATGGCCTCTGGGATTAAAGTCTTACTGAGAACTGATAGCCAAGGCCGGAAAAGCATTCCTGACTTCTATAAACCAACTCACACAACTTTAGTCAACACCTAAAACAACACTTTCTAAAGGACAGACCAAGGACATCCTGGAAGCATGCTCAGCTTCTCAAGCTGTGCACCAGAATTACATCGTTTGTTAGGCATGACTGATTTGAAATATTTGAACAGTCCAATGAAAATACCTTCAGGCTGCTACAATATGGTATACTATATGTGCTATGGACAGCTATAGAAGGAGAAAGGTATGACTTTGATTATGGTAGCAGCAAAGATGAACTTGCTGGCCCCACTTAAATTGACAGGAACATGAGTTGATACCGGGCACCAAAATATATGTATATATCTACCATCTAAGACATCTAGCCAAATAGAACTGCTTTGCATATTTTAATTATCATATTTTTCGGACTATAAGACCCCCTCCCCCCCCAAAGGGGGGGGAATGGAAATGTCTCTTATAGCGCGAATGTTGCCGAAGCCCCACCCACACTCCCACCCCCCGGCCCCCACCCTTCGGCCTCTGCCTCCCAGCAATTTGCCTCCTTGCAGCAAACAGCAAACAGCCTGGTCAGCTTCAGCACAGCCTGATTTAGCACGAGCAGCTGATTGGCGGTTGGATCACCCTCCCGGAATACCGACAATCAGCTGTTCCAGGCTGCGGGGATCGCTGCCACCTATCGCCGCTTCCGCGCGCCCCATTTTCGGCCTCCGTGCATCCCATTTTTGGCCTCCGTGAATCACATTTTCAGCCTCCACACGTCCCATTTTCTGTGCATCCCATTCAGTGGCGATAGACACGGCAATCCCCGCCGCCTGGAATGGGCCCAAAACGGGACACACGGAAGCCGAAAACGGGGCACCTGGAGGCCAAAAATGGGATGCACAGAGGCCGAAAATGGCGCACACAGAGGCAAAACTGGGGCATGCAGAGGCGGCGATAGGTGGTGGCAATCCCCGCAGCCTGGAACAGCTGATCATTGGTATTCCGGGAGGCCGATCCAACCGCCAATCAGCTGCTTGTGCTAAATCAGGCTGTGCTGAAGCTGGCCAGGCTGTTTGCTGTTTGATGCAAGGAGGCAAATTGCTGGGAGGCAGAGGCAGATTTTTTTTTCTTGTTTTCCTCCCCAAAAGCTAGGTGTATCTTATAGTCCAGAGCGTCTTATAGTCCGAAAAATATGGTAAACAGGATATCGCTACTTCTGGAGTAATGAATATACAAGATGGAATTGCTGTTCTCATAAGGGTAGTTGTGGATTTAGACTTTGAGCACCCATTCTAATAATGCCATTCACACCCTTAGGTTCAGCATCATACAGAACTTAAATAAATACTAGACTGGTCTCTCTCCTGCATAGAAGAAAGATACCGCATAGAGCAGTGTTGGCGAACCTTTTCGGCACCAAGTGCCGAAACGGGAGTGCGCACGTGCCAGAAACTGGAAGACCAGCTGTGCGTGCCGGGTGGCTGCTCTTCCGGTTTCCAGCGCACGCATGCGCATCGGCCAGCTAGTCTTCTGGTTTCTGGCACACCAGCTGGCCGGTGTACATGTGCGTGCCAGAAACTGGAAGAGCAGCCACCCGGTGCACATGCGCGCACCGGGAAGATGATCTTCCAGTTTCCAGCTCACACATGCGCATCGACCATCTGGTCTTCCGGTTTCTGGCGTGCATGCACATGCGAAGACCAGCTGGCCGGTGCACACCGTGAAATGGAAGATCAACTTCCCGGTGCACGCATGCGCACTGGGGGGGCTGCTCTTCTGGTTTCTGGCACTCCCGTGCATGTGAAGACCAGCTGGCCAGCGCGCTGGAACCCGGAAGAGCAACAGGCAATGGCTCGCGTGCCTGGAGAGATGACTCTGCGTGCCACTTCCGGCACGCATGCCATAGGTTCACCATCACGGACATAGAGCATTCAGATGCTTGTAAAAAAAAAGATAAAGGAAAACAGTTGACCATGTCCACAAGGTGAATTAGAGAAGGGAAGACAAGACAGAAACGGTGGAAAGCAAGTGAAATTGGTGAGGAGACAAACTGAGAGTGGAAAAGTGCATGAGGGCATCCTCAATAAACCCTGGTAACATCGCTGAGCCATGCTAAAACTAAGTATGTTGCAGCTCAAATTCAAAAACTCACTGCCCGAATTCTGTGTCTGAGATCAACCATCTTCTGAAGAGAAGAAGAGTTATTGTAATTTGTTTTCTGTCACCTGGCTTGCTTTTCTTTACTCGGGATTTCACGTAGCTTGCCACAAATCTTATCATGGCATGGAGAAATTGAACAGGGAGGTTTTTTTCTCTTCCCTCAAAATTCTAGAAGTAGAGATTGATGGATGAAGCTGTTTTGAAAGAAATTCAAGACCTGCAAAGAGTTGATATCAAACTTTATCAACAGTACATATCAGATGAAGAACATGACAATTGTCACTAACTTGGATGGATGGCTTAAAAGGGAATTGGATCAATTCAAGGAGGTCACCGTCTACTTTGAAGATTCAAAAAGTTACTTCCAGATGAGAGCAACATTGCCTCCAATTATTAGCAATAGCACTTATATACCGCTTCATGGTGCTTTACAGCCCTCTCTAAGCAGTTTACAGAGTCAGCAACTTGCCCCCAACAATCTGGGTCCTCATTTTATCGACCTCGGAAGGATGGAAGGCTGAGTCAAACTTGAGCCTGGTGAGATTCGAACTACCAAATTGCAGGCAGGCAGCAATCAGCAGAAGTAGCCTGCAATACGGCATTCTAACCACTGTGCCACTGCACGGAAGGAAGGAAGGAAGGAAGGAAGGAAGGAAGGAAGGAAGGAAGGAAGGAAGGAAGGAAGGAAGGAAATAATAGCACTTAGACTTATATACCACTTCACAGTGCTTTAGAGTCCTCTCTAAGCAGTTTTACAGAGTCAGCATTTTGCCCCCAAAAATCTGGGTCCTCATTTTACCGACCTCGGAAGTATGGAAGGCTGAGTCAACCCTGAGCCTGGTGAGATTCGAACTGCCAAATTGCAGGCAGCCAGCAGGCAGCAGAAGTAGCCTGCAGTACTGCATTCTAACCACTGCACCACCGCGGCTCATCAGTTGCAAGAAATCAATAGTGTGAGAGAATAATTTCTCTGTTTCTTCTTGTGACAACCCAGTGGGAACTGGTTGGTTTCTACAAAAAAACAGAACGCTAAACAAAAATGGGTCCTATCCCAATTCACCATTCATGAGCTATTCAATGTGTTCAAGTCTCGTATACAGAAAATGTATGTGTGTGTGTGTGTGTGTGTGCGTGTACGCATACACATTTTCTGTTTTTGTGCATGCAACCTATAAAACTTAATTTGATAGTTTATATTGAGTCATTTTAGAGTCAAGCAGCACCGAAATCAAATAAATTAAACTAAATTAAGTTAAGATGTTTCTCCCACTGCACTCATTTAGATGCGTCCCCGCCTATCTTCAGATTAACAATGGCAGGAAGCAATTCATCATATGTACCAGCAAGGCCTTCAGAAGCAGAGGTTACTCTGCACAATTCCAGGGACAGTTCTGTCCAGATGGTGGTGACTATGATTGGGCCAATAGAGATTATTTTTTGAAAATAGTAAAGACAACAACAACAACAACAACAACAACAACAACAACAACAACAACAACAATAAACAATTCATGATTCTCTGCACCCTCTAGGGCTGCCAGAAGAAGAAACGTGCAAGCCAATTTGAAAAGAGCTGAAACCTGAAGTTAGAAGCCATGAATCGAGAAAGTCAATAAATGCTCGAATGCTGTGCTTTGCTTATCATGCGATTGTAAAAACCGAGGAATAAGTTTAAAAGGTAAGACTGCGGAGTCTCTGAAATCAGTCCCATTGCAATAAATTGACGGCAGCTCGTAAGGATTTCACCTAGGGTCCTCTCAGACTTGCTAGGAAAGGGGTTGAGAAGGGGATTGAACTCCGTGAGCTCTGTAGGCCATACAGATTCTCTGTTTCTGAGCTGTAACTTTTCCCTATC
This sequence comes from Thermophis baileyi, assembly GCA_003457575.1. Lineage (NCBI taxonomy): Eukaryota > Metazoa > Chordata > Lepidosauria > Squamata > Dipsadidae > Thermophis > Thermophis baileyi. The sequence goes on from QLTV01002273.1 coordinate 495,444, forward strand.
ATTCCTTAAATGAATGGATATCATGGGGCTTAATTCTGCTTCAGTAAGATTTTGAGATGTTTATGTGGGGAGACAGCAGTTAGCCTAGAATCACCATAGTAGCTAAACATGAACTTAAAACCAAATCTCAGATAAGCTTTTATTCACTAACCCTGGCTGTCTCTCCGTTCATCTGTCCATTTGACAGAACCTCCGCTTTGAACTCGGGGTAAGAAAGCTCAGAGTCCAAAGACAGGGTATACACTCCACAATATATGCTTATTCTGTTTGTTGAATTATTCCATATTCTAAATTTGCACATTGCATGGAATTATCAAGTAGTCAAATGATTTGCACATCATCTCAACCTCAGAAAGACAAAAAAAAGGAACAACAATCAATCAGAAAAGAGCGGGAAGGGACCTTGGAGGTCTTCTAGTCCAACCCCCTGCTCAAGCAGGAGACCCTACACCATTTCAGACAAGTGGCTGTTCAGTCTCTTCTTAAAAACCTCCAGTGATGAAGTACCCACAACTTCTGAAGGCAAGCTGTTCCTCTGGTTGATTGTTCTCATTGTTAGGAAGTTTCTCCTTAATTCCAGGTTGCTTCTCTCCTTGATCAGTTTCCATCCATTGTTTCTCATCTGGTGCTTTGGAAAATAGGTTGACCCCCTCTTCTTTGCGGCAGCCCCTCAAATACTGGAATACTGCTATCATGTCCCCCCACCAGTCCTTCTTTTCTCTAGACTAGCCATATCCAACATACCCAACAACTCACAACTTCACCGAAGTTCAAGCTATCCAAGCTGAGCATGTTCTGCAAATGTTCAGGGAAATGTATCACGTGAAACAAGTCTTCAGAGTAATGCTTAGAAAGGATTTAAACTTTTCTCGTTTAAGAAATCAACCTACAATTCCTTCTCTTACCTCTTTTTTCTCCCCTGCTAAATAGTAAAGAATGTTGTGAGGAATGTAGAGGAAAAAGCCGTCCCACTCTGCCTGCCGATCGAGCTTTCGGTACCTGCGAAGTTGTAAATTGAATTCCTGGATTGCTTTGGTCCACCAGTTCTTGCATCAGCGGGCAACCAACTAAAGGCCTCTTTGGCATTTATGAATCAATGTCTTAGCTCAAACCACCTGCCAACTCATCTATATGCAATAGCACAATTCGGAGTGTGGCTTATTATATAACCTGACTGAAAAGAGAGAGGAGTGGCTATTTTAAAAGGTTTAAGAAAAGCAACGGTGTCAAGCGTCCTACACACAGCATTTTAAAAAACAACAACAATTGGGCAAAGAACATCCAGAAGATGATTTGACTCTTTGGCAGTACAAACTTTTACTACTATAGTGTTTGAGTATTCTATCTTCAACGATCTTTGTAAACATTAACTCAAGCAACAGGTTGATCTGTGGGATCCAGTAAAGACAGTGCTTTCTGTTTAACATCCTAAATTTAACATCCCAAGTAAGATCAACCCCTCTCAGCCTGGCCATGCTTGTGAGGAATCCTCAGGACTGAAATACGACACACCTAAAGACACCAAAATATGAAAAGCTGGCCCAGGTTCTAATTGCCTTCAGTCACTTACCTCTATAGGAATGTTTCTAAAAACGGAAAGCAGCTCTTCTTAATGCCACCCATCAGCAAGTTGAAATGGGCTGCAATGAGGGATAGGGTGTTCTTGATGGTGGTGGCAGTGATTGGATGGTTGCTGGAGATTCTGCAGTATCCATCTTTAAGTGGTGGGGAGTCTTGATTGCCTGCTCTGACAATATATTTTCAAGGGACCTCTGTAGCTGCCACTCAAACGAATCGATTCCTTTGTTCAGGTCTTTTGGAACTGAAAAGTGTCTTAGTTGAGCAGTTGGTAGGGCCCAACTATCAGAGCTGAAAAATTCTGGATCATCTTAGCTGGCAGCAAAGAGATATAAAATAAACCCAGGTTTTTGCTACCATGTTTTCACCTGAGATCTTACAATCCAGAGTTGGTAGCCATCAAATTTGAGGAGACATAAGAATGGGCTCTTGCCATAAGCAGATCTGGTGTGGGTAGTATTCTTTAATGACTGTTGTGATCCATGTGATTACAGTGTTTTCTTCCTAGGAGTTGTATCGTTGATGCCAAAGGAGAGGTAAGAACTGAAGACCAAATCCTGAAAATTATTTAAACTGTTTTAAATAGATCTTCCTTACTTTGGCAAACCCTATGCTTGACGTGAAACTATGTTTCATGGAACCCTAGGTTTGTACAAGAATTTGATGGACAACATGTTAATGTTTCTTTTTTCTCCGTACATATATACCTTATTTGAATGGGGCGTCCGTACCAGAGGTGGGTTCTTCCTGGCTCGGACTGGTTCGCCCGAACCAGTAGCGACCCGCTGGTGATGTCACAGTGATGTCACGGATCCGGTTCGGTCGGTGCCGGTCCGTGGGTGCCGCCATCTTTTTTTTTGATTTTTTTTTTGAAAAAAAAATTTCTTCTGCGCATGCGCAGAAGCCGAGTTTTCGGCACTGCACGTGTCGCCATCTTGGTTTCAGCTTTTTTTTCTTTGGAATTTTTTTATTTTTTGGCACTGCGCATGACGAGGCGCGGCCACGCGGCACGGGAGGAAGCGAACAGGCAGCGAGGTAAGTTAGAACCCACCCCTGGTCCCTACTTTGAAAACCATCAAAGAAAGACAGAAGAGAAGTCTAACAAATCAGTCCATAATGAAGAATGAATGTGTTCCCTGAAGATGGACTCCAGCAAGCATCCGAAAGCTCAGAAGACAAAATTTCTGGTCCTGGTGACCAACCCAGATTGGATCCTGCAATAAATGTGTTTGAACACTGACTGCCCATCAATTAAAACTAAGCCCACAAAAGAATATGGCAACAAAAAGGCAAAGAATTTGTTTAATCGTTATGTGCAATCTCCCATAATATTTATTTTGCAAAGCAATGTCATGGTAAATCCCATCTGCTTTTAAAACAATCCTCTCAACTAAAATGTCATCCAATAAACTTTACTCTTCATCTTGCGGAGTGTCAGAAAGAATACAAGCTCGAAGCAACTTACGTGCAACGGGAGAGGCCACTGTGGCTCTGGGACCATGCACGAAAAGAACTGTCAGGAACATGTTCCTGACTCAGCCCATGTTCTCTGGCCTCCAGCATGGAGTTCAGTAAATGCATCTTGCTACATTATCCAGAGGCACCTGCACTGGATGAAGACTGACTGACCAGGGGAATCTTATTTGCCTATGAGTAATAGAATTTCACCTCTGCTTCTAAGTCAAATCTGCTTTCATTCTTCTGGGTACAGTCCAGGGGTGAAATCCAGCAGGTTCTGACAGGTTCTGGAGAACCGGTAGCGGAAATTTTGAGTAGTTCGGAGAACCGGCAAATAGCACCTCTGGCTGGCCCTGCCCCCATCTATTCTCTGCCTCCCGAGTCCCAGCTGATCGGGAGGGAATGGGGATTTTGCAGTATCCTTCCCCTGGAGTGGGGAGGGAATGGGGATTTTGCAGTAACCTTCCCCTGGAGTGGGGAGGGAATGGAGATTTTGCAGTATCCTTCCCCTGGAGT
>QLTV01002273.1:512134-530638 GCA_003457575.1 Thermophis baileyi
TTCCCTCCCCACTCCAGGGGAAGGTTACTGCAAAATCCCCATTTCCTCCCCACTCCAGGGGATGGATACTGCAAAATCCCCATTTCCTCCCGATCAGCTGGGACTCGGGAGGCAGAGAATAGATGGGGGCGGGGCCAGTCAGAGGTGGTATTTACCGGTTCTCCGAACTACTCAAAATGTCCACTACCGGTTCTCCAGAACTGGTCAGAGCCTGCTGAAACCCACCTCTGAACTGGTAGCAACGGGCTGTTCCTGGCTAAAAGAGATCAAAAATACATGCGTAAAGCACCTGAAAATGTCAGGACTCTTGGCTAGAAGGAGAGATAAAATGGAATACCAGGCAAAGAAGCCGTGGCAAAGCCACTTCTGTATTGCTGCCCAAAGAGAGTCATGAATGAGTCAGTAAAATCACCAAGAGTGGAACTCAGCGTGAGGGTGTGTTAGTGGCCCTTGCCTCTCCACGGTGCTTTCAACGCAAAGGCCCATTGAATTCAAAAGGTTTCACCTCCACCTCTTGTTCGCCTCTGTGTTTATCTGGAAAACTGAAGATTAAAACCAGCATGCAAAAACGTGCTCTCTGGCACCACTTAAACTTAAACTTAAAGAGGATATAGCAATAGCAATAGTACTTAGATTTATATATATATATATATATATCGCTCCATAGTGCTTTATAGCACTCCCTGAGAAGTTTACAGAGTCAGCATCTTGCCCCCATACAATCTGGGTCCTCATTTTACCGACCTCGGAAGGATGGATGGAAGGTTGAGTCAACCTTGATCTCCGCCAGGATCGCACTCCAGGATGTGGGCAGAGTTTGCCTGCTGTGCTGCATTCTAACCACTGCGCCACCACAGTTCTATATATCTGTATGGCAAGGGGGGGGAAGCATGAGTTAAATATTGTTGTGTTGCAAAATGTAAAGGACAGGGGAGGATTGGGTTTACCCGATTTGAAATTGCATTTTGCAGTTTGCTGTTTGGTTTGGATGGGCATGGCTGAGAAATAGAAGACTTTCAGGGTTAGAAGGACATGACCTGAGATTTGGGTGGCATGCAGGGGTGGGTTCTAACTTACCTCGCCGCCGGTTCACTTTCTCCTGCGCCACGTGGCTGCGCACGCATTGTGTGCCATGTGGCTGCCCACGCATTGTGCACTGCATGGCCCACGCGGGCGCACATGTGCGGTGCCAAAAACTCAGCAAAAAATTCCCCCAAAAAGCCAAAAACAAGATGGCGGCGCATGCGCAGTGCCAAAAACTCAGCTTCTGAGCATACGCAGAAGCAAAAACCAGCAAAAAATTCCCCCCCCAAAAAAATCCAAAAAAAATATGGCGGCGTCCACGGACCGGCACTGACAGAACCGGCTCCATGACGTCACCACCGGTTTACTACCGGTTCTATAGAACCGGTGCGAACCGGGAGGAACCCACCTCTGGTGGCATGGTACAACTGTGGTATAATTAAGTTAATGTAGATTTTAAAAACCACATTGTTAGATGCCATGTTGAGAATATGGAATAGATACAAATTCAGGTTGTGTCTGAAAACACCTTTGTGGGTCTCTGTGGAAATGTGAACAACAAGAAGGGTCATTTTATCGTGTTTGGTGGGTGTGCAAAAAAGCCAGAAGATTTTGGATTTAAGTGCCTTCACTGATTCAGAGGATTTTAAATATTAATATACAAGATACGATAACCTTTATTGTCATTTTTTATTGTGGGCACACTGACACACATTAAAAATGAAATTATGTTGCCTGCTCTCAAAAGAAAGTATATATCTACCCACACCCATACATAACACTCATATACAGATGCTATATACATACATATATATACATCTACACCCATACATATATATACATACAGTATATACAGTATATACAGTATATATATATATATATAATCATGTGCCACCCTGAATCTGTGTTGAATTGTGAATCTTTATGACTCTGAATTATAAGTTATAAGTTATATAAATGATCAATTATAATGTTGGTATAAAAAAATATGTGTGCTGGCTGTGGATATGAGCTTGACACTAGTTTGAGTGCCCCCCCCCCCGCGAGAAACCCCACTGGCAGTTAAAAGGAAGAAACAGCTGCAATTCTCACATTGCTCCTAGAGGCAGGAGGCTGAAGACACAAGCCTGGTAGTCGGCCTGAAGATGGCGAATGAGACTTCGTCGAAACTTTGCAATGACAGCTCCAACTTCACGCGGGAGAAAACCCGGATAACCACAGACCTACATACAAATACCCGCGAAAACCTCAAAAAACAAATATATATATATAAATCACTGTCCATTTTGAATAACTCAACTCAAACCAGAACTTTTCCTCTTGAGACTGATGGACAAATGGTTGGAAAAAAATCACGGGACTTTATAGCTATGTATGTTGAGATTATTATACACACAAAGATGAAAAGACTTGGCAATACGTACTGCAGAGGAATGGTTGATGAAGATGATGGAAGTAGCTGAAATGGCCAAACTGATTGTTTGATTAGTGAAAAGACAATAGCTATCATTATTGCTGATTGGAAACCCCTTATGGATGTTTGCATAAACCAGGAAAAAATGAATTTATAATCTATGGTTTTAACAATTGGGTAGGATCGATTATAGAAAGAAGAGATTTACCATGTAACTTTAGAGAACAGGTTACATTTATAATTGGAAGTCACTTCTTTATATCTTTTTTCTTTGTTTTTTTCTTCCTTCTTCCTTTCTTTTTCTTTCTCCACCTTAGTTTTTTATTTTCTTTCTTCCTTTTCCATTTTTCCTTCTTACTCTATTTTAATTTGTGTCAATGTTTACTCACATTCTTAAAACTGTCAATGAAATTATATTTTATTGCTAGCAGTGTGCAGCGGCAGCCAAAAAATCCAATGCAATCCTAAATTGCATTAACAGAGGGATACAATCAAGATCACGTGAGGTACTAATACCACTCTATAAAGCCTTAGTAAGACCACACCTAGAATACGGCATCCAGTTTTGGTCACCACACTATAAAAAAGATGTTGAGACTCTAGAAAGAGTGCAGAGAAGAACAACCAGGATGATTAGGGGACTGGAGGCTAAAACATATGATGAACAGTTGCAGGAACTGGGCATGGCTAGTCTATTGAAGAGAAGGACCAGGGGAGACATGATAGCAGTATTCCAATATGGCAGCCACAAGGAGGGGGTCAAGCTATTCTCCAAAGCGCCTGAAGGCCAGAAAAGGAATAATGGATGGAAACTGGTCAAGGAGAGATTCAACCTAGAAAAAAGGAGAGGTTTTCTGATAGTGAGAACAATCAACCAATGGAACAGTTTGCCTTCAGAAGTTGTAGGAACTTCATCACTGGAGGCTTTCAAGAAGAGATTGGACTGCCATCTGTCAGAAATGGTGTAGGGTGTCCTGCTTGGGCGGGGGGTTGGACTAGATGACCTACACGGTCCCTTCCAACTCTGTTAATCTATCTAATCTAAATATTTAAAACAAACATGTGCTCTCCCAGCAAATGATAGAAGGTTTGAGAACTCACCCCATGAAAACTGACCCTTTAAAAAAAGAATTTGGAAGCTGGGCTGAACTAGAATCAAAAGAAAAGAAACTTGAGCACTGAAGTGTAGCATTAGTTTTGTTTCCAAGAAGGTTCCTGGGCCACACAGATATTTTTATGAGATGGAAATGGTGGGTGGCTACAGCACATTCTTTGGATGTGTGCCAGAAAAAAAAGTTGGAGCAGAATATCCTAGGCAATAAATGAGTATTTGGGGAAGGGACACACCCCACAGAGGCTATATTGCAGTTTATTTTTGAGGTGCACCCACTGGCCCTATATATTCTGTCAGAACTGAAGAAGCTTCTTGGATGAGATGCAAAACGTCTTTAAGGAAAAACAAAGAAAGTCCAGTTGCCTCTTGAAAAAAAAGCACCTTTGGGACAACCATGACTTGGATGACTGAGAATCTCCATAGATTCTCCAAAGATGATTAGGGGACTGGAAGCTAAAACATATAAAGAACGGTTGCTGGAACTGGGTATGTCTAATTTGATGAAAAGAAGGACTAGGGGAGACATGATAGCAGTGTACCGATATCTCGGGGGCTGCCACAAAGAAGAGGCAGTCAAGCTATTCTCCAAGGCACCTGAGGGCAGGACAAGAAGCAATGGGTGGAAACTAATTAAGGAGAAAAGCAACTTAGAACTAAGGAGAAATTTCCTGACAGTGAGAACAATTAATCAGTGAAAGGACTTGCCTCCAGAAGTTGTGGGTGCTCCAACACTGGAGGTTTTTAAGAAGATGTTGGATAACCATTTGTCTAAAATGGTATAGGGTTTCCTGCTTGAGCAGGGGGTTGGACTAGAAGACCTCCCAAGACCTTCTAACTCTGTTATTCTATTCTATTCTATTCTATTCTATTCTATTCTATTCTATTCTATTCTATTCTATTCTATTCTATTCTATTCTATTCTATTCTATTCTAAACATTTGTCCAAGAATTATTCTCAATTTTAAAAAAAAGATATTTCCAGTGCCTTTGAACTGAGTGCAAATTTCCTCCCTTCACTTTGCTTTTGGGTCATTGGGGTTTGGTTTTTTTAGCCTAGAACTAAGACCATTTGACACAGTGAGAGTGGAAAAGGGTTTGCAAAGAGATGTACCATTCAATGCTCGCCGCTTTATAGAAATCCAGCTTCAGGTCTCCGAGACTTGTTTCTGAATATATGTGGTACAGTAGAAAGTCATGTAGGTTTAATATTGGCAGAGAGTCTTAGAAGGGAGACTGTATTTCCATCATTCTTAATTATGTCTGCAGTGGCTTAAGGCTATCCAGATGAAAAGTTTCACAAGTGTATTTGCTGCTTGGCTCTGAAAAAAAGATCATGTCTCCTTTGGCTTTTTTGTAGTTGAATATAACAACTTATTAAGTCCATTTAAATGTGTCTTGAAAAGCCAAGAATCCAAGAATACTACTGAACAGGAGCATTTTAAAAAAAAGTATCATGGTAATTTTATAAGTTTTTATGCATCCAGTTTTGGTCACCATATTAGAAAAGAGATATTGAGACTCTGGTAAGAATGCAGAAAAGAGCAACAAAGATTATTAGAGGGCTGGAGGCTAAAACATATGAAGAACGGTTGCAAGAATTGGGTATGTCTTATCTAGTGAAAAGAAGGACTAGGGGTCATATGATAGCAGTGCTCCAATATCTGAGAGGCTGCCATAAAGAAGAGGGGGTCAGCCTATTTTCCAAACCACCAGAAGGCAAGAAACAATGGATGGAAACCAACCGAGGAGAGAAGCAACCTACAACTTAAGGAGAAATTTCCTGACAGTGAGAACAATTAACCGGTGGAACAGCTTGTCTTCAGAAGTTGTGGGTGCTCCATTACTGGAAGTTTTCAACAAAAGATTGGACAACTATTTGTCCAGAATGATATAAGGTCTCCTACCTGAGTAGGGGAGTTGGATTAGAAGACCTCCAAGGTCCCTTCCAATTCTGTTATTCTGTTATCTTACATGTGTTTCTTTTGTTACTCTTTTTTTACTTCATCCGATCTGTAGTTGCCTTGAGCCTCTTAATCGGAACGATAGAGTACAAAATCAATTATTTGGGTCGTTATAAGCTATTAGTCTAAGAGAACTGTTCAATTCCCTTCTCCAAATAGACTAAGAAATAACAGCCATAAAATGCACCCATAAAATTATGACTGGATTTGGGAGCTGGATGGACAGTGGAACATGCTCTGGGACCAGAGGAAGACGTTACTGCGATCCAGAGTAGGAGTATTTCCCATAGCAAACTTTGATTCAAGTTCATTTTAGACACTTTTGATCCTTCCCACATCTGTCGTAAGCTTGTAACAGCAATCTCCAGGCTTCACCAGCACCTGATCTGCATATAGATGGGGAAGAATGGATCTGAACTCTAGTTCTCAGGCGTAAAGAACTGAAGAGATGCTTCTTCTTTCCATGTACGTCTTCTGCCACCATTTCTGTTGCTGCTTTATGATTTATAATTAAAACCCTTGAGTGGGGACCTGGCAAACTTCTTATATATTTATGGAGCTATGTGATTAAATAATTATGCAGCCACATCTCCTTGAGCATACGTTCCACAATCTATGCAGCACAAAGGTTAAAGTGTTAGACAGGCTGGAGGAAACCACATTCAAATATGGTCTTTGCAATGAGGTTGACTTCTCACCTGTCTTCATTTGTCAGCCCGTGGCATTGAGAAAACAGGAGGAGGAAGGAGAGGAGGACACCTTGAGCTTGTCAGTGAAATTGAAGTGACATAAATAAATTGGTAAAATGGAGCCAAATGCATGCATTCAACTGAACAGCAGGTTACCAACAGCTGGAATTAATCAAAGTTCTGAGGCTTAAGGGTTTATTGTCCATTCCTGCAAGTTTCTTAGGAAAATGTGCGGTAGCAGTTAACATGTTGGATTAGGAATGAGGCGAGCCAGATATAGAAAGATGTCTGTGGTCCTGTCTTCTGAGGCCAACATATCTCACAGGATTACTCTTGTATGAGACAAATAGGGTTATATCTGCTGCCTAAATCAAAAGCTGTATGAATGACAAAGATGATTAGGGGGACTGGAGGCTAAAACATATGAAGAACGGTTGCTGGAACTGGGTATGTCTAGTTTAATGAAAACAAGGACTAGGGGAGACATGATAGCAGTGTTCCAATATCTCAGGGGCTGCCACAAAGAAGAGGGAATCAAGCTATTCTCCAAAGCACCTGAAGGCAGAACAAGAAGCAATGGATGGAAACTAACCAAGGAGAGAAGCAACGTAGAACTAAGGAGAAATTTCCTGACAGTGAGAACAATTAATCAGTGGAATGGATCCCCTCTAGAAGTTGTGGGTGTTCCATCACTGGAGGTTTTTAAGAAGAGATTGGACAACCATTTGTCTGAAATGGGGATAAGGTTTCCTGCCTGAGCAGGGGGTTGGACTAGAAGACCTCCAAGGACCCTTCCAACTCTGTTATTCTGGATATTGGGAGTCCTGGGTATTTATTTTCCCCATCCAGATGTTCTGCCCAGCCTCCTTCTTTCCTCTTTGCCTGGGCTTCTTTTATTGGTTGTTTGCAGCAACCATTGGGGATCTATATTCTTTTTCATGCACTGTGTATGCTTCAGCTTCCCCTCCTTCCTTTCCTTTGTTTTCCAAGAGACTCTCTTGCTAAGTAGAGCCGAGCAACAACCGCTGCAAAAGAAAACTAGAGATGGGGAGCACAGACCAAAGGAGGTGATTGGAGGTGCTTGAAGATGCAGCCTTGACTCTCAGGAAGACTCTATGGGAAAGAATGGGCATCTGTGTTTTCTCAAGGTGATGGATGCTGATGCTGCCTGCCCCATATTTGTCCTATTTGTGCAGCCCGAGAAGCAAAGCTTAAGCATATATCTCAGCCCCTCCTTCCCCTGCTTTCCCTCCCTCTCTTCCTCCACCTTTCCTTTCCCTTCTTGTTCATTCAGAACAGATGATGCTCCGATCACATGGAGAGCCCGTCTCCCTTCCTTCTCTTCCTTCCACCCCTTTAAATAGCTGTAATACACAGAGAATTCATTTGTACTATACAGACAGAGAGGGAAGTAGTAGCAGCAGCAACAGCAGCAGCAGCAGCAGCAGCAGCAACAACATAAGGCTCAGGGAGGGAAATTTAACAGGCGGCTGAGAAGATCGAGATGAAGACCAACATTTCTAACTGAGAGAACAAGGCATGGCTAAGAAGAGGGGGCGTGCACAGACACTCTGCCTGTATCTTTTGTTACTGCAAGCAGGGAGAAAGAGGGAAGGGCACGAAGAGGCAGGGATGAGAAGACCCCTACGCGTTTCTGGCGACAATGGCATGGGCCAGACCTTCACAGAATAACTTGGACTTTCATTCTCCAGTGGTTTCACCAGCAGCTGCCCCTGGAGGGTCTCTTTAGTTACCTCCCCTGTCAGGTAAGTTGGCTTTCTCCACCAACCCTTGTTTGGGGTTGATTTGTCTCTCATGTTTCCGGAGGTTGAGGAAAACAGGCAATTCCAAGAACAAGAGAAGGATGGTGGTAGTAGAAGATACCAAGGACCTTGCTTTCAGGTTGTCCACTTGTCAGAGGAGAATGGGGTCAGTTCCCTTAAAAAGAAGATAAGAGAAGAACAGCTAACTTCTGGCTGAGGGTGCTGGGAGGGCCAAGCGATGTGAAAAGTATCAGAAGTTATTCTGGATTTTGCCTTGGTGAAAGGATGGGGGTAAGTGAAGAAGAAACGGGGGTGGGGGGCTGTGGGTTTGAAATGCAGCTGCTGTTTAATGAGAAACGTGCACGGGTGTTAGGTGAGATGCAGTTTTTGCACAATGGGAATCACACCTATTCTGTTTGTTTTAACCCTGCAAGATGAGGTCAGTGTTGTAGATTCTGGACAATGTGTAGGGATATGAATTTTCTATCCCACTTTGAATCGTTTGGGAAGGAAGTAGAAGGACCGTGGCGATATCTCTTTGGCCTAAAGAATGTTTTAACGTCTGAATTCAAACCTACATTCAGGACGTGATCCAAGTGTCTCTTCAACCCATCCTTTCCAGGCTGCCTTTGATCTCCTCTGAATGCTCACACTCACTGATGAAATGATTGCTAATTGCCTGTCTGAATTTCACACTTGTTCCATGTTAACCTTTCTGATTGCCTCGAAAGTGGGCCCAATTTAAATATCAAGCATTACATGTAAATATGTGATTTGGTTAAATCCAAGTCTTCCTTAATTACATATAGGAGAGTCTCATTTTTTTTTTTTTTTTAGAAGGAAGGCATCTCCCAATCAAAGGAACTTAACCATTCCTGAACCCCACAAGTTTGTTCCCCATAACTTCCTTCTTGTATGGGTATTTCTTCTGATGAACATGCCTAGAAAAATAAATATATATTTTAATATGCACAAGGGGAAAATTTTTAAAGAGGTCACATAACTATAGGAAGCTTCAGCTGCCTCTAAATGCCTCTTTCGTGCTAAACAAACAAACCCTGCCTTGGGAAATCTAATGAGGCGTTACCTCCAGCAAGAATATTGTTTTCCTTTCTTCAGTTGAGGATAGCCAGAATTCAGGGGATTTTATCTAGGGTTGGGAAACACTCATAGTTTCTATGGTCATAATCTAGAATCTGATAATAAGTATCTCGGGAGGAGAATTCCTTCCTTTAAAAAAAAATCTTTTGGTGACTTGTACAGTAATATTTCTTTCTGAAATGCTGGCTTTATTAGGTTACCTGCATTTTGTTGTTATGGACAATTCCATGCTATTTTGTTAGATACTGTGGCTTTATAAACACAAATAAGGAGTTTTATTATAGTCAACTATCCAAAACCTTAGCCGAGGGCCAGCTATTAACTAGTGGAACCCTGAAATTTAGGAAGTTTCAGCTCCAACGCATATGGGGGGTACCAGATCATGGAAAGTGGCTTCAGTCTTGGTCAAGGATCGAAGCATACTCATAGGTTCTATCTTCTCCATCATGGCCCCACTCCTCAAGAGTGATCAAAAGGACCTACACTTAGAGGAAGGCTGTGCTTGAGGCAGTTGAAACATCTGTTGCTCCCTGATTGTCTTATTCCAGCCCATGATAGCAGCATGCATATCTTCAAGAAGGCCATCTTGGTAGCCAATTCTAGGCCCGATTCTGAGGTACCAAAATGGCTCTGGGCACACAGATACCATTACAGAGAGAGCTGTGCACCTGAAGTTCAAAGAAGCAGGTGAATGGGTCAAGAATGTTGCGAGGGGAAGCTTTGCCTCAACATCCCACCGAACCCTGAGTAACATCATCTAAAGCATCAGCCTTGTGCATCTAAGATAGCTTCATCTCTTCCGCTGATCAAGAAGGGATCTTTTTCAGCAGGGTGTCCACTGCAGCCCACGTGTAGTGCTAATTGGCTTTTTCACTGGCTGTACCAATCCATTGCTTTGAAGCCAGTGAGTCTGACGGCCAAAGGCTGACCTAAATGTGGAGGAAATACTTTTGGTATTTCCTATGCTTGCCGATCAGGAAGGCAGAACTTAGATCCCACTCACTTTCAGTTGAAGACAAGATAATGAATTGCTTGCTTAGTCTAGGGAGGTGCTGCTTAAATCCCATTGAAATTAATATCTTTTTTTTTATTGTGCTAATTCAGTCCGGAAAGTCTTTTGGAGCACAGTTAAACTAGCCATGAGTAAAAAAGGATGGGAGATGTAAAGGAACTCTTTTGAAATAAACGTTTTGTGGAATTAGTAGCAGAGGCAGCAAAAGACGTTGGTCGAAAGTATATGAGAGAGAAGAGCAGATTAAAGCAAAGGATCACCGTTTATTCAGGGTATTGTCAATATTGGCATGGAGAAAAAGTGACCTATGACCAGTCCTCACATTTATGTTGCAACATAAAATTATCTGCTACAACGTCCTACATGTCAATGACTACTTCAGCTTCAACCACAACAATACATGAGCACACAATAGATACAAACTTAAGGTAAACCGCTCCAAACTCGATTGCAGAAAATACGACTTCAGCAACAGAGTGGTCAATGCCTGGAATGCACTACCTGACTCTGTGGTTTCTTCCCCAAACCCCCATAACTTTAACCTTAGACTATCTACTGTTGACCTCATCCCATTCCTAAGAGGTCTGTAAAGGGCGTGCATAAGCGCACCAATGTGCCTACCATCCCTGTCCTAATGTTTCCTTTTATTCGTAACCATCTCATGTATGCACAATCATGTTTATAATTTTATTTGTAATCTTATATATGCTTGACAAATAAATAAATAAAATAAATAAATAAAAGATGTGTGGACTTTAGCTCCCAAAATTCCCCAGCCAGCATGGCTTGAATTCTGGGAATTGAAGTTCACACATCATAAACATTGAGGTTGAGAAGCACTGCTCTTGCCCGTATGAAGTGTCCTATGTTTACATAGGCATTTCTTATTATCACTTGGTCTCATTAGGACTTGAAATACAATTAAATTGAATTAAACATTCCTGGGGTCATGCAATTGTGATCCAAGTGCTTGGAAAATGTTAGAGAGTGGGAAAGACCACAGGAGACTGACTTCAGAACAGCTCTTTTTATTAGCTCAACTCAAGACAACCAGCAAAGCACGGTCTGACAGCTAGCTCTTTTATAGAGGGCTGTCAGACACAACAACCAATAGCGTTTGAGCATTCAAACGCTGGACCTGAGTGAAAACATACAGTTCAGTTACAGTTCAACTGAAACATAGCAAATCAGGGTTCATTCAGAGTTCAGCTAAGCATTACAATTTATAGTTCATTTAGAGGTCAGTCAGAACACAACAGAAACTGGTTGACGTTGACCATGGTTGCACCATCCTGAGAACATGGGATCATCATTTGCAGCCTTCCTTTGAGGCTTTTTGGGGGCCATTTTGAGGCTTTTTTGGGCCAGAAAACGGGCCAGAAAACGGGCCAGAAAAACCCTCAAAATCGGGCCAAAAAAAGCCTCAAAATGGGCCTTAAAAAGCCTTGAAAATGGGCGGGAAAAAGGCTGGAAAAGGCCCAGAAAAAGGCCTGAAAAAAGGCCCAAAAATGGGGCACATGGAGGCCAAAAACTTTTTTTTGTTGTTTTCCTTTTCAAAATTTAGGTGCATCTGAAAAATGCTGAAAAATACGATAAATCTCGTAAAGGCACTCCTGCTAGGATGATTACTCTACATATGTTTACTTCCTCTCTTAAATCTCATTAACTTTTACAATTCAGCAGCAAGTTTGGGACGGTGGTTAGGTATGTAGAGAATAATTCTTCCAACTGTATTTTTGTCCGCTTATTATCACCGGGATCACATTTTGATCAGTGGTCTAAATGTCGGAACTTTCTCTGCAGCCGCACAGATGAACCGGTAGCAGCTCCATCTGGATTTAGCTCATTCACCTTGAACGAAATGTTGGGCCTTTTTTGAGGTCATTCCTAACCAGCCCCCTTCGGAATGTGAGTAAGGAGGGTTGTGATAGGAGGAAGGCTGATAAAAAGCCTCTTTGTGTACTTGATAAGAGGGAGAAAACTGGCCTTCCCATCCCCATTTTCAGCTACTGCCAATTTCGCAGTCCGTCCGAAAGGAACGAGTGGCTTCATGCATAAAAGTGACATAATTATTCTGTTATTCTATTCTGTTATACAAAGGTAGTAGGAAAAAAAACTTACTAACCTTTGTGGTTGATGAATTCTGCATGATAATAAACAGGCTCATAGATTGCCTGATATATTACCATATAATCTTTTGGGGGGAAACTCTCTTTTTCCCCCTTGTATTTCATGTAGAAGAGGGAAAAAATTCAGCCTATCTTTTTGGCATTCAGGTTTTTCCCCCGGGGGGGGGGGAACAGAGGGAGAGAGAATATTTTTGAATTAACATCTACTAAATCAAAGCTTGTTTACCATTAATTAATTTGACAAATATCCTGCCTTCCCCTGAAGCGAGCTGCATAATAGATCACCACTAATAACCCGAGAAAAATACAAGTTGGCATTTTATAAAGTTGGCATGATAACTTAAAATCCAGTTCCGTGCATGTGTTCCAGAAGGGAGATCCATGGCATCATAAACCTGTGAACATAATTCAGTTGATATCTCTGGGTCACCAACTATGCTCAAACAAATCAAGCCATATTATGGTTCACCGTGAAGGCCGTGTGGATCTTCCCATTTCAACCTCATCTACTAAGCGGAGTTACTATTGTATTATTCTGTATGTAAGGCAGCTTTCTCCTTGGTAATTGGGTACGGGCTTAAAGGACTTAATTTATAAGTGGGAAACCTGCAATCTTGCAGAGGTTACGGCAGTAGAATTCTTAACATTGTTCCCTACAGGTGGTCCTTGACATAGGGCCAACATGTCAGAGGCGCTACAGCAGCCATAACTTCAGGACAGAATCATAAGTTCCAGGGAGGGTCCACAGCAGGGGTGGGCTTCAAAAATTTTAGCAAGGGGTTCTCTGCCCAGTTGCTGGGTGGGCGTGGTCTAGTCGGCCTCCTGCACCACGGTGGGAGGGGGGCGTTTTTGCCCTCCCCGGGCTCCGGAGGCTTTCCTTGAGCCTCTGGGAGGGCGAAAATGGCCACCCCGGGCTCCAGAGGCCCTCCCGAACTTCCAGTAGGCCCGTTTTTCACCCTCCCTGCACACTCTGCACTTACCTGGCATCCAAAACGGGCCACGTGGGGACTCCTGAGAGGGGAGGGGAGGGGTGAGCGGGGCCAGCCAGGAGTGGGATTTGGGGATTCTCCAAACTGCACAGAATCTTAGCTAGAGTTTCTCCCGAACCCCTGCGAACCCCCAGCAGCCCACCCCTGGTCCACAGTAACTTCAAATGGCTGTTAAGCAATCAATCGTTAAGTGAGGACTACCTTTATAAGACTGGCTTATTGAAGCCAAGGACATCCTGCTCTTCTATCGCAAAGGAAGTGGTCAGTGGCAATCGGATGGCATTTCTTAACCAGAAATGATAGGCTGACCCAGGGCTTGTTAAAAAGAGATGAAATCTATCTTTTGCGTGACTCTTTTTCATACATCTCTATCTTCTGTGTACTTGTATCCAATTTGTTTTATCTGGTATTGCTTCACACTTCAATTATTTTTATGTGAGAAATCAAAGCACATTACACTAGGCTCGGTAATCAATAGTGCCTACGTCCAGCTCTTTGTGAGTTTGCAATCTCCTGTTCTTGTCTTCGCAGCCACTGAAGGGAAGCTAAGGAAGGAATGATCACATTAAGTCTACTTAGAACATTAATGACTCGGACAAGCTTCAAATTCAGGAGTTTAAGAGTCCGAGCCAATATCCTATGTCTTGTATCACACTTCCTCTCATATTGAGGTAAGGAATAGTTCTCTATATAGTTTGCCTTGCATTACTCTCAGAGTCATTTCAATTTTTCATTTCAAGTCAGATTGGCACCTTATTTTACTGCAAAGTATTTTCAAGGTGGGTTTTTTTTTTAACCCAATCAAAATACAGTTGGAGAATTGCTGATCCTGTTTTCTGCAGGATCTGTACTATCCTTCCTTGATGTTGCAATTTACATATTTATTGGACTTCAATTCTTGAGTGGTGCGGTGGCCTAGGGTTGAAGATGCTCAACTCCCACTTGGAAGGTTGAGATATTCAATCCTAGGCTGTGGCAGGTGTTTCTCTATCAGGCCGCAAAGAGAAATATCTGCTGTGAACCCAGCATAGGTGTCAGGAAGGGCATCCGGCCAGTAAACGCTCAGCTCCATTCAGTCGCCCTGACCCCACCCCAAAGCAAGGGATTACAGAGTGGTAAAAAGAAAAAAAAATGGACTTCAGCTATTGCTGGAAGCTGTGCAATTGACATCCATCACAATGCAATGCAAGATTTTGCAGTTCTTGCAGTCCAGCTCATGATCAGCTTAAACTGAGGAGTTGACACAAATTTGCTGGGCTTTTAAGGAAGCTGATGAAGCAGCCTGTTAAAATGGTGACTGGACAATATATTCCCTTCCCCAATGGGTCTTCCCTTGATTTCTCCAGCAATTCTCCAACTCTATTTTGATGCTCCATAATAGCAATATTGGGATGTTTGCATGGCTCAGTTTTTAAAGTAAGTAAAAAATAGTGGCATACAGCTGGAGTCTTTCTTTCTCCCATCTGGGTTCCTCCAAATAATTTGAAGTTCTATAACTCCAGAATTTCCAGCGGCAATTTAACAGAATTCACTTTCTTGCCATAATTCCAAACAGGGGAAGGGGAGTTCATTTTTAGCCCATTGAAAATACTGCTGGAGAAGAAATTCAGCTAGAAATATCTTAGAATATCTGTGGATTCCTTTGAAAATATGGTTCTAAGAAAACTAAGCATGAATAGAAAATTTCCTGGCTTTGGGTTTTGAAAGGAAAAGTTTCAACAAACTGAAGAAGCTAGGATAAAAACCAATGCTTGCTTTTCTTTTGATGTGACCATTAAGAAGGCCCTGAGATTTATTTCTAGTTCTGACTTTGGTGAGATAGCAATAGCAATAGCACTTAGACTTATATACCGCTTCATAGTGCTTTACAGCCCTCTCTAAGCGGTTTACAGAGTCAGCATATTGCCCCCGACAATCTGGGTCCTCACTGGTATCTGTTTATTCTCCTTGGTTCTTCTGCCATTTGACTTGGGCATTTATTTGTACTTTTCAAAAATAGATTTTTATAATTATATTATTTTATGCAGCTTAGTTACATTGCTTCATCTTGAATCCTAACCATAAGTTTATAAGATCAAAGACAGAGAATTAAGAGGGTTGGTTAGGTTTTCCTAGGATTTGTGCTCTGTGTGTGTGTGTGTGTGTGTGTCTGTGTCTGTGTCTGTGTCTGTGTGTCTGTGTGTCTTTGTTTGTGTGTCTCTGTGTATATCCATGTGTCTCTCTGTGTGTGTGAAATACACGGGGGCTGGTGAGCAGTTCTCCACAGGAGCTCCACTTTTGTCCAAAGATAAATGAAAGGTTTCATAACAGGATTTCTTTTTAGCGGAAAAATAAAGGGATTCCATTAATAAGTGCAAAATCTCCTGTATTTTTCAAATACTGCTCGGTTACTGGAGGAGAAACAGATGGAAGTGGGGGAGAGTTAAAAATTCATTTGCACCTAGCTATCTTATGTATACATAAGATAAGTTTGAAGAATGTATTTGGAAAAATAAAATAAAAGAAACAATCCAGGGACAGGAGAAGGCATGAGAAAGAAATTCAAAATAACCCTATAACAATAAAGCAGCATTCTTATATTCCTTGCTGTCTCTTTCTTGATTTGGCCTATCTCAAAGAACTGACATTAATTCTATTTAATTTCTTTTTTTTGGTATTCTATTTTAACTCTTTACAATTATTTTTATGATGGCTTGCCTTTTAGAGCGGTGGCCCCCAACCTTTTGGGTACCAGGGACCGGTTCCGTAGAGAGAGGTTTTTCTGTGGACCGGAGGGGGTGTGGTTTCGCAAGCTGCCTGTATCACGTGGATGGGGCTTCACTTGTTTGCACGGCCAGGTGCCAATCCACGGACTGGGGATTGGGGACCCCTGACTCAGAGTTTCCAGTTTGAGATGGATGGTTATACAAATTGACTGAATGGATGGATGGATGGATGGATGGATGGATGGATGGATGGATGGATGGATGGATGGATGATAGCTAGATAGCAGATAGCTGGACAGCTACTGTAGAAAGCATGGGCATATGCTTTCCTATGTGCATAGACAGCACTTCCGTTGGAACCACCAATGCGGCAAAGTGTCTATCCATGTACATCCCCGTGGAGACAGCTAGGAAGAATTTTCATTCAATCTTCGCAAAAGATTCTGAGATATGTTTTGTTCTGGCTAATGCATTTTGCAAAATGCTTCTTTGAAATGTCTTGTGCAATTTTACTGAATAAATCCGGGTAGTTTTTTTTTGGGGGGGGGGAGAGGTAATTCTGACACTTCAGTTAGTAAAGTTAAGGAACCAAAAGAGGGAGGTGGAGATTATTTTATGGATAAAGTGAATCATCACCGTGTAAGTGCCCATGAAAATGTACTGAGAACACTCATCGAAAGATGTGGATCCACTTTCCCTGAACTGCTGTTCTGCAAATGTTTTGGATGTCAGTTCACATCATTATCAGCCCACGTGGCTTGCAATCACAAATATCAAGAGACAAGTAGGTTGAGGAAAACAATTCTACTTATTTTTATAAGGT
This sequence comes from Thermophis baileyi, assembly GCA_003457575.1. NCBI lineage: Eukaryota > Metazoa > Chordata > Lepidosauria > Squamata > Dipsadidae > Thermophis > Thermophis baileyi. The sequence goes on from QLTV01002273.1 coordinate 528,858, forward strand.
AGAGTTACGATATTTTTTTCCTGTTCTGTAGCCCAACCATGGCCGGAGATTCAAGGATCTTCATGAATCAAGATATGGAAATTGGTGTCACCCCCAGAGAGCAAAAGAAGATTCCCAAACAAGCCCGGGATGATGTCCCAATTGCCACGGATCGAACGCGTCTTTTGGTAGCTGAAATCAAGAAACCACGCCAGAGATACATGGAAAAAACGGGCAAGTGCAACGTTCATCATGGAAACGTCCAGGAAACCTACCGATATCTCAGTGATCTTTTCACCACTTTGGTGGATCTCAAGTGGCGCTTTAACCTGCTTGTGTTTACCATGGTTTACACCATCACTTGGTTGTTTTTTGGTTTCATTTGGTGGCTCATTGCCTACATCCGGGGAGATTTAGACCATGCGGAAGATGAAGACTGGATCCCTTGCGTTGACAACCTCAGTGGGTTTGTCTCCGCCTTTCTGTTTTCCATTGAGACAGAGACCACCATTGGTTATGGCCATAGGGTGATCACTGAAAAATGTCCTGAGGGCATCATATTGCTCTTGGTCCAAGCAATCCTGGGATCCATAGTCAATGCTTTCATGGTGGGGTGCATGTTTGTGAAGATCAGCCAACCAAAGAAGAGGGCAGAGACCCTCATGTTCTCTAACAACGCTGTGATTTCGATCCGGGATGAGAAATTGTGTCTCATGTTTCGAGTTGGAGATCTAAGGAATTCACATATTGTAGAGGCATCTATTCGAGCCAAGATGATTAAATCCAAACAGACCAAAGAAGGGGAATTCATCCCCTTGAACCAAACGGACATCAACGTGGGATTTGACACAGGGGATGACAGGCTGTTTTTGGTATCCCCACTCATCATTTCGCATGAAATCAACGAGAAGAGTCCCTTTTGGGAGATGTCACGTGCCAGGCTGGAGAAGGAAGAGTTTGAAATTGTCGTCATTTTAGAAGGCATGGTGGAAGCAACAGGTAAGGCTTCAGACTGTGGGTGCTAGTTTTCCTAAAAGGTAAAGGTGAAGGTGTCACCTGTCTGGTTGTGTCCAACTCTAGGGGGCAGTGCTCATCTCAGTTTCCTAGTTGAGGTAGCCAGTGTTGTCCAAACACCCTTCTGTGGTCACATAGCCAGCTAGGTTCATGGAATGCTGTTATTTTGGATAAAGGTGATGTCAAACATTCAGTTGCTAAAGGAGGCAAATTTTGATAACTTGGATATGAGCCCATGTAGTATGTTTTTCCATCTCCATTATTTTAAGATTCTGGAGATTGGAAGGCATCACAACAATGCATTAATAAACTAAAACATTTTACCCTTTTTTTTACCCTTATGGTCAATTATTGGCTTTGCAGAAGGCAGAACCTACCCTTAACTGATCTCCAAAACGACTGTAAGCTGGGTCAGCTTTGGTTAGTACCAGAAAATTTCCAGGCCTTGGGTTGGAAGTGATCAGGTTGGGTGTGATGTTGTCCCACAGATGATGGGTTTTATATATGGTATGGTTGTTTCTTTTTACTGTATAGAGTCATTTTGGAGTTAATGTATTGTAATAGAAACTTTAAAAACTGACAAAGCCTTTCTCTATTCTCTATTCACAATCAGGTGGGACTTGTTTTGAACTTGGTGTTTTCTTTTGTTTCTCAAACTGCTTTATACTTTCTTAGGATTGAGATATCTTTTTGTAATGGCTCCACATTTTTTATCTATCTATCTATCTATCTATCTATCTATCTATCTATTATCTATCTATCTATCTATCTATCTATCTATCTATCTA
>QLTV01002273.1:568183-590956 GCA_003457575.1 Thermophis baileyi
GGAATGGAATAAGAATGGAATAAAAATGAAATGGAATGGAATGAAATTAAGAGAAAAGAATAGAATAGAATAGAATGGAATAGAATAGAATAGAATAGAATAGAATAGAATAGAATAGAATAGAATAGAATCTTTATTGAGTGTATTCTAGTCCAACCCGTGCTTAGGCAGGAAACCCTACATCACTTCAGACAAATGGTTATCCAACATCTTCTTAAAAACTTCCAGTTTTGGAGCATTTACAACTTCTGGAGGCAAGTTGTTCCACTGATTAATTGTTCTAACTGTCAGGAAAATTCTCCTTAGTTCTAGGTTGCTTCTCTCCTTGATTAGTTTCCACCCATTGCTTCTTGTCTAGCCCATGGCATCTGGCCCTGCACAAGGTGTGCCATATATTCAGAGCTGTTTTGTGTTAATTGGACCAAGGGTGCATTTATTCAGAGTACCGGTTGTCCTTCTATAGTGGGCTGAAAATCAAACCATTTCATAGCCCATCTGGAATCTTTAGCTGGAGGGTGCAACTGCAAAAGTTCTGTCGGTGGGAGAATGTTTGGAAGCATATGGAGTATGTAAAAAGTTTTATTTTGCATGGTCTTATTTCTCTCTTGTACCGTCCTTGTTCAGCCTTGTAAAGAGGCATGTAGCGAAGGTCTCTGATTATTTAGGAACCTGAAATCTTTGGCTGGCTGGCTAGGGAAAACACGAAGAGTGGATTGATAGCCCTTGCTAAGGCATATTGCCTTTTTTATTTAAGGCGCTGAGCAAAGCTAGCCATTGTTGGTTTAAAGTCATGATTTACGACGTAACGTTTTGTGTGAACCCAGCCATAATAAACACATGGTTTATAGCTCAGCGCGATGTGTCAATCCAGCCGAACCTAGCTTAGCACAGTGCGGAAGGGACAAAGGGGAAGGAAACTGTGCGTGTGACGTAAAGACAAGGACGTGGGTTCCAATGATGCACAAGGGTGGAGTTAGACGGCGATGGACTCTCCCAGAGACTGAAACCTGCACATGTGCCTTTCTTTCCCACGTTTGCAAAAAAAAAAAAAAAAAAAAAAAACAAAAAAAAAAAAAAATCTAAATCAGGGGTGTCAAACTTGATTTCATTGAGGGCCGCATCCGGGTTGTGTTTGACCTCGGGGGGGCGGGGGTGGATGTGGCCAGGGTGGGTGTGGCCACCTCGACATCACTTGTGTCGGGAGCACCTATGGTGGCTAAGTGCTAAGGCAGGACTTCCCTCAGACCTTCCCTCCCTCTCATTATAATCTCCTTCCTTCCTTCCTTCCTTCCTTCCTTCCTTCCTTCCTTCCTTCCTTTCTTCCTTACTTCCTTCCTTCCCTTTTCTTTTTCCTTCCCTCTTCCTTCTCCTTTCTTCCTCCTTCCCCTCTTTCCTTATTTTTTCCTTCCTTGCTCTCTTCCCATCCTTTCTTCTTTTTCTTTGTCTTTTCTCTTTCTCTTTTTCCTTTCCTGTCCCTTCTTGCATGCTCAAATGAAAAAGGGGAAACATTTCTCCTTTTGTTTTTGGTTTTGCTAGCCCTCTGCCAGAGAAAACGGAGCTCGGGGGGGCGTGCACAGCCCCCCCGGCCCCCGTTTTTGGCCGGGACGCCCTCCTACAACCCTCTACAAGCGGAGCTCCGTTTTTGCTGGCAGAGGCACCGCGGTCTGTGTTGGGGAGAAAAATAATTAGAGGCAAAAGGAATCTTGTTTCCATGCTCTCAATCCTCAAGAATAAGACCGGAGGCCAGGAAAGAATAAAAGTAATATATTTGCAAAACAACAAATAAGAATATCTAAGTCTGTGTCTACATGGTGAAGAACAAAGAGAACAACAAAAAAAAATAACACATGCGCAGTACAGGTATCACATGAGAACTGCATATCAGTGTACAGTGTCGTTTCAGAATAAGAGTCCAGCTGACAAGTAAATATGAACGTAGTGACAGTCTGGTCCTTTGCTGTTTCCAGGGCAGCCCCGCGGGCCAGCTCTAAGCATCCCGCGGGCCGGATCTGGCCCCCGGGCCTTGAGTTTGACACCCCTGATCTAAATCTTCCTGTTACAAACCAAGGGACGTGCAGAGATCTCTCGAGTGGCAGAAAATATAAAGTAGATCGACACTGTTGTGTTGTGCGGATGCATTTTTCTCATTCCTTCGTGCTCTCTTGACCCCAGTCCATTTCGGAGGATAAAGCTGAGGGAGGGGGAATAGAAGAGTCAGAGACAATCAGCAGAAATTGCTTTCTTCTCCTTAAAAACGAGGAACCACTTTGGATCTTACCACTCTCTGATATACGTGAGTACCTCTGATAACAGCCCTCTGCCAGTAGCCTTGGGATTAAATTGACACGTTAGGCTTTTTGGGGAGGGAGGGGAGTCTTCGTCATGACTTATGAAAGCACATCCTCACAGTTCTGCTGCTGATTTCAGAGGGGATTCATCTAGCTTGATAGTCCAGGCCCCATAACTTGTCTTCGTCTTGCTGTTCAGAGAAGGAGCTGCTGCGTTCTTAAATTCAGGTGTCTATGGAGATCCTTAGTCATCCTTCCAGATCATGGTTGTCCCAAAGGTGCTTTTTTTTCAAAAGGCAACTGGGCTTTGTTTTTCCTTGAAGACGTTTCGCTTCTCATCCAAGAGGCTTCTTCGGTTCTGACTGAAGGGAAACATCTTCAAGGAACAACAAAGTCCAGTTGCCTTTTGAAAAAAGCGCCTTTGGGACTTAGATTCAGCTGATCCTCCATCTGCAACCATTGGTTTAGTGACCATTTGAAGCTACAACAGCCCTGAAAAAAGTGACTTTCAACCAGTCCTCACACTTATGACCATGATAGAATCCCCACGGTCACATGATCAAAAAAACCCGTGGTCACTTGGCAACTGGCATATATTTATAACAGTTGCAGCATCCCGGGGACCTGTGATCAATGGGGGAAGCCCGTTTTACTTAATGACCGTGTGATTCCCTTAACAGCTGCGGTGATTCCCTTAACAATGGTGGTAATAAAAGGTCGTAAAATCAGGCACAACTCACTCAACAGTGGCCTCGTTTAACAGTGGAAACTCTGATCCCAATTGCGGCCGTAAATTGAGGATTACCTTGTATCAGGGGTGGGTTCTGGATCCGTTTGCTGCCGGTTCGTTCAGGGTCACGCCGTGTGCGCGTGCTGCGCCCCCGCAGCAATAAAAAAATAGCTTCTGCGCATGCACAGAAGCAAAATCCAAGATGGCGGCGCCCACGGAACACACCGAAAGAACCGGTTCCCTGACATCATCACCTGTTTACTAACGGTTCTAAAGAACTGGTTAGAACCGGTAGGAACCCACCCCTGGTAGGTATGGATATGGATGTTTGCACATAATTCTAACGGGCAGGTTTGCAGGTGCCCCAAATGATTCAGAGGCACCTGACTGCATGTGCCAAAATACCCTTCAGGGGAGAGGGAGGAACTGACACCAATTAGATACCCTTTTTTGGCAGAATATTCATCAACAGCCTGACACGGATTTTTCTTTTTTAAATGGTTTTTACCTTCCATATTTGACAGCTTGTATTAGCAACCTTTTCCCTAGGAGCCCAGAAGTTGAAGCGACAGCATCATTTAAAAAGTGTCCCCCAAGCATCTTTAGCTGCCCTATTTCTGAGTCATTTTTAATTATTTTTTTCCCTTTTCCTATCAGTCTTTAGCCTTAAAGCCACTTTTAAATGGTAAAAAAAAAATTAAAAAAAAACACACCCTGAAAAGGCCAGGCTTCAAGGGAATTTCTAGTCTGGCTAAATCGCTATCCGCTTTGATGGTATTTACAGAACAATAAGATAGCGAAGGACTTAAAAAAAAAAAAAAAGCATGTATAACAAAAGTCAAATATCTACAATATATTACACAGACGCCGTCTACCAAACCCAGACAGAGAAATGAAATTCGTTGCCTTTCATTGGAGAATATTACTGCTCAGATTCATCTATTAGTTACCATTTGCTTAAGAGCTTCTTGGAAACTTAAAAAGCTGCTGTCATCCTTCTCCAAAATGCAACCTTATTTCAGTCGTAGATTATTCCAGACAGGTTTAAGCCCACATCATTATGCTATTCCTGTCAATAATACCTAAATAAAGGAATCGCAGTGGAAAAGAATCCATACCGGGGGAAGGGAACGCTGTGATAAATTCACAGCATGATGGGGGGGGGAAATGTTGTTGAAAAACGAGGACCCAAGATGGCGACACACGAGCAGCTTCTGAAATAAGAATGTTGTTTCTTTGTTGTTGTCCCAAAGGTGCTTTTTTTTTTCAAGAGGCAACTGGACTTTCTGGTTTTTCTTTGAAGACGTTTCGCTTCTCATCCAAGAAGCTTCTTCAGCTCAGACTGGATGGTGGGGAGCGGAAGAAGCTTCTTGGCTGAGAAGCGAAATGTCTTCAAAGAAAAACCAGAAAGTCCAGTTGCCTCTTGAAAAAAAGCACCTTTGGTTCAACCATGACCTGGATGACTGAGAATCTCTATAGACATTCCTTTGTTGTTGTTATCAATGCAGGTAAACATGTGAGAACATATATGGTGTTTTTGTGGTTAAGGTTTGGTTGTTACCAGGAAGCCCCGGGTTCAAGCTCTCTTGACTAAACAGATACAGATACAGATTAACAGAGTTGGAAAGGACCTTGTAGGTCTTCTAGTCCAACCCCCTGCCCAAGCAGGAGACCCCACACCATTTCTGACAGATGGCAGTCCAGTCTCTTCTTGAAAGCCTCCAGTGATGAAGCTCCCACAACTTCTGAAGGCAACTTCTGTTCCATTGGTTGATTGCTCTCACTGTCAGAAAATTTCTCCATACAGTTTACTTTTCTGCATTCTTGGACATATGTGTTGGATCTCCTCCAATCTCTTTCATTTCTGTTCTAATTATCTCAAGCAACAAAGACAATGTTTGGGGAAAGTGAACTACCTCATCCAGTTTTCTGTCCCACAAACCCAACCGGATGCTTTAGGGCAGGGGTGTCAAACTCGATTTCATTGAGGGCCACATCAGGGTTGTGTTTGACCTCTGGGGTCCGGGGTGGGCATGGCCAGGTCAACATCACTCGTGTCGGGGGCGCCTGTGGTGGCCCGAGCGCTCTGCCAATGAAAACGGACTCCCGAGCTCCATTTTCACCTGCAACTGCCTCCTGCAACCCTCTGCCAGTGAAATCGGAGCTTGTGAGGGCCGCGGACATCCTTCACTGCAGGCCGGTCCTTCACTGTTTCCAGGGCGGCCCCGTGGGCCAGATCTAAGCACCCCGCAGGCTGGATCCGGCCCCCGGGCCTTGAGTTTGACACCCCTGCTTTAGGGAATCAATCCCTCATGGATTGATGCACCATGTCCAGCCCTACTAAGAAGTTCTAAGGGTGCTGCCATATCTAAGGGGCTGCCACAAAGAAGAGAGGGTCAATCTATTCTCCAAAGCACCCAAAAGCAGAACAAGAAGCAATGGATGGAAAATAATCAAGGAGAGAACCAACCTAGAACTAAGGAGAAATTTCCTGACAGCGAGAACAATTAATCAGCTCCAGCACATTCTACGTGTGGCCACCATCTTTTTGCATGACTGAGAAAGTGGCTTACCTAATCCAGTTTTCTGTTACTACAAAACCAACCAGATGATGCAGGGAGGTTCACCAGCAGGACATGGGTATACTATCATCTCCTACTTGAGGCCATCATCTTATTGTGTTATTGGGAAGGTTGACCTACCGCATCCAGTTTCTGTTTCCACAGAACAAACCAGAGGCTTTAGTGAGGCTCACAAGCAGGACGTGGATGTACAAGCACCTCCACTTGAGTTCACCAACATATGCCTCATATTGAGAGGCATATTGTCTCATTGGGCGAGCTGACATATAGAGCCATCAAGAGCCGTGGTGGCGCAGTGGTTAGAGTGCAGTACTGCAGGCTACTTCTGCTGACTGCCAGCGGCCTGCAATTTGGCAGTTCGAATCTCACCAGGCTCAAGGTTGACTCAACCTTCCATCCTTCTGAGGTGGGTAAAATGAGGACCCAGATTGTTGGGGGCAAGAGGCTGACTCTGTAAACCACTTAGAGAGGGCTGTAAAGCACTGTAAAGTCTAAGTGCTATTACTATCTTCCTTCCTTCCTTCCTTCCTTCCTTCCTTCCTTCCTTCCTTCCCTCCCTCCCTCCCTCCCTCCCTCCCTCCCTCCCAGTGGTTAGAATGTAGTATTGCAAGCTAATTCTGCTGATTGCCAGTAGTTCGATCCTGACCGGCTCAAGGTTGACTGAGCCTTCCATCCTTCTGAGGTGGGTAAAATGAGGACCTAGATGGTTGGGGGCAAGAGGCTGACTCTGTAAACCGCTTAGAGAGGGCTGTAAAAGCACTGTGAAGTGGTATGTAAGTCTAAGTGCTATTGCTATTACAGTTAGTAGCCTCGACGCTAAACTCTTAGGCTGCTTGAATTTGTGTCATAACTACTGTTTATACAGAGGTGGGTTTCAGCAGGTTCTGACCAGTTCTGGAGAACCGGTAGCGGAAATTTTGAGTAGTTCAGAGAACCGGTAGCAGAAATTTTGAGTAGTTTGGAGAACCAGTAAATACCACCTCTGACTGGCCCCACCCCCATCTATTCTCTGCCTCCCGAGTCCCAGCTGATCAGGAGGAAATGGGGATTTTGCAGTATCCTTCCCCTGCCACGCCCACCAAGCCATGCCCACCAAGCCATGCCCACAGAACCGGTAGTAAAAAAAATTGAAACCCACGACTGCTGTTATATTGCCAAATACACAGGATAACTATGCTTTAAAAATCCATTTTAACGATCATAATATCCAATATTCTAATCCAGAAATCTGGCATTATTAGGGAAGGGATAATCTTATTCTTATCCAATTAATCTACAGCATGCAAATTTTTTTGTTACTCGCTGCTTGCAGAAGCAGGCCTTAATATTCTCAACCATAGCTATTTCAATGTGATTTTTATGCAAGATTGCACTGTAAGGAATTATTAAGTCCAACCTCCTGTTGGCAGCACAGATAAAAAAGACGCCTCTAAGAAGCCTGCAAAACATTGTATTATCTAGTTGATAATGGAACATTCTTGATATTGATATGCTGAGCAAAAGTAGACTTTAATAATAGTTTATTAAAACTGGGTCAATACAAGCAAATCCTTTGCACATTGACTTAGGCACCATGGCAGAAGCGGAGCCTCGATTAATTTAAATATGGATTTTTAAGACTTGAAAACATATCCTTGGTGAGACCAAGGATATCATCTCCCAGTATCTTTTATTTAGTTATTTTATTTGATTCTTATTCCACCTTTATTACTTTATAAGCACCTCAAGATATGAACACACACAACACATATTACTCCTTCCTCCTGCTATTTTCTCCACAACAACAACTCTGTGAGGTGGGTTGGGATGAGAGAGAGTGATTGGCTCAAAGCCATCCAGCCAGCTTTCATGCCTAAGGCGGGACTAGAACTCTCCATCTCCTGGTCATTGGCCCAAACACACCCAGCTGGCTTTCATGCCTAAGGTGGGACTAGAACTCTCTCTAAGGCAGGACTAGAACTCACACTCTCCTGGTGATTGGTCCAAAGTCACCCAGCTGCCTTTCATGCCTAAAACAGGATTAGAACTTACAGACTCCTGTTTTCTAGATGAGCACTTTAACCACTACACCAACTGGCTCTCGACCTTCTAAAAATGTTTTATGGTTAACCCTGACAGTGTCCTTTCCTGGGAATTTTATTTTTATTTTTTATTTTATTTTTTTTGCAATTCAGGTAATTTCTCAATTTGAGACAGATAACTGAATTAGTATTTTAATTTTCCCTGAGAAGATGTATTTGAGTTAGGGGCTTTTAACTTGAACTACCTCCCTCAATTCTCCTCCATATATCTCTGATGGGAACAGAACTATTTTCCTACACAAGTGACATGTTTTGATGGTGAGGTGATTCCTCACACATCCATTTTCCCATGTGCTGAGATGTTGCCTGCATTACAATAAGAGGAAGGCCATGTAGCTAGAAGGTTCCACATCTGGAACACCAGAAGAGGAACCCATTGCCCCCAGCTTCCATTATCTCTCAGGTAAAAGCTTTTTAAAAATGGAGGGTTTCCAGAGAGTTGTCTGAAGGTTTTAAAGATTTTATAGGTTACTTGCTCCTGCTAATTTAGTTGTGGTTAAACTATGAATTATTAATGTGCTGCTGCTGGGATTATTGTGGATCAAAATGACATTTCTGGATTTATATCTTAATAATTCAAAATGTTGAGTAGTTTCACGCCCAGAGCTAATTTACTGCTGTGACTACAGATTTCCATCTGGTTTCACAGCCTATGTCAATATGCACAGCCGTACGCAAAGGGCAGCTGTCCCCAAAAAATGTAAGTCAACAGCAATCGAAACCCGAATGCAGATTAATATCATTGTTGCAGTTGCCGCAACACATTTGAATCAATTTGGGGAACTTCCCAACTTTCCCTGTTTCAGGTCTGTAAAATCAATTCGGTTAGTTATTTTACAATAGCTGACATCAGCTCTAGCCTTCTGAAAAAGCCAGCCAGGATGTTTACCCACGAATCTGTTTTTCAATATGTTTACCATATGTCTTCGTGGTTCTTTTAGTTGATTTGTTGTGCATGGCCTGCGCAGAGATAATCAACAAATAAATTTCAGTTGAGACTGTCAATGATATGTTCGTTCAGTCCTAATTTAATTGATTCCTAAGTGAGGCTAAGTATTTAATGTGGGAACTCAGATTAGTTTCTTTTTTAACCTTGTTCTAGATCTAACCACTGGTGCCCGATTATGTGTTGGGAAGCACCCAGCCTGGCAGGGAAGAGGGATCAAAAGCGGAGTTAGCCTGGAGTCATTACGCAATCGCAAAAGGGCTAGTACCCTACATTCCTTGGAGCCTTATTTAATTGTTCCCAAGAGTAGGCTACAGGGGGCGCAGTGGCTCAGTGGTTAAAGATGCTGAGCTTATCAGCTGGAAAGCTGACAGCCCAAGTTTGAGACCCGGGCACTATGCGACAGGGTGAGCCCCCGTTCCTTGCCCCAGCTCCTGTCCACCTAGCAGTTTGAAATGTGAGTAGATAAACAGGTACTACTTTGGGTGGGAAAGTAACAGTGTTCTGTGCACCTTTGGCATATAGTAATGCTAGCCAAATGACCGTGGAAGCCTCCTTGGACAATGCTTCTTAAACCCTTGGCTAAGGAACAGAGATGAACACTGTCCCCTAGAGCAGGGGTCCCCAATCCCCAGTCCCCAGCCCAATGCTGGGCCACAGCCTGTTCAGAACTGGGTCACAGGAGTGGTGGGTGAGCGTGCACGCACGCAGCTGCATTTGTGAAAGCAGCATGCATGCATGGATGAAACCATCCCCTATCCCCCTTGCCGCCATCTCCGCCGATCCACTGAGCCAGAAATGTTGGTCAATGCTTTAGGGTCAATGCTGCCCTAAAGTCGGATATGACTGGAGAGGGGAAACCCTTCACACACTTAAGAGTAAGCTGCCAGTCTGGGGAGATTCCTGTATTGTAGGCAGAACATAATAAAGTAGCTAGCTCAAACTCTGCACATGTGTGGGTCCGATTGTTCATACCTGACTTTATATGGACATTTGTCCTGATAACAGACTTTACCTGCAATAAAATTTGTGACCAGCTTTGAATCAGATTCACAATTATTGTTTCAACTGTAATTCACATTGGAATCTCCCTTAATTTAACAAGAGACAGCTACATGCCAGGAGTACATGACTGAGCTAACAATAGGCAACATAACAGATTTGTCCACAGCTCTCTCCAGTAGCTCTCCATAATATGCAAACTAGCACAGCTTCTCGTTGCAAATAACCCCCTGATTATCAATCAAAATTTGGCCATAGTTATGAGAAAGTGGAAATAATAAACCCTAAAATGCCATTAGCTCAGCAACACTAAATTAAAATGAAAAGGCAACTTCATTTTTTCCACTGCAGAATTAATAATGCATATGCTTCCAGTCACTGTCCTACTGCTATAACTGTGAAACTAGGGTGAGTTTTCATAACTGAAAAATTCGCAGGTTTCGATGCACCAATGTGAAAAATAAGCATTAAGAAATTATTTCACCAAAATAGACTGATAATGTGAACCAAGAGGATTCATAATTCTCATTCAGGCAAATATAATTTGTGTCAATCCTGGCTGATCTTGGCATCCCCAAACAGATTATTATTTTATTTATTCATTTCTAAACCAGGGCCAACCATGATCGGATTATTACCATCAAAAGGAATGTTGATGCTTTGATGAAACTATGAAACATCTCCTTCCTTCCTCTGCCCCATTTTGGAAAAAAATTGTCATTGACTCAAGATGTTGGTACATGTTGAATCACTTCCAAATCAAATTCACTTTGTACAGAGCCACAAAAATGTCAGTCTATACAGATTTTAATCAAAACCATTCATGTTATGAAGCTTCCAGATGAGTTGCTTCAAAAATTAGGCAATCCTGGCAATGTGAACTGTTCCTGATTAATGCTCCATATTTGTTCTACTACAGAAAGCATAATGATTTTACCATAAAATATGCATCCACAAAATTCTTTATTCATCATAATGCATATGGAAAAGAATGTGATATGTCATAAAATGGAAGAACAATTATGGAACGAAGTGGCAACGATCTCTACTGAGGGAGGCATCAGCTGCTCAGAACAAAATTTTATAGTGTAATATCAAAAATATTTCAACATTGGTGGATGTTTGTAAAAGTACATTTAGTGCTATTTTGGAGGGGGGGAAAGCTGTAATACTTAAAAGATATTGTGGTAAATGGGATTTTAAAATCATTTGCTAATTTAATGGAGGTGATGGATGAGCCAAGTTTTCAAACTGCAATTATCACAGCTCTTTGATCTTATCTTTAAGAGAGTATGTGAGATATCTGTTTGTACTGGATGAAAATGAGACAATTGGATTATTAAAGCAACTGTACAACTAAGGAAAGATGGCCGATGCATCGAATGAAACATAGGAAAGAGATTTAGATAAAAACATTTGAGATAAAGTATTAAATGGAATGAAACATTTTCACTTGAAAGGTTGATAGGATTTTGTTGAGAGATGATATTTGGTTCCTAAGAAACTAAGACTTCCAACTTATGACCACTGCTTGAGATAGGTCTAATGACACATATATATTTGAGACAGAGAAGGAAGAGGCCCAAAGACAGATTTGCCCTTCTAGCTCCATGAAAAAAAACCCCCATAATATTAACTCTTTGAAGTTGCAGCTCTGATGTCGGAGGGAATAAAAGAAGTTGAGCATAAGGAAGTGATGCTTGACATAAAAATAATGGTATCTTCATGGTTCCAAGTATGAATCCAAATGGGGAAGAGAATTTATGGAACACCAAAGGCATCTTCTTTCATGCCTCAAAAGTTTTTGATTCTGCTTGTCTTTTTGTATTTTGAAAGTATATTTTAACTAAAGAAAAAAAAGGGGGGGGAGTGGAGATGGTTGGCTTCAAAGTAAAGCATCTTTTTCTAGCATTATCTTTATTTCCAAAATTGGTTCTCATCCTTGAATGGACCATATAAGATTTCCTAAAGGTTAAAAAATAAAAAGCTGGTTGATGCTCAATTCTTTGTTTTAAAGAATATATATCCAACTTCCCAGGAAAAAAGGAAAAGGTAAGCATGGTAAGAGGAGAAGTTGGATGGGAACTAGATGACTGGGAACTAGATGTTTTTAACTGGTTCCTTGCAACCACTTTGGAAATGGGCAAACTGCCTTAGCACCCAGGGTTTTTTTTAACAGTTTATTTATACATTTTCTCTTTACATACTAAGTGCTTAGTGAACAGCGTATTGTCTGGATCAATTTGCTTACATAATAGTACTTTTCCAGTTCCTAATTTCTACCTCTATTATCCAACCATTGGTAAAACAAGTCCCATGTTTGAAAATATTCTGTATCTTCTTTTTCTTTTATCTTTAATGTTAATCTGTCCATTTCTGCACAGTCTAGTATTTTTTTAATTACATCTTCTTCTATAGGTGTTTCTTCATTTTTCCAGTGCTGTGCAAATACAGTTCTTAGCACCCAGTTTTCAACAGTTCTATCAATTCTACCTTTAGACTGTATCTGCAAAAGATACGTCTTACACACAGGCGCCACTACTATAATAAGAAAACAAGGACGTCGTTTAACTTCCATTTAAATTAGAAGTGTTAAATTAACCATGACTTGGGAGAAGAAGGGAGAAAAAGCATGCCTTGCTAGTTGCTCTCCATGGTGCTGAACAGTTAAAGCAACAGTTGGCCTCTAAGCCATTAAAGCTGGCACACCTAATGATTTAATCCAGTTAATTCTTCAGAACAACATTACTTTTAAAGTTTGGAATCTTGAGCCTCTTTCTCCCTCCTAAAATATCCAAATACTGATTTTCCAAAAGGCCATAAATAATATCCCAACCAAGGAACTATCAAGCTCGAACAAACAATCAAACAGTGAACAACAGCCTAATCAAGGAACCATTAAAAACACTCCCACCAACACTGACAAGGCAAAGCAGAGAGCACACCCCACTCTCTTCTAGCACTGATATTGTTACCTAGCTAGGCAATGAAACGTCTGCAAGAAAACAACCAAACTCAGAGAGCAGCAAGGATCCCACAGTCCAATCCTGAGCTACAGATATTCTCTTCTATTGTTTCCAAAATGAATTTGGTGGTTATTAGCCACTTGACTATGGATACAACATTGCAGAACTTCCTCCTGATCCTTTCCAGACTTCTACAGAAGTATAAAAGGCGCATAGTTCTGCCCACCAATCCTGCATATAAGACATTGTGAATAGTACACAAAAGGGCAATGCATAGGCTTAGAATCTAATATGACCTACCTGCATCAGGCTTAATCCTCTGGACAAGATAGTATCAAAGGAGGCAAACCTAGGCAGATCTTCACGTGCAGGGCCCACTCAAGAATCACAGGTCATCTTAATGCAGTAGGCATTAAGATCTGATAGTCAATGCTGGCTGGGGAATTCTGGGAGTTGAAGTCCACAGGTCTTAAAGTTGCCAAGGTTGGATACCCTTGGTTTAGACTACAAAATCTTGCCAGACAAGGATGCTGGTTAATGGAAGAATGTTTAAAGGGAGTCTTATCCTTGTTTCTTTCATAATCAGGGTTTCCTTAAGTATGTTCATGCCACTGCTGATTCATGAATCTTACCAGGGGTGGGTTCTAACCTACCTCACTGCCATTTTGCTTTCTCCCATGCCACGTTGCCGTGCCTCGGGGGCGCACGCGCGCTTCACACGTGCACGCATGTGCAGTAAAAAAAAAATAAAAAAATTAAAAAATTTTAAAAAGCCAAAAACAAGATGGCGACGCATGTGTAGTGCCGGAAACTCGGCTTCTGCACATGTGCAGAAGAAAAAAAAATTCAAAAAAATTCAAAAAAAAGATGGCAGCACCCACGGAACCGCACCAACCGAACTGGATTGGTGACATCATTGTGATGTCACCAGCAGGCCGCTACCAGTTCGGGAGAACCGGTCCGAACCGGGAGGAACCCACCTCTGAATCTTACTGTTGGCCTTCTTAAATGATCATGAGAAATTTGCATACTTGGCTTTTGTGGCCCATCTAGCAAGCTGCTTTAGCCAGCTTGGATGCAGTTAGCATCTGGATTTGCATGTTGTGCTAAGCTGAAATATGATTTATTTTCTTAGCAAGTTGCAGGATTCCAGCCATTGTAATTTTGAAACTGTAGTTTATAGCTTGGTGCAGTGGGTATTCTTAGCGGAATATAATTTGATCTTTGAACAAATCAACCTTATTCATCTTTCATCCTCCTTTATTTGTACCTTATTCATGGCTCAAACCTGATTTGCTTGTTTGTTACATGCTTTATTGTATGACTCTAGCTGATATTATTTACAAGCAATGTGCTTTATCTAACAAACTATAACTAAGCAGGCCAAAGCTTAACATATGGCTTGCATATATAATGATACAGTACCCAGGTTGATTCATCTTAGTTTTATTCGGAAATGCACGCTTATTTTACAATCTAATTGGTGCATACAGTGAAAAACCTGGAGCAAAGCTGTTCCAATTTCCCCATGCTTCTTTATCACAGGTGCAGGCTTGGACATGTTGCTAAACCCTAGTTCAGTGGTTCTCAACCTTCCTAATGCCACGACCCCCCTGCGACCCCTGCCCCGCTGCCACGACCCCCTCCCCGCCCCCTCCCCACGTGCGATGAGGTGACAAAGGGGGCGTGGCACCAGGGGTGAAATGCTCCCGGTTCGGGCGTGCCTGCAGGTCGCTGGACAGCTGGTAGCGACGGAAGCGGGAGACGTCACCCACCCGCCCGGACGCCGCCATTTGGGTTCTTTTACCCTCTGCGCATGCGCAAAGCATTCTGCGCATGCGCAGAGGGTAAAAGAACCCAAATGGCGGCATCCGGGCGAAGTCTCCCGCTTCCGTTGCTACCGGCTGTCCGGCAACCCGCAGGCACGGCCGAATCGGGAGCATTTCACCCCTGCTGATGGTGGCACCAAGATGGCGAGCTAGCGCACGCGGCGACCCCTGTGAAAGGGTCATTCGACCCCCCAAAGGGGTCGCGACCCACAGGTTGAGAACTGCTGCCCTAGTTGATGCCATCTCATATGGGAAGGATTTGATGTTTTCTCCAATCAGCCCACTTAGTAACTCTTTTGAAATGTTTGCCCCGCTGAGTCAATATTGCCATCGGATCCTTGTACAATGGGAAAAGCTTTGGTGGTTGATCTTAAAGGTTTCATGGTAGCCCCCTTCCCCCCACCCCCCGATCTGATGTCAGCCAATGTGGTTTGCAATTGTGTCTCACAAGAACCATCGTTGCAAGAAGATCCACGCTGGGCTCACTACTTCTTGCCTTGTATTGTTCTACTCTTGAAATCTGCTTCATCTCAGTTTCCTTGGTTACTGATCTCCATTCACCCCACCTGAGTTCGGTTTCCTTGCTTTGCGTATTGAAGCTTCATCCTGCACATACGGACACACAATGTCAAAATGGCAGAAGGCTGAGGTCTGTGTACTTCTTGGTGCTTTCAGGGGGGCAAAGGATGTTTCCCACTGAATGAAGTGTGGGAGAAGAAGTGACAGGAGAAACCTATTGGTCTCCACAGTTTCTATAATCTCTTTAAGTGTTTGTGAGGGGGGGGGACATTCTGGCTGTGTTTGAATTCTGCCCCAGGCCTTCCTGACCTTATAGTCCAACAGTCTGATAGCAAGCATGAGCTGCAAGCCTAGATGGTAGCAAAGATATACAGATAATTCTAACTCTTTGTTTCTATCTAGTGGTCAACCGGAGTGCTGCAAGCCAGGCTGATGGCTATTCAGGTGAATAGAATTGGTTGCTTCTTTGTTATACTTTGCGTGTTGATAGATTACAATTTTTATGGCAGAGCCCCAACAGAATAAATTTCCATTAATGCTACTGCAGTGTCATATATTCAGTGAAATATTGAGGGGGGGGGAAATGCCCCTCAGGTTGATCTTAAATACAGGGGATCCTAAATTTTATTTTATTTTTTATTTTATTTATTTATTTTGTCAATCTCGTATTAGATAATACATATAAGTATATACATAATTTGAATACATGAAATGAATAAAAGTAAAAGGGAACATTAGGACAGGGACGGTAGGCACGCTGGTGCACTTATGCACGCCTCTTACAGATCTCTTAGGAATGGGGTGAGGTCAACAGTAGACAGTCTAAGGTTAAAATTTTGGGGGTTTGGGGTGAAATCACAGAGTCGGGTAGTGTATTTCAGGCATTGACCACTCTGTTGCTGAAGTCGTATTTTCTGCAATCAAGTTTGGAGCGGTTCACTTTAAGTTTGTATCTATTGTGTGCTCGTGTATTGTTGTGGTTGAAGCTGAAGTAGTCATTGACAGGTAGGACACTGTAGCGGATAATTTTATGAACTACGCTTAGGTCATACCTAAGGCGTCGTAGTTCTAAGTTGTCTAAGCCCAAAATTTCCAGCCTGGTGGCATAAGGTATTCTGTTGCGAGCAATGGAGTGGAGAACTCTTCTCGGGAAATATCTCTGGACTCTCTCAATTGTACAGTATTTATGTCCGATATGCAGTGCGGGTTCCAGACAGATGAGCTGTATTCAAGAATTGGTCTAGCAAATGTTTTGTATGCTATAGTTAGTAGTACAATATTACGAGAGAAGAAGCTACGCAAGATTAGGTTTACAACTCTTAATGCCTTTTTGGCGATGTTGTTACAGTGGGCTTTGGTACTTAGATCATTAGATATGAGTACTCCAAGGTCCTTGACAGAGTGAGGGTCGTCTACAAGGTCGTGTCCATCCAGCTTGTATTTTATATTCTGATTCTTTTTGCCAATGTGTAAAACAGAGCATTTGTTGGTTGAGATTTGGAGTTGCCAATTGTTTGACCATTCTGACAGAATAAATTTAAATAAATTTAATTAGTATCTTCTTGAGACGAGACTGAGAAAGCTCCCATCTGAAATTCAAGAGAACTGCTGATCACATATGAATTTGTAATTGCTGACTGAGTTCACGTACCATGCTTAAACCATGGGTTTTTCATGTCTTACGTCAAGCACAATACGCTGGAATTATATATATTGCTAAGCCAAAACCATGACGTATGAAAATAATGGTTGGATTTACATATGATGGTAAGCTACAAACCATGGTTTACAGAGCAAGACAGGTTGAAGACAAGTTAAGGCTTCTTTGTAATCGTTCCTGCTCTGTGAAACACTCTTTCCCCAAAGTACTAAAGATCCTAACCCTCCTTTCTTTTCAGAAGTGAAGCCAGTATTATTCAATCATGCATTCGACTCAAGCTGATTGTGGATACCATCTCTGATAGGATTGTTGTAATTAACTACTATGATTACTTTGGATTGTCTTGCGCTGGATTAACACATCAGGCTAAGTGACAAACCATGCTAAAACCAACATGAATGCAGTCACTTGGAGCAGAATGTTGGATTAGCTACATCTGGCCTATGCAGATTCTTCTTAAACCTTTTGATGGACCTCATGTTTAAAGAATCAACACAAATATTGTGTTACTTTACCCAAGCAGAAGGTTTTGCCCATTAGCTAGGATCTCCCATGACTGTCCTCTAATATCCATTTACAATCCATAACTGAGGTGTTGTTGTTGTTTTTTTTAAAAAAGCTCACCATTCAAAGGACTCAAAGTTTATGAATCCACATCTAATGTAATTTGTGTAATTGATTGCTCATGAGCCATTTATCTAGCATCAGTCAGCAAGCTATCTCTCAAGCATCTCTGAACAAGTACAAGGAAGGGAATTAACAGATGTCCTTGGACCCAGAGGAGCAATATATTAAGGAAATAATTACTATTTGAAAGCCTTAGCTACTTTCAAAGGAAATAGTGCCATGATTTCACCCTCGTTACATTCACCAATATGCCCCATCTCGGATAGCCTCCTACTGGGCTGCATATTTAGAATAAGGTCTCCATAAGCGCTGCAGATAAAATGGGTGTGAGAAGGCTATTCTTTGAACTTGAGCTGTTTCCATCTTAGCATCTTTCCACTTTAATACACATTTGGAGCCTGATAACTCACCCGTGTTAGCCATCCGTCTAAAAATATCCCCGAATCTCACTGGTATGTCACAACGCTGATAACAAGAGAACTGCAGCCATCTCTGGCCAGTGGAAGTTGTGCCAAGTTGTTTGCCCTCTGAAAGTTGCTTTAATGGAAGAAAAAGAGTGCCAAATTGCCAGTCTGATTCAGCGAATGCATGCTTTCCGAGGACAAAGTGTCAATTATCTACGCACATCCATTGTGTTAAATTGCCCTTCCCAACTGGAACAGTCCCCAATTCTCAAGCTTACTGTATTTTTCGGAGTATAGGACACACTTTTTTCTCCCCTAAAAGAGAGTGGAAATGTTGGTGCGTCTTATACACCGAATACAGCCATTTTTGGCCTCCCGAAGCCCCACCCTGCGCAAAACTGGGTGCGCAGAAGGTTTGGGAGGTCTGCAGAGTGCTCCTGGGGGCTGGGGGAGGGCAAAAACACCCCCCTTTTTGCAAAAAATGGGCA
The DNA here is from genome assembly GCA_003457575.1 of Thermophis baileyi. Lineage (NCBI taxonomy): Eukaryota > Metazoa > Chordata > Lepidosauria > Squamata > Dipsadidae > Thermophis > Thermophis baileyi. Next base: position 586,306 of record QLTV01002273.1, read on the forward strand.
AAAAACGGCCCATTTTTTGCAAAAACGGGGTGCGCAGAGGGTTTGGGAGGTCTGCAGAGTGCTCCTGGGGGCTGGGAGAGGGCAAAAACTTTTTTTTCTTATTTACCTCTTCGAAATCTTGGTGCGTCTTATACACCGGTGCGTCTTATAGTCCGAAAAATACGGTAATTCTATTCTAAAAGGGGCATTTGAACCATGCCTGATCAAACCAGGTTTCTTTTAAGGTTTCAGTTTGGCCCATAGATTGTTTCCCCCCTCCGGCTCTTCAAAGTTTGTTCCAGCTTCTGTTGGGGATACGCCAATAGTCAATGGCTATTTTAAGCAAGACAGTATCACCACAAGGAGACGAATCCCTACAGTTCAGAGGCAGAGATTGCATTTCCCCAGCTACAGATTCCTCAAGTGCATAATGACAAGTCGATACAACTGAACATGGGGAGAGGGGTTAAGAATGCTTGCACTGATCACGGGATGTTCATGGAACCTTCTCTTAGCAAAACCAACCTTACCTCTCCAGCATTTCCTTGTTAATTGGATACTCTTAGGGATATGCTGAAAGACCTTTAAATTTGGCTTGCTGAGGTTTACATCTGTCCGGCCCAGCCAAAGAACAACGCCAAAGTTCAATTCTTGAATTGTTCATGCCAAATGGACAGAATCCTGCCAGACTAAACCAGGGGTGGGCTGCTGGGGGTTCGCAGGGGTTCAGGAGAACCTCTAGCTAAGATTCTGTGCAGTTCAGAGAACCCCCAAATCCCACTCCTGGCTGGCCCCGTCCACCCCTCCCCACCCCGCCCCTCCCAGGAATCCCCACGCGGCCCGTTTTGGATGCAGGTAAGTGCAGGGCACGGGCGGAGGCTCGGGAGGGCAAAAAATGGGCCTACTGGAAGTTCGGGAAGGCCAGAAACAGGCCCGTTTCCGGCCTCCAGATGGCCTCTGGAGCCTGGGGAGGCTGTTTTCGCCCTCCCGGAGGCTCGAGGAAAGCCTCCAGAGCCCGGGGAGGGCAAAAATGCCCCCCCACCATGGTGCAGGAGGCCAACTAGGCCACGCCCACCATGGCCACGCCCACCCAGCAACCAGACAGAGAACTCTTTGCTAAAATTTTTGAAGCCCACCCCTGGACTAAACCTATATTTTTCTCATCCAAGCAGACGTACCTTCGGAGATTCCAGGGAGTGGCTGTTTACTCTCTTTCCTATCCAGCTCCTGGCTGTGTTATCTCTTGTCTTGCCCCCTGCCCCTCCTTGGCATGCACTCCCTCTTTCCTGGGAAACTGCTGCTTCATTGTAGATCATCACACCACCTCTCCCTTCAAAGGCACAATCCACCATACCTCCTTAAGAGTCCAAAACGTTCCCTAAACAATCAGTTTTCCTTCCATCCAGTCAAAGCTCTTGCAATAAATAAGCCTAGCAACTAAAAGTCAAAAATAAGAGTTGGACATAACTCTGCTGCTTGTTGGCTGCATCCATCTGTAGAGGGTTGGCTTAGAAGACTACTCAAGAACAAATGAGAAGACTGAGGCTAACTTTTCAAAACCAGGGTTATGTGCGCATTACTCTGGTAGTCCTTAAAACATAGCAGTTGCCTCATCCTAGTTCAGGCTATTTGTCCACCTGACCCACCGGACCTCCATTTTTGCTGGCAGAGGGTTACAGGAGGCCATCGCGGCCAAAAACGGGGCCTGGGAGGGCCGCCTCCTGAGCTCCGTTTTCGCTGGCAGAGGCACCGAGGGCCGGTCCTTCGCTGTTTCCAGGGTGGCCCCATGGACCGGATCTAAGTACCCCGTGGGCCGTATCCAGCCCCCGGGCCTTGAGTTTGACACCCCTGCACTAAAGCATAAATTGTAGTCTGCAAGCTACAATAGCTGGATTTACAGGATATGCTAAACCCAATTCACAGCTGGATCCACTGCAGATTCAGTTTTCTGGCAGTCAAAGCAGCCTGTACAGTTGCTGGTGTAAAACACCTTGTGAAGAGGAATTAATAGTGGAACTAAGGGAGTGACTTTGACTTAAAAATGTAAAGGTAAAGATTCCCCTCACACATACGTGCTAGTCGTTCCCGACTCTAGGGGGCGGTGCTCATCTCCGTTTCTAAGCCGAAGAGCCAGTGCTGTCTGATGACGATTTCGTGGTCATGTGGCCAGCATGACTAAACGCCGAAGGCGCACGGAACACTGTTACCTTCCCACCAAAGGTGGTCCCTATTTTTCTACTTACATTTTTTACATGCTTTCGAACTGCTAGGTTGGCAGAAGCTGGGACAAGTAACGGGAGCTCACTCCGTTACACGGCACTAGGGATTCAAACTGCCGAACTGCCGACCTTTCTGATCGACAAGTTCAGCGTCTTAGCCACTGAGCCACCGCATCCCCCTTATGTTTGACTTGGCAAACATTAAATACAGTGGAGAAAGAGAAGATATGACAAAGACCTGACAGATTTTTTTTTCCCCTCTCAGGCTGCTTAAACATCAGTACTCTGGGAAATATCTACAATTTATTTTACTGTACAGGAAACATTTGCTACAAGCTTTCACCCTGGAAAGAGCAGGGAACATAATGTAATTGGACCAGTAAATCATTTCAAATGTAATTCAAGATTTAGTGTGGGAGGAAAGAGTGGGGCCCTTGGGGGTCCATCGCTCAGCTTTTTGGAGCCCTAACTACACAGTTTTGACATTATTTTGCAATCTGGGTATAACGATTTGGTAGGCCTGAATGAAACACCTCCAACATCTAATTAAACTGAGCCATTGGGATGTACCAATCTTGGTCATCAATATTTTTAAAAGGCAAAGAGGAAAAAGTAGATCGAATTATGAACCCCTCCTGATAGCTTTAGAAAGCATGAGAACATCCTCTTGTGCTGTCAACTTTCTAAAGAAGAGATTAAATGTCTTCACAGCAACACTTCCCAGGCTGTTAAGAATGTGACAGTTAATGCAGATGTAAAAATAACATTTGAAAAATTTGAGGGAGCATTGCCATTCCTTATGACCTCTCATGCCCTTTTTAGGCAAGGAATCTTCGAATTTTCCAAAAGGCTTCTCTGAAGATCCAGAAGAGAGATGATCATTTCCTGGAGTTAACATGTAAAGGTTCTGGATGCCCCATTTAAAAAGAGAGGGGTTATTTTACACCTGGAAAAGTGCAATCCAGAAGACCAGCAGTTATGAAAGAATTGAGATACTTCAGTGTAGAATGAAGGAGAAAGGAATTAAAGTAGAGTGAAGCAAATGTCAGCCCTGGAAGCCCATCTTTTTCGTTGGAACTTCAGGGCTGCCACATTTAGTGCCTGGGAAAACAGGAGCTGGGATTGCATGGAGTGGAGGAGGATTAGCCATAACAACATTCCTTTCTCTGGGAGTCAAGGGCATTCGGCCTGCACCTGGATGGGAGTGACTGGGGGTTGTCTCCAGTTGGGATGGTGAATTGATTGGACCATGTGATGGACTTGTGGGTGCAGGGGATGGATCCAGGGGTAAAATGCTACCGGTTCTGACCGGTTCTGGTGTCCGGGTAGGGAAATTTTTGATTGGTTCGGAGAACCCGTAGGGAAAATTTTGATTGGCCCCGCCCACCTGCCCTCCCCCTCCTCTCACATCTCCTATATTCTGTTGTTTATTAGCTCAGCTAATTTGCGGGCAGAGCGGAGCCTCATCTGAGCTAAGAAACAGCAAATGAGATAGAATAATAAACTGACACTTCCCCCCCCACACACACCAAGCAGGGAAAGGAATACTAGCTTTAATGAGATGTCTGGGTGTTCAGCCAAGAGCAATTATCACCTTGTTAAAATGTTGCAAGCTGCAAGCTCTTCCTGGGAAGACTTTTCCAGTTCTTTATTCTGATTTTCTCCTGGAGCAAAAGAAAGCTCTTTCTAGTGAAGTCTTCCCTGTGTGTTTATTCTGATTTTCATCTGGATTGGAGCAAAATTATCTGGTGGCAGGCCTTAAGTAACAATCCCACACTTATTTTACTCCATGCATGGTCCACCCACTATTTAATTTACCACTTCTGTCTGTGCCTCTTTCCCAAACTGTATATTTGTCTCCCCCCTCCCTCTCTCCCTCCCTCTTTCACTCTCTCTCTCTCTCACGCACACGTCCATGGTAAAATTGTCTTCCATGAAACCAGTCCCTGGTGCCAGGAGAGCCCTTTTAAGGATTATGTATTAATAGAAACGCAACTAACTTAGCTCTGATCCTAAACTGTTGCACATAAAAAACAGAGGAGCCACAAAGATGTCAGAATAACAGAATAACACTTAGAAGGGACTTTGGAGGGGACCTTATAGCAGTGATGGCGAACCTTTTTTTGCTCAGGTGCCAAAAGGGCGCGCGTGCGCATGCGTGCCCATACCCATAATGCAATGCCCTCCTCCCCGCGCATGCGTGCATAACCCCCCCCGCGCTGCCCACCCCCGTGCATGCGCACAGGACTCACTGAAGCCTCCGGAGCCTGTGGATGGCGAAAAACAGATTCCAGCTGATTTTCGGCCTTCCGGAGGGTGGGGGTGAGGCTGTTTTCGCCCTCCCCAGGCTTCAGGAAAGCCTCCGGAGCCTGTGGATGGTGAAAAACGGACCCAACGGGCCTACCGGAAGTCCAGAGGCTTCAGTGAGGACTGCGCGCATGCGCGGGGGCAGT
>QLTV01002273.1:591259-613999 GCA_003457575.1 Thermophis baileyi
TTAGTTTTAGGTTGCTTCTCTCTTTGTTCAGTTTCCATCCATTGCTTCTTGTTTTGCCTTCTGATGCTTTGGAAAATACATTGCCCCCCTTCTTTCTGGCAGCCCCTTAAAAGCCTGTTGCCTATCACACTCTTGGCAAAGCATGTGAGCCATTTCCTCCTTTCAGTGGTCCATGAAAGTACATCTATAGTATGTAGTTAATAAAGTTGAAAAAAGGTGAAAAACACATTTACAGAACTGTAGATACGTTGAGGCTGGGTGTGACAAGGAATGGCTGGGAGGGGAGGGGCCGGGCAAGGCACCCCTTGACATGAGTGACATTGAGTTGGCCATGCCCACCCGGTCACATGACCACCAAGCCATGCCCACAGAACCGGTAGGGAAACTTTTTAATTTCACCACTGGATGGATCTTTGACTTTCTTTTGGGTGGGGAAAACCCGGAACTTTCAGATTCGGGTTTTCCCAGATGAGCCAATATGACATCTCTAATAAAATGGAACTTTGAGGAACTTCAAGCCTCGGAGCTTTCTTTCGTTGGGGGTGTTACTTGGAACCCTGATAGCAAATGTAGCACTCAGATGTTGCTACAGATGGATTAAAGCATTTCCTCTCCTCTCCCATCTCCAACAGTAGTGAAATGCAGCCCTAATTGCCATAATTTTCAAGACGAAGGAGTTTATCAAAACTCGTTGGCATGACATTAGCCTTCAGCTTATATGACTTTAAGACCCATTCGTGAAGTATACATGTGGAGTTGATTGAGATGGGCTGCTATAGAAGAGGAAGGAAGGAAGGAAGGAAGGAAGGAAGGAAGGAAGGAAGGAAGGAAGGGATGGAAATAAATCAAGGGTGAAAAGATGTCTTGGCCTTCTTCATCTTCCAGCTTCCAATTTTTGAATACTGAGTGTGAGCAATCTGCTTGATGCTTTACTGCAGGTTGAGGTTCATCAACTGGGGATTTTCTCTTCCAAATAATTTCCTTTCTCCCAGAATCTCAAAAGTACCTGTCTAAAACTAGAACCCTCTATAGCACTTGTTACTTCTCCTGGTTCAAGGATTTGGAGGGTGGAATTGGTAACCTTAATTAATTTTATAAAGCTCTTTTTATGTTGGTAAATTCCTGCCTGGGGGGACTTGCAAGTACAGACCAACTTTTGAGTCAGTGGGCATTCAGACAAATGGCTGCTATCGGAGGCCTCTGGGAGCACAAAATGGTTTGCCAGAGCGGTCACTCAGAAGACAAAACTGGTAAGGTTTTTTCCCTCTCTCTCTCTCTAATCCTCTAGGAAGCCTCCCCCACATTCCCAGTCAAATCTGTCTTTGTCACTTATGGATGAGGTGAGCACACTTCCATCAAAAATAGTGAGCCGGTTCCATCTATCATTTGTATTTCCTAAGAATACTAATGAAGCTTCTGCTTTGTTGCATGCCAGATACACGGAGAAAGATTTTAAAAATACAGACTTTGCAAATTCAAGTCTCCTTGAAGGTCACAGCTTGGTGCTTTCTAGATATTTTGGATGTGTGCTCCCTAGTCATTGCCTTTGTTGGGGTGGGGGAGGTGGCAGGACTGGAAATCCAAGGTATCACAAGGCCCCAACCCCACGTTCCCATTCTAGCATTTATTTTGAACTTCAGTCTGGCTCTTTATGATCCAAGTGGAGAGAAGAAGAAAAAACACACCCATCTTTCATGTGACAATCTCTGACACCACAAAGCAAATGTTGTATCAGCTGTTTAGCCACACTCAACATCTTCAGCCTCTTAACATCACCTCAGCTGAGAGGCTTATTAATAGCCAGAACAAGCCTGCTTTCTGACAGCTCCTTTTGTTGTAACACTCGCGAAGTGACAACATTATATAGCTCACCAAGGACTCAGGGGTGGGTTCTAACTTACCTCGCTGCCGGTTCGCTTCCTCCCGTGCCGTGTGGCCACGTGCACGCTTTGCACGCGCACGCATGCGCAGTGCAAAAAAATAAAAATAAAAAAATATATATTTTTATATATATATATATAAAACAAGCCGAAAACAAGATGGCGACACATGCGCAGTGCCGGAAACTCAGCTTCTGCGCACGCGCAGAAGAAGAAAAAATGATGGCGGCGCCCACGGACCGGCACCGACCAAACCGGATCCGTGACATCATTGTGACGTCACCAGCGGGTCGCTACCGGTTCGGGTGAACCAGTCCGAACTGGGAGGAACCCACCTCTGCAAGGACTGGGATGATTCAAGCTGGTGTCTAGCAAAAGACAAATGATAACGAGGTGAGCCTTGTTTTCCTCATTAGTATCAACCCAATTTAAATTTGGGGGGGGATCCTTAATCCAAATGTCAACTTCCCCATATCTCTAAAACTGAAAGGAAGCACAGAGGCCATCCATCATCAAAAGCCAGGCTATAAAAACCATTGGAATAAATATTTGCAACCATGTTTGTTGTCCTGGACAGCTCTGTTTCTTATATAAATAAGAAGAAACAGAATATGAAACAGAATATATAGAAAATATATAACACTGATACGGAAATGTTGCAAGATTGTTAATCAATTTATGTTTTTTCTTTATTTTATGTATGTATCTGTATGTTTTAATGTTGTACGTATGTTTTTTAAAGAAGAAAATTAATAAAAATTATTTAAAAAAAGAAAGAAAGAAAAAACACCTTTGGGACAACCATGACCTGGATGACTGAGAATCTCCATAGACATTTAAGATGGGTGGTCGAACGGAGAGAGAATAAAGGAGGATTGTGGTTCAGAAAAGTCTATAGGTACTCCTTGACTTACGACCACAATTGGAATCAGAATTAATTAATAAGTTGAGGACAACCGGTACAGTGAGAAAGTAAATATTCTGAGATGATCACCTGTATGCCCTTCCAATAGAGAAAATAGTGTTGCAAGGGTGCTAAGTAAACAGGAGAGACAGAGAGAGAAAGACAGAAAGAATAAAGGAAGAGTTTCATGCTATCCTTTGGTGTTGACAGGACACTCAGAAAGCCATCAGATTTGACAGAACACTCCATCAAAATTTTAATCCATGCTTTTCTGCATATAACCCACTTGTATTCATTAAAACAAAAATAAAACCTCAAACCACAAAATGCATATGCCAAATTTTAATGAGTTCCACTGAGTTTCAGGGGCCCTCACTGAATGTCACATAAAAAATTGCAAAAGGGAATTACTGCCCCCCGGTGGGAATAATAAGTATTGGCTGCTTTTTTTCTAGCGGAGCCTGTACAAAATCTATTATTCTAAGCATGAATTAGGTGGCTACAGTTGTACGTTGTTTTCCAAACCCCTTCTTAATCTAATTCATTTTTAAGTGGTAACCTGGGCGAATATTTGCTTGCTATTGTACAATAGCAATTGGCAGCAAGAGACACAAGAATAGCTGGATTTGGCGACAGCTCGTTTCATTACAATTACAAATTTGGGGATTGCTCAAATCAGTACAAATTGTTTTATTTATTCATATCCCGCCTTTATTACTTTTAGAAATAACTCAAGGCGGAAAACATATCCAACATACCTTCTTCCTCCTATTATTCCCACGGCCACCCTGTGAGGCGAGTTGGGCTGAGTGACCAGCCCAGACACCCAGCTGGCTTTCATGGCTAATGTGGAACTAGAACTCACAGTCTCCTAGTGATTGGCCCAAAGTCACCCAGCCAGCTTTCATGCCCAAGGTGAGATCAGAGTGCACGGATTCCTGATGGTTGGCCAACTGGCAAAGTCACCCAGCGGGTTTTCATGGCTAAGCAAGACTAGAACCCATGGTTTCCCAGCTTTCTACCCTAGTACCTTAACACTAGACCAAACTGGCCCTTTAACTCGAGTTATTTTATTTTGTGGTCTTAGCCAGCAGACTGTTGATTTTTTTTCCTCCTCTGCATGGAGCTGTGGCTTTATATAAGGATAATATGAACAAGCTTATTTGGGGAAGGAGGGCAAGAAATGTGTTCAAATACAGACCATTCATTAAAAACTAATATACCAGTGCCCGAAGTCATGCTTTTTTCTGCCCTTCCCTGTTAAAACGTCTGCATTGGAAGCCTGTGGCCGGCGATTTATTCTTTCGCTGGCTATTCTTATGCTGTTTGGGGAGCATTTTGGCTGAAGAGAGGGATAAAATATGCTTCAAATAAAAGCTGGTTGCAAACAGGAGTGTTTTGATTTCCTTCACGTAAATAGCAGGCAAGAATTCCTGCTTGGTGGGTGATGGCTTAGGTATGAAGTACATAACTAATTACTTGGGACAACCAGATTACTACATCATACCCCTGTAGATAGATGTAATGAAGTAGCACATAGTTATGATTCATGTTGCTATGTGCAACTGTCGAATGCTCTGGAACTGAAAACATCAACATATATTTTCTCTTTTTTTTAAAACCAAGTTTTGTTAAATTGGATACGCCAAAAAGTTAAAATAACAAAAATAGTGGATTTTGGCAAACCAATTCTTCTTATTCTGTGTAATATTTCCTTCCCATTTCAGGAATCCCAGAAATTTCCCAGGAGCCGCAACCCTCCCCCATATATGGTGAGCCATGGATCATCAGAGACCCGAAAACTGTAAGAAGCATCAATAGAGTTGAAAGCTGGGCATTTTTTTAAAAAAATTCTGCTTTGGGGGAGCATTGTGGAATTGAACAGCATCTTTGTGTATCCCTTGATGTGTGTTTCCATAGCTTCCATTTTTAAAAAGTGATTATATGGTAGTGAAATAAAGACAAAGGAAAAATGTATTGTCTAGAAATTTAAAAAAATAAAACTTTCAGTACTGTACTTCATTGTTATTGTTGACAGCTGCTTTTATTTATTTTACTAGTAGCTGGATACCCCTGCTTTGCTACAAAACTATGTGATCGGGCTTGATAAATTTAGTTAAAGCTTGAAAATTTATGTAGAATGTGTAACTCCTTAGCATCAGAGCGTGTTAATATAAGGCAACTGGCAGTTGGAACAGAGTTCTTTTCAGGTGGGGAGGGGGAGTAGAATGTCTAAAGTCCCAGCCCACAGGCCAGATGAGTCATGCGCTGGCCACACCCATGCCCAGTTTAGCGAAGGGGTAGCAACAGAGCGTGTTAATATAAAGCAACTGGCAGTTGGAACAGAGTTCTTTTCAGGTGGGGAGGGGGAGTAGAACGTCTAACTCCTTAGCATCAGAGTGCGTTAATATAATACTGTATAAGAAATACTAATGATCTGATGGTCATTTTGAAAAATCCTTTCTTAGCGAGCACCTAGGAGCCAAGAGGAACATACGTGTAAAGTTTCAAGTTTGTAGGCTTTACAGTTCTGGAGATTTCTTGATGAGTGAGTGGTATTTGGCTTTTATATATATAGATTAAATTTAGATGCTGCCCAGCTCTCCGATAGGGTGACTTTGGGTGGCTTACACAACCCCAAAAGATAAATGGAAAAGCAATCAAAATGTTAAAAATGTTAAAATGATGCAAAAAAAAAAAAATCAGAACCAAGAATGGTTTTGCTTTGCAAAAAATGTTGTGGTTTCTATTGTGTTAACGCAATACTTTCTCAACTGTAATTAGTTCGACTGTTTGATCCTTGAACCTCACTTGCCCTTTTAAAATGTGCTCCAGGTCAATAGCAGGTAAGGGAGAAAATGTTACTCTGAACACTCTTCATGAAGTAGAAAAGATCAGTGGGACGAAGGTGTTCTTTTCTCGTGTTACATGGAAATTATAGGTGCAAACGTGAATTTTGGTGTTTATAAGATTCACTTATGTGTTAAGGATAAGAGATAAACCATTACGTTTGGAAAATCATGGTGGTGCTCTCTGTCATGGACAACTTCTCTCTATAAACTTCTCTCTATAAACTCTGTAAAATAAATGAAAATGCAGGAAAAATAACGGAGACCACAACATAGACTTTAACCTGGCTTCATTAATTGCTGAGTTGTACATCTGAGGTTTGTGGGACTGTTAGGTTGTTCTGTTTTTAATAGCACAAGACACCTGAAGTCTGGTCATAGCATTACAGTACAAATTAAAAAATAAGAATAGTAAATGAACACATCCGCCCCCATACAGCGCGGAGAAATGAGAATCTAAATATTTACAAGGGAGGGGAGGAAGTGGGATGCACAAAAATATTTACATAAAAGAACATGAGCTCGTCGGCATATACATTTTATACCAGTTCTTACACACAAGAGTAAAAAATAAAAATAATAAAAAATAAGACACTATATAAATAAAAAGAGAACACTTAGAGAGCTACCCCCAATCTTTCTGAGAGGAGTCTCTCATGTGGCTCAAAAAGACGACTCAAGTTTCCACAGCAGGAAAATAAACCACACAACAATCATTTCTTGTTCGTTTTGCAATGGAGCTATACAATATTAAACTTACTGGAGACACTGAAGTTACTGAGCACATGTTAAAAGTGTACCATGCCCATTGCATCAGTTCCCATAGCACAAAATTCTGGAGAAAATGTCATGCCGAAGCCACCTTTAAAAATTAAATTCAGAATCTTCTAAGTCTACAAAACCATTCCCAAATGCTGTATTTGTCACGTTGCAGGCCACTGACGCATCAACCTATCGAATTGAAACGGGGGGTCTGGGGGAGAACACATACAGGGGGACACGTCTCTTGGGATGAATGGGGAACATCGTTTCAAGCAAGCAAATTTTGGTTGCGTGTGGCGGTTTCTGCCAGAACTGTACAATTCTCATTGTGACCCTCCCTCCAAGCGGTAAGCCCCCCTCCCCAGATTATGTCTGCAAAGACGTAGGCACAATGTTTTTCACTATCATCTGCATAAACTTTTACACCTGATTAAAAACTTGTTTTAACGTTAGGAACAAGGATGCAGGGCCTACAAAGGCCTGCTAATGCTACCAAGGGAGGAAAGGTTTTCCTCTAAGCACACATACAAACCTTGATGTAGACGGGAGCACGTTCTACAGTAAGAATCTGAAATTTCATCAACAAAAGAAAAGAAACTTAAGGGACACAACCGCTGAGGGATGGTTTGCATCATCAGATTCTTTGCTTGGGACCTGAAGGCCAGTTGCCACAGCTAATTAGGGCTAAGGTTTATGGCTGATCTGATGAGCATGTATTTTTAACCACCACAACCCCAGTGCTTACAGAAAAAGATGAACAACGCTTACTCTTCCTACACTGTGGGAGTAGAGTCTAGATTTAGGTTTGTTAAAGAAGAGGGGGAGGATATCTCCTTTAAAGTTCAGTGTTCCAAAATTAACCAGGGTACGTGAACAGGCCTGCATAGTTAATTCTATGGCTTTCATGGGGGTGGGAAGAAAAAAGGGCTTTAAAAAAAATAGTGATAGAAATATAGGAGGGACAGAGCGATTGTCGCAGCTCTTTCAAGCTCAGGAAACGTTGCTGAATTGAATTGCTGCCATTAAACTCTTGGTTTCAAGCTGAAATCTTGTACAGCACTTTCCCAACCACGCAGAGGCCCTACGCAACAGGTGCCAATATACTCAGTGACTGAACGTTCAATTCCATGTTGAAATTGTTTTGGTTAAATGCTTTAAGCGGTGGACAGGGCAAGGGGCCCAAGGATGCAGCTCAGGTATTTATGGCAATAAATGAAAACGGTATTTAAAAATTAAGCAGAGTGGGCTCTTCCTCCCCCTCCAAAAAAAAAAAAAAAAGAAAAAAGAAAAAAGAAAAAAAAAAGAGATGAGAACAAAACATAAACAAAGTAAGAGGAGGGAAAAAAAAAGGAGGGAGAGAAATGAAAAGGGAATTTAAAAATAAAGCAAAGTGGGCTCTTCCTCCCCCTCAAAAAAAAAAAAAAAAAGAAAAAAGAAAAAAGAAAAAAAAAAGAGATGAGATCATATCATCAGCTCAGTTAGAGGAGGGACAAAAACAGGAGTTACAGACATGAAAAGAAATCAGGTTGGTTCTGGGCAGCAGATGGCATAAGACTGATGTAAGGAGAGAATACAAGGAAAATGGAGGTTTTTTGTGAAGATACAAGTTTGAACTGTAGGTATTGCAACTTGAACCTTAACTGTCCTAAGGACAATGGTATATCCTTGCACTAATCCTAGAGGGAAACTGAACAATGTAAGTCAGCATCCACCAACAGAACATCAAGAGATCAAAAAGCTGGAAGCTACAACAGCCGTGTGCCATTTGTGGGTTACAACTGGGCTTGCTAGAAGGGGCAAGGAAAGACCCTAGCCAAAAAAAAATCTGCTTGCTCCAGACATTAGTGCATTGGAATGTCCCTTCCTGTCTCTCACTTATGCAGCATAAATAAACAAAAACAAATAGGGGTGTTTTTTTTAAAGGGGGGGGGAGAGGACAACAGATGTAAGCTTAAATCACAGTGAATTTTCTGACCACTAAATCTGTACTTAAGACAATCATAACTTCAAAAGAAATATGCATCGGAATAACCAAAAGAACATAATCGGACTGTCGTCAGGGGACAATCTGAATGACTGGAGAGTTTGCTGGTTTTGAGAAGCTTCTGTTACCCTTGTGAGATACCTGATGTTGCTCAAGGGAAACCTGACATAGGTAGTATTCTGAGTTAATGCCCATCAATGATGCTGTAACAAGGGCCCGGACACAGAGAAATGACACAGATGCTTCCCTTATTCTAGCTTTACATTGTTGTGGTGACCTCAAAGAAGAAAGCACTTTATTCCTGGGATAGACTCCGGCCACTTTGGAAAACTTTTGTAGTGGAGCACCGACATGTTGTTTGAGCTAGCCTAAGGCAGCATGAAAACCCAAGGTCCCTCTGCGCTCTAATTCTGACAAGGACATTAGGATTAAGAGCTGTGCATGTTTATAACTTTCCCAGAAAGGCAATTCAATACAGTTTCCCCTTTCAACAGGCATCTTAAAATAAAAATTTAAAAAGTGAGAGACAGTTGCGTACCCACAGGGCATCTACTGCACACAGGTCTCCCTTACAGTGTGGGGGAGCATGGGACTTGGGAACCCCCCCCCACTTCTTGCCAGACCACCATTTTCCATCTCCTGCTACCAATATCATGCTGGCTGGGACTGCTGGAAGTTGTAGAGTCCAAGTAAGTACTACGCACCCATCACTATCCTATAAACACTACACAATAGGTGTCTGCGTACTGTGACATGTTTTACTGTCCCTCCCATCAAACAAACTGGAATTTTCCTACTTCTGTAGTACCTTCCCCACTTCATAATGATGAGCTTATCAGGATCAGCTGATCAGCAGCACCAACTGAGCAATCAGAAAGAAACATGGAATTGTTTTCTAGACCAGGGGTCTCCAACCTTGGCAACTTTAAGACTTGTGGACTTCAACTCCCAGGATTCCTCAGCCAGCAAAGCTGGCTGAGGAATCCTGGGAGTTGAAGTCCACAAGTCTTAAAGTTGCCAAGGTTGGAGACCCCTGGTCTAGACCACTGTTGGTTAGGCTAGGCACAAGGCTACTTAATAACAACACTGAAATAAATTTCCAGTGCTAAAACGACGAAACGCATCACAATTCTCTTGTATCCATGACTGGGGGAAAGGAACCCAGTATCGTGTTTTTCAATGGCTCTCCTTCAGGAGAAAAATCCCTGGAGATTCTGTTGCTCAGAAGCTTTTGCAAGGTATGCCCTTTGCTACGGAAAAGATGTTCAGGAAGATTATTCCCTTTATGAGATTAATGGAGGCACCGCCTGTAGGCCTGGCAAAGCAAAGCTCCGTTTATAACGCAGGAATGGTTCCCTCCCCACCCTCCCCTCACTTCTCAAATATATGAAGCAGCTTATTATAGATTTCTTCATGGGGAAATAGACCAGGTAACATGCCTGAGACCTCACCACCTTCTTACTGATACCAGTCGCCCAATATGTGACTGGCTTGCACCTTGACAAATAGGGAAAGCAAAATTTAGGGTGAAAAAAGTTATAAGAAGTGGTGGTATAACTAAAGGGAGAATAACACACGATGCAAAATCTTTTTGTTTTTCTTCTTCTAGAATTTGCGGCATAAAACCTGAAAGGACCAACTTAAAATATTGACTAAAGCTTGGCATTCCGTAAAACTTCCTCTAAATGAGCATGTACAAGGGACTTTTGCCTGGAGAAGAAACGTCTGTGTTAGCCTTACGTACATCATGCATGTGGCTTTAAAGGACAGTGACCGCTAAAGGAAACGCCATGAGTTGAAATCTATGGAAACTGAGAATCATTCACAGTACGACCTGTCTATCTTCATCCTTAATGCTGCTGTTCCTGGAGACCGGTTGCGTCTTCAAGTTTAACAAAAAAAAAAAAAAAAAAAGCCTGTGTGATTGCTGCAAGCTACATTTTAAACGATGGGATAAAACTATACATTTAGTGTTGTTGTTGTTTTTTTAAAAAAGTCCCTATAAGCGGCATGAGGACAGGACAGAGCAGAAACGCAACGGGGCTAATGGAAGGAGTTGCTTTTGTGTGTTCGTGTGCATGTTTGTGCATCATTGAAAAAATAAACCAGTCCACTGTCCAGCAGAGGCTGCTAACACTCTATCCCTTCGGCCCCCCCAGCTCACTCTGCGTGGACTTCCGTCTCTGGCCTCTGAAGGCAAAGCTCAGATGGTAGGAACGCTCCTTGGCCCAAAGCTGTGGCGTAAGTCCTACTATGTGGATGAGGAAAAGAAGGTGTAACTCCCCCTCCTCCAGAGTATCCCCCTCTTTGGTGCTGAGGCATGGTATGGTAATCATCCAAATTATCATACTGGGATACCACAGTCGTCGTACTTTGGCGTTTGCCAAGGGTTTGGTATGGGTACAGGAGACCGGCATCCCGCTGTGTGCTCTCAGAGTGCTGGAACCGGAGGCTATGGCTCCGTTCCGGCTTAGGCGGTGGGCCTGGAGGCTGCCCGTAGTGCTCACTCTCTTTATAGCAGTCTCTGGAGTGCTTTTCAGCTGGAGCAGCCGGGTGTCGCGATCGAGCTCGTTCTCCGTCCTCGGCCAGCTTCACCTCTTTGTGGTTCAGTCTCAACACGTCATGGTTGACTGGGATGTATTTTCCACCAGAGTGCTGATACGTCAGGGTTTCCGTGGGTTCCGACGGGTGGCCCTTTGGTCGGTAATCAGGGTAGGGAGGGGCGTTTTTAGCATCCGGCGGCTGCCTGTGGGCCGCTTCGTGTGCAAGGTGCATTCTGTGCTCAATGGAATTACAACCGACCTCGGGCGGTTTTCTGCTCCTGAGACTGCTTTGCTTCTGAGGAAGCAGAGGTTTCTCCGACTGTCCGTTCCCATAACCTCCGCGGTAATGGGCTCTGTCGATGTCCGGTTCCGGCTGGGGTCCGTAGTAGCGTTCCTCTCCCTCGGGTGCCCCTCCCTTGCTTAGGTATCTCCCTTCTTTCCCGTCAGCAACAGTGAGGAGTCCAGTTTTCCCAGGATCAGACTTGCTGCGCAAGTGAACAATGTCCGTGGCCCGTACCTCGTCTTGCAGCAAAGGGGCTACATTATCGTACTGGGACATGACCGGCCCCTTGACTTTCTGACGGGCACGGCTCTCTCGGCGGATGGACTGCATGCAGTATTTCTCCATATCTTCCAAGTCCCAGGAGACATACATGGGTTTGACGTCAGGGGCAGGCGGCACATCCCTGCTAATGAAACTATGCTCTTTGCCTGCTAGGTGCCCAGGAAGACCTCCCCGAGAGTAGGGTGGTAAACCAGGACAGCGATAGAGGTTCTTGGTCGGTAACTTGGAGTAGGATGGAAAATCTTTGCCTGGGAGAGGATGGAACTGCCTCAACCTCACTGTACCGTAAGGGTCCAAGTCGTAAAATCCACCCTCGCCTGTGGTATAACAAGAAACGCTGGAGGAACTTGAGTAAGGGCTGTATCGGTAATGAACCCGGCCGTTCTCAAAATAAGGTTGCAACTGAGTGACGTGATAATCTCCGTGGGGCTGATATGGCTTGTACTGGAGGAGGGGTCTAGGGCAGTAAAGGGGATCGTCATCAGGAGGCACCTCAGTGCGGGAGATGGGAACCGATCGGATGGCGGAGGGGGTGGACACGTGCAGAGAATGCACCCTCCGGATGGTGGGGTAGGGTGGGGCTTCCTCCGCACAACTGCTGCTCCTCATCGTTGGGCTTAGGGAAGACAGATATTCGATCCGACTGCGAGGCTTGGCGTAATGAACGTATGAGCTCTTTCCTTGACTGGCGTACGCATATCGGGACCCCAAGGAAGGCGGGGTCTCCGACAGAGAAGGGTAGCCTGGATGCTGCTCAGACTTGCTGTGAAAAAGGTGGGGCTGGCTATTTTCAGCCCTGTATTGATGAGCCGATGAGGGTTTGGGATGCGCTGGAGGCTCCGGCGTGCTTTCTGACTTGGAGGGAAGGAAATAGGCCGACGGAAGGGATGCTTGTTTAGACAGGGTAGGGGTTACCAACACATCCTCTGCTGACAGTGGCAATGAGGAAGAAGCCATAAAAGCGTGGAAATTGGCAGGGTTTATCGTATCGGTGCTGTTGGAATGCATGGCGGCTGCAAGTTTGCTCTCCATTGTCCTCACAGGCGGTACTGGAGGCATGAAAGCGTACGACGATTGAGCTGGGACAGATTCAGACCTGATCTGTAAAGGTGGAGCCCTGGTATTTTCTCGGGGTTTCTCCAAATGTCCCTGGTGAAAGAGAGCCACTGGGGTGGCTGAAGTGCACTGGATTGTAGCGCTGGCCTCAGCACCCAAGACGGGAGCCTGCTCAGCTGTTCTAGGCTCCAGCAATTTGTCTGGAGTTGTCTCTCCTTGTACCTGATAGAAGAAAGCACAAAGATTAGTTATAAATCCCAAAACGGTTGCTGAGATGAATGCAGACTTCACTTGAAAACCAAACCAGTTTTTAAACTAGCAACTCAACAGAGCTTTTGCAGGGGGAAAAGGTAAAACTTTTGATGGCAGATGATTTATTCACAGCCAAGACATCAACCAACTTTTCATTCACATCAGTTCAATGAGAAATGTAATGAAAGACGTAGTCAAGCCATTTCTACCCTGTTTCCCCCAAAATAAGACATCCCCTGATAATAAGCCCAATCGGACTTTTGAGTGCATGGCAATAAGGCCAAGTGCTTATTTCAAAAAAATATAAGACAGGGTCTTATTTTCGGGGAGACACGGTAAGAATTAATACTTCAAATTTGGGGTGGCGCCAATGTAGGAAATGTAGAAATGTAGGCTTTTTCAAGTCTTCAGCTGCTACTTATTGCTCATATGTAATACTTTCCATGTCTATAGGTGGGAGAATTTTAAAATCCGAATCTTTAGCAATGTTCAAATATCCTTCATTAATTATATGGAATGCATCAGTTTACTACTGTCATGTCATTCAAGAAAATGGGACCAAATAGGCAATAGGATGGTTTCATTCAAAGCAGGTCCCTGCTGAAAACAATAATAGTTGCTTATGAACCATCTTACTGTAGCTAGCCAATGTCTGTCAGAATAGCACCACCTACTGCTACACCTAATTTAGTGCTACAGGTTGTTATGACAACCCTAAACTTCATCCAATGGAAACCAAAATGTTCCATGACTATTCCTAGAACACCTCGGTCACAGCGTCTTGCTAACAATCATTTTCTTAGGAGAAATCGGCAAGCGAAGTCTCATATGTTCCACTTTCTCCCGGGATCAACTAAAAAAAAACCCTGGGAAAAAGCTCAAGCACCTATGCTCGCCTTAAGGAACGTGGGCAGAAGAAAAACGGTTAATTAAAATGGAAAAGGGAAGCCAAGTAAAAATCAAGTAAACTGAGGTGGGGAGATAGGAGTAGAGTAGAGGTCATGTTTTTTTCAGACAGAAATTTTCCCTGAATGATAATGTACAAAAAGAGAGGGCAGAGAGAACGGAGCATGGCGCCTACTTAAGTTTTACCTGACTGAAGCCTCCTGGAGGTTTCTTGGGAGGCGTCTGTCCCACGGCTGGCTGGTCCCCTGGTCTCACGGGTAGAACTTGGTGGCTTCCTGCAGGAAGAGCTGCTTCCCCCCATGTAATGTTGCTGGTGGCTGTAGAAGGCTGAGGTGGGACGTTCTGTCTGGACATGCCAGGATTGGGTTTGGCAGCTGCTGGGTGGTTCTTCATAACGCAGGCCAGATCTGCAGGGGCGCTTTTCTCCCCAGGAGGGACTGAAGGGAAGGAAGGAAGTCTGTCCTCCACTTTACAGATGGGAAGATGAATCTTGCTGGCCTGGATTGGGTTCTTATCCAAAGGGACACCAGCATGGAGAGGAGGACTTTCTAGTGGTATCTCCGCTGTAGATGGCTCGGCCTGAACTGTTCGTCCAGGGCAGGAATGAAGATGACTCTGATCTTCTGAGGCAAAAGATTGAGTAAGAAGGTGTGTGTCCCCCACTGTACATGGATAGAAGTGGGAGTGGTCCCAGCCCATGTTAGTACCACCATGAAGGTCTCCTGCCATGTTATTAGAGAAAATGGAGTGGTCCCGATGTTCAGACGTGACAACGTGGAAATGGTTGTCGCCTTCAGGCGTGCCACTGCTTTGGGGGCCCTGAGCTAAGGGCAATCCGCTTCTTTGAAGATCCCCAACCATCTGAAAACTGAGCGGGTTGTCTGGCAGAGCAGCATAGAACTGGAGCCTTTCCGAAGCAGAACCGGGATATGGGTGGACCTTTTCTAGAGTTCCTGCACTCTCGCTTTTCCCACAGTTGTTACAGTCTGAATAAATATCTGGCTTCTTCTGGGACTGAACTGAAGCTTGTTGGGCAGATTCGGCCAGGGCAAGAGCCAGGATGCGGGCGGCATTTTTCGGAGGTGGAGGAGGGACAACAGAAACAGAATTGACTGGAACAGAATCCTGGGGGGTGGCAAGGGCAACGGCTCCTAGTGGGAAGAAGAGTAGAAACAAAACAAAACAAAACAAAAGAGAATGGTTTACTTTATCCCGTTAAGGAGAGTGAGCAATTCCTATAGATCATTATAAAAAAAAAAATATGTTTAAAAAAAAATAGTCCAACATTTCACAGTGGCAACTCCTTGGCGTGACAAAGTGCGTCTTCTCTCATGCATGCAAAACAGGGATAGCAGTTCGGTGTGAAAAAGCGCAAGAGATTGTCTAAAAGGTCCTGTTGCAGTCCTAAAGACTAAGCGGTAGGCAGTGCAGAAAGAAAGTGCCAGATCGTTTGATGGGATCTTTCGCACAACTTAATCACGGGTTACTTTTGGCGAGAAAAGGGTCTCTTCTTCGAGTGCAGCCCAATTTACTGTTTTCTATGGTTAGTTAAAAAAATATAAAGTTTATCAGGAAGCATTCTGATCGGAAGAGATCATCTCGTGTTATGAAAAAAGTGAAAAGAGACAGGGCTATATAAAATATTCACAGGGTTGTGGGGTGTGTGTGTGTGTGTGTGTGTGTGTGTGTGTGTGTGTGTGTGATACAAGGAGGCTGCAGAGAAGCTTAGGTTCTTTTAATGTTCACTATCAGGACCCAAGCAGCATCTATAGGCTCTGGAAGACACATACTTTGTTATTATTATTATTATTATTTATTACTATTATCATTATTACCAGTGTTTCCCCCTCTTTTTAAAGGCGTGCAGAGAAGCGAGAGCTTGGCGGCTTGTGAACTTAAAGAAAAAATGGAGGAAAACACACTGTACCTGGCTGTGTCAGTCCAGAAGGTACAGGCTTACTCTGGCCGCTGCTGAGCGTAAGTGGTTCCACCTCTTCTTGAAGCTCTGCTTTCTTGGTATCTCCCGCGTTCTGGAGTTCCTGTTGGTGTTCTTCACCACGCCTACTTTCATTGCTTCTCAAAGGTGATACCATGAGCTGGGAAAGGGACATGCTTGACGCTTCGTTGCTGTCAACATTTTTTTTAGCCCAATCCAAAGGGCCAACGCTTTCTGACACTCCTCCAGTAACCACGTCTGGCATTCGGCTGGGGACAGCATAAGGAAGGGGCTCCGATGCAGCGAGTGGTGGAGATTTGACTGGCTTTTGGATTGACTTGGGGGAATAGGCACAGGTGAGCTTCTCGGAGAAAGACAGGAGTTTTGATGGTCTCTCTTCAGATGGGCTCAAATCCAGGGTGAAGAAGGGACTTGGGTTTTTTTCTTGATAAGGAGAAACTGGTTCCGAGCTGGTGGCACTGCAGGGCGTATGAGATTGGCTGCCCGAGTCTAGCTCTTTCTTAAAGAGGCTTGGCTTATCCTTGTTGTAGTCCACTGACTCCAACAGGGAGGTGCTGCTGTCGAGACACTCGGATTCTGCTTTGGGTGGGCTGCACTGAAAAGACATCGGGTCGAAATCCAAGCTAGCCACCCCAATCTCCGGTGGGCTCAGGTCGACGTCTTCTGCCGACCTGGGAGAAATGAGGGCAGGGACCTGTAGGTGTGCCTCATCGCCGTCGCTTTCTTGGTCCTGGGGTAGATTGTCATAAGAATTGCAGCGATTCATGTTCCCCAACAATTCCCCGTTAAAAGAAACTGATAAAGCATCGCTGCTTGATCTTGGTCTTCGGGGTCGAAACAGTTTAGACTCACCTGGCCAAAAAAAAAAGAAAGAAAGAAAGAAAGAGGAAAGACGGTCATTAGTACTTTGCCCAGTTATGTAAAGGCTCCCCTTGTGTAAAATGGTCGGTTGCTCTTTGGTTTTCTGTAAAAAATACAGGGATATATTTTCTTCCGAGGCTTTGTAGTTTGGTAGGGGTGGGTGGGTTTTGAGTTTACTTTATTGATTAGCCCTTTGGGCCATATCAAAGTGCAGAGTTCCAGACACAAGTTATTACTAAAATCTGATAAAAACAATTGAAAACGGAATTGGAATAAAATACAATTTAAAATGAAATTGGAATAAAATACAGTTTAAAATGAAATTGGAATAAAATGCAATAATTAAATATATAGATAAATAAAATATGATAACAATATATTTCGGCGTCACCCTTACAATCTACCCCAATCAGTCCCTCATATGCCGATCTCAACCAAACCATTTTGCTTAAGTCCTTTGTTGTGTTAAATGTTATTTTCAGATTCTGGCCGCACATAAGGTAAGTTGTCTTGATATGGGGACTTTGTAGTTAGAATACAGGATGTTCCTAAAAGTCTGGTCCCAGAGGTTTATGCAACTCCCCGCATCCATATTAACGCCTTCAGAGTTTTGTTTTTCCTGCTAGAACTGGGAAATAAGAAAGAACCTTTCAAGGTTTCTATGCATATTATTTAATGGAAAGATTCCTTTTTTCCCCAAATTGTACCAAAAAAGGTGGTGATAAAAAAAAATGACTTATTAAGGAGTAAAAAGCACAAGTTTCTTCACCTAATGCAGACAACAAACAAGCCTCCTGAAACCTTTGCCTCCTAATTCTTTATAGCAGAGGTCTTCAAACTTGGCAACTTTAAGACTTGTGGACTTCAACTCCCAGAATTCTCCAGCCAGCATAGCTGGCTGGAGAATTCTGGAAGTTCAAGTCCACAAGTCTTAAAGTTGCCAAGTTTGAGGACCCCTGCTTTATAGATACGATATTTACTGAAGTATGCATTTGCTGTCTCTAGAAGAAGCTCTTAGGAAAATACAAATAAAAGCCAACTTGCCATCTATTGCATGCAAAGATGAAAGAGACTCTTCGCTCTTGGCGGAGCGCAGGGTTCCACTGTCTCCTCTTCCTCCTGATCAGTCAGAAACAAAACAATGGAATATATTTAAAATATGACCATACATCCCCAGGGATGAAAATTTATTTGTCCAATACAGTGCTTCTCAACCTTGGCAACTTGAAGATGAATGGATTTCAACTCCCAGAATTCCCCAGCCAGCTATGCTATGCTATGCCATGCTGGCTGGAGAATTCTGGGAGTTGAAGTCCACTCATCTTCAAAGGTGCTTTTTCAGGAGGCAACTGGACTTTCTTGTTTTTTCTTTCCATTCCCCACCATCCAATCAGAGCTGAAGAAGCTTCTTGGATGAGAAGCAAAATGTCTTCCAAAGAAAAAAACAAGGAAGTCCAGTTGCCTCCTGAAAAAGCACCTTTGGGACAGCCAGGGCCTGGATGATACCGAGAATCGTTACAGACTGTCACTCATCTTCAAGTTGCCAAGGTTGAAAAACACTGGACTAAAAGAACATGTCAAGTTCTTTACAGAGCTGGATTTTTAGTCTTTAAAACAATCGCTATATGAATCAAATGAAGCAGGAACTGGTCAAAGGTTTTGCAAGACCATGAACATATAACAAAGTATGTTTTCAAGCTGCGACGAGGGGACTTCAGCTCCACAAGAGTGCTCCTGAGCCTACGAAGGCTGTTTTAGCTATGCATGCTAAGAAATTAGAGCAATGTTCTCGTGAATAAATGCCTCTGTGGAACAGGGAGAATTCCATTCAGAGCAGAGCATACTGTGATTTATTTTGAAATAAATTAACATTAATTTAATTAATGTTAGGGTCAACCTCATGGCCCAGAGGATCATTGGTTGCCCCCTCCCCTCTTTGGAAGAGCTTTAGAGCTCCCGCTGCCTTAAGAAAAGTTCAAAGCATCCTTAAAGATCCACCTCATCCTGGGCACCCCCCTTTTTTTTTTTTTTGAACTATTACCATCTGGCAGCCGGTACAGGATAATAAAAACAAGGACAAATAGGCTGAAAAAAAGAGCTTCTGTCCCAGAGCTGTAGCTGTATTGAATTCTACTGTATAGTGCCATGATGGCAAACCTATGGCACGCGTGCCGGAAGTGGCACGTAGAACCATCTCTCCGGGCACGCCAGCCGTCGCCCATTGCTCTTCTGGGTTCCGGTGTGCACATGTGCCAGCTGGTCTTTGCAAGCGCGGGAGCACCGGAAACAGGAAGAACAGGTCCCTGGTCAGCTGATCTTCGCACGCATATGCGCGCCAGGGAGCTGCTCTTCCGGTTTCCGGCGCTCCCGCACGTGTGCATCAGGGAGCTGCTCTTCTGGTTTCCGGTCCTCCTCCACGCATGCGCGCACACTCCCGTTTCGGCACTCGGTGCCGAAAAGGTTCGCCAACACTGGTATAGTGCAATATGAATGCAATATCAGGGGTTTTCAATTCAACTGTATAGAATGTGAAGGATGTGTGTTTGTATTTTACTTGTATAGTTATAATGTACACTGAAGATGGCATTTAATTTCGTTGTACGAGGTGCAATGACAATAAAGTAAACCAAACTAAACTAAATAAGTAATACTAAAAAAAAACAACCCAGTGTGTGTGGAGTAAAGCAGAAGCATCCAAGCACAGCTCTGCAGCAGAGTCTCTTGCTTAAACACGGACACAGGGCGCCCTTACCTGCCAGAGCGATCGCCTTCATTTCGGATGGCTCGCTTGGGTTGCGCTGCAGTTTCCGTTTGGAAAGAGAGGATGATTTTCCCAGGTTAAAGAAGGAGCGCCAGCTGCCAACGGGGGATTTTTTCATCTTACTGGGAGGCCTCTTTCTACAGCAAGAAAAGATTTGGCGTTGAGGTAATGATTGAATGCACCGTGGCGGCCCCGAAAGCAACATTAGCAATTCCCACGGAGAAGCTATAAGCCCACATCCTTTCATACAGGCCAGCAGCATTTATAGACGTGCGCTGAGAGAGAATGAAGAATGTTTCAATTTCAAAACTGTTCCAACGTAACCTTGGAAAACCTAAATGTGGGACAATGCAATTAGACAGACAGACAGACAGACAGATCCTTCTACCTTTCAGAGGGGAAGTCTATGATGGTATGGAACTTCCCCTGCAAAGCAGCAGGTCCTTCGCCTACTTCGATGTACTTGCTGTCTGTCAGGGCTGGAGAATTTATCTGAGCCTGAGTCCTTGCCTGGGCCTCCTCTAAGGTAAGCAGCTTTGTGGAGGGGGAGGACACCAGCAAAGATTTAGGTCGTGACAAGGAACTGTGACCTGCCACAGAAACAGAAGGCAAAGCAGAGAGAGAACGATGTCAGTTACGAGGGTCTGTGAAGAAAGAGATTCCTGAAATAGAGACATCATAGGCCAACATTTCCTTTATCGCAGGACTTAAGCAGGGAATCTTCAAAACACATTATGCTTTTAGCAAGAAAAGTCTGGCAAGGAAAAAAGTAAAGTTTGGGTTTAACATAATGGACATTCCATCGGATTATTTTTCCTTCCCTTCACTACACGATAGGACTTGGGACTCAATTTTGCTTCATGGATTTTTTTTTTTTACTTCTATAATTTTACCTCTATAAATACTTGAAAAGAAGTCTCTTTCCTCACATAATGGCCTTAACAAGCTCTTTCATTAGTATAAAATGTTTTGCAAAATGCTATTCCCCCACCCCCCAAAAAAAGTCGGTAAATTTTACTCCCAATTTAAATTCAAGAAAATACTGCTTTAAGATTGTGTATGGCTTTTAACGCTTAAACATTATTTAATTAAACATTAAACATTAGTAATGTTTAATACCGACAACCTTTTGCAGAGATACTGCTAAGCCCAGTGAATTCAAAAACAAAAAACACTCACAGGAGAAATTCCACCATTATTTAGCACTTCTTTTACATTTTGAAGACAGTAATTAACAAGTCAAGAGGTAGCATCAAACAAGCAGACACTAGACACTACTTCGTAATGGCAACTGTGCTGAAAAGGTTGGGAATATACATCAGGCCAATCCACAAAACATCTGTTACTTTTTGCCTTAGTATGTTGTGTGAATTCAACCATTGTGACTTTTAAGCCATTGTTAACGACTTAATGTGTTGTGGAAACCCACCCAATTATATGTCCTTAGGGTTTGTTTTTTTAAGTAATGGGGTTTTTTTTTTAAAAAAAGGAGCAATATGTAAATTCAGTATTTGTCTGCTCTACAGGGAAGACAGGCATGGTTTAACACCAACTGAGTTCATTTTCCACTGATGTTCTAAACGGTTTGTTGAATTTCTTATAAACATAACTTGGCCAGAATGGTGACTGTCAGGGAAATGTTTGCTGAAGTCTGAGACTACTGCTGTCACTCAAACTGAAATGGGTCCAGATAATTTCACTCCATTCTTTCCCCCAACTTGAGGGGGGGGGGGAAACATAATTTTTCTATGGAGATTCTCAGTCATCCAGGTCATGGTTGTCCCAAAGATGCTTTTTCTGGTTTTTCTTTGAAGACGTTTTGCTTCTTATCCAAGAAGCTTCTTCAGCACAGAGCTGAAGAAGCTTCTTGAATGAGAAGTGAAACGTCTTCCAAGAAAAACCAGAAAGTCCAGTTGCCTCTTGGAAAAAGCACCTTTGGGATATTTTATGATTGTGATGGTGGAACGAAGGCTTGGTACAAAGCCTTGAATAGCAAAATGCTTTTAGAATGGACGCTCCACAGTTGGGAGAGCTCTGCATGGTACCCAACTGTTAACAGAGGGACCCTTTTCCATGATGGACATCTGTTGCAGGACACTCGCTAAGCTTCATTAGCCTCCAAGGAATGTGAGGTAGTTGTTTATTAAGCTGCATTTCTCTGTTTGGTCAGCCAAGCAGAAAAATGAAAACTTTTGGACACTGCTCTGCCTACGCTTTTCAATGTTTGTTTTAGTTTATTTCGGACATACGTACCTGCACTCTCTCGAATGACAGAGCTGAGTTTAGAGCTGAAAAGGACGTCCACGTGATTGAGAATGAATTCCACAACCACTGATTGGATTCGCACTTCCATAAAAGCTGCTGTTCCACTGAAGCAAGCAGATTCTATCTGTTTTGATCTAGGGAAAAGAACGCAAACATTAGCCAGCGCTCCAGCCAGCACTAACAGTTCCTGGTGTACACAGACAAGTCAACTGAATGCCTTCCCTTTTTCACAGGAACAAATATTTGCACAGTGGTCGCAGTGTGAAGTCTACACACACAGTGCTGTAGAGACAGAGACAGATTAACAGAGCTGGAAGGGACCTTGGAGGTCTTCTAGTCCAACCCCCCGCCCAAGCAGGAGACCCTACACCATTTCTGACAAATGGCAGTCCAGTCTCTTCTTGAAAGCCTCCAGTGATGAAACTCCCACAACTTCCAAAGGCAAGCTGTTCCATTGGTTGATTGTTCCCACTGTCAGAAAATTTCTCCTTATTTCTAGGTTGAATCTCTCCTTGTTCAGTTTCCATCCACTATTCTTTGTCTGGCCTTCAGGTGCCTTGGAAAACAGGTTGACCCCTTCCTCTCTGTGGCAGCCCCTCAAATACTGGAGCACTGCTATCATGTCTCCCCTGTTCCTTCTCTTCACTAGACTAGCCATGCCCAGTTCCTGCAACCGTTCATCGTATGTTTTAGCCTCCAGTCCCCTAATCATCTTGGTTGCTCTTCTCTGCACTCTATCTAGAGTCTTTTTTATAGTGTGGTGACCAAAACTGGATACAGTATACAGTTGACATAAGTTGACAGCTTGTGTATTCTCTCTTCCATAATATAATGCAGAGTAGTTACCGCATATGGACTTTCCATCTGTGAATAGGAAGAATCCTTCACCTTCTTTCTTGCAAAAGAGGGGTTCATAATTTCTCTGTGAGAATTTATTATCTGTGGCAGTTTTCCCTAACAGGGAATAAAGCTTAGTCTATCTCTGAGCTAATTCCTGGCAAAGTCACAGGTGTAATGTCTGACACGAGCCAAGCTTCTTTCTAGTACAGGGGTCTCCAACCTTGGCAACTTTAAGACTTGTGGACTTCAACTCCCAGGGAGTTGAAGTCCACAAGTCTTAAAGTTGCCAAGGTTGGAGACCCCTGGTATAGAGGAGAAGCCTTGGACATTTTGTTGCTGAGCCTAGGGCCTTGGA
>QLTV01002273.1:614407-646743 GCA_003457575.1 Thermophis baileyi
TACCAACCCAGATTCAATCTTGCAACATTATTCTGGGAAACTTTTATTTGCCTTTATACAGCAGTGTGTTTGGAAATAAAGATGTTTCTTATAACGGGTCTCCAACCTTGGCCACTTTAAGACTTGTGGACTTCAACTCACTTCAACTCCCAGGGAGTTGAAGTCCACAAGTCTTAAAGTTGCCAAGGTTGGAGACCCCTGGTAAAAACAAGCAAAGTTTATGTTTTTGGTTCTAAGTAAGGATCCAAATTGCCCTGCCGTTTCATCCCAAATCAATCATTTTACCTGATAAAAAGTAAAATATTATAAGCTACTTCTCACACTATACAAAAACACTTTTTGTTTTCAAAAGGCTCTTTAAACATAAGGTGTGCTGGTAGAACTTTCCTAACAAATGTTATTAAAAGGTGTAAGCTGTCATGAGCTACAGCTCAGTTCAACAGATGTGATTTAGGCATTCTGAACAAAGAAGGCCATCCGCTGGCTTCTGCCCTTTGCAATTGTGGTGGCATGCAGAGAACAACGCATATGTATACCTGCCCTTTGTGTGCTGATCAGCGTATACGTGAGAACCTCGTGGAATGCAATTAACGTTGCTAGTTTCTGGGCAAGATCTGTTTAACTTGTACAGATTTTAATCTTATATTTTATAGTTTAAATTCTATGTCATTTACCGTAGTATGCCTTATTTTAAATGTGATGCTTCTGACACAAACAAACAAACAAACAAACAAATCTCTGTATTGTTGGTTACCATAGACTAACATGGCTTTCTTCCTACAATGTCCGCAATCGATAGATACCTTAGTAAGTTTGGTGCCCAGACAATGGCTAAGTTCTTGGTATGCATGTTTGTGATGGCACAATATTCAGCCAAGTGTGACAAATGCCTCATAAGGAACTCCAGGGTCCTGGAAAAAAGGCAATAATTTCAGAGAAATTAACCTATGATGCTACAGTTTCAAAAAAACAAAAACAAACCCAAGCTAAAGGGGATTGGGAAAAATTATCAGCAAAATGAGGTTCCCTAAACAGACTAATATTTCACTTTTTGAAAAATGGCCAACTCTTTGCTTCCTTGTTGCATTGCAAAACCAAAGGAAGACAAATATATGCCACGTGGATCCACATAGTGCTAAATGTCTCCAGCAGTCAAGCCAGCAGTCAAGGTTTATATAGGCACCGCGACATTCCATTACTGGTGACTTATTTTCTAAATGGCAATTGCCATCTTTGATGACCATTAGAGGGAGCCTCTACCACATTATCTAGCTAAAGAACTGTACATTTTCCCTGTGCAGGGAAGAAAGAGAGAGAGAGAGGTGATGAAAGCAGCATCAAGAGATTGCATAACTGACCAATAAAAATGCGTTAAACTTTTGTTAGTAGATTTTTGTGTACAGGAGGAACACATGGATCCTTTCAAATAATTCTAGAAATGAATGATATTTTGAGTATCGGTATCGAAGATTGATTTATGTTGATTGCTTATTTAGTATCCTATGACTATCACTAAGTGTTGTATCTTATGATTTATGATGAATGTATTTCTATGATGACTATGATCATGATTTATCACTTATAGCTTTTATGTACACTGAGCGCTTATGCACTGAAGACAAATTCCTTGTGTGTCCAATCACACTTGGCCAATAAAGAATTCTATTCTATTCTATTCTATTCTATTCTATTCTATTCTATTCTATTCTATTCTATTCTATTATATCTATTCTATTCTATTCTATTCTAATTCTATTCTATTCTATTTTCTATTCTATTCTTCTATTTCTATTCTTCTATTCCTATTTCTATTCTTACTCTACTCTACTCTACTCTACTCTACTCTACTCTACTCTACTCTACTCTACTCTATTCAGATATTTCAGAACAAAGCACAGTTAATTTTCCCTGCATTCTGCTCCCTGATTTAGGATGGCATCCAATAATGAAGGCTGTATTGGATACTCATAAAGTTCCACTGAATCCTTTGCATGTGAATATTTAATATACAATACAGATTTTGGTTCAACAGTAATACTACATACCTAAGATGAATACAGAATAATAGGATTTAACAGAGAGGAGTTCTAAAAGGTACTGTAAAGCAATATTGCTGGGATGTTAAATGTAATTAACAGAAACATTAAGGGAGGGGCAATGTGAAGCAGTGACCAGGGTGCTGGATATTGGTGAGGGAGTTCCAGTCCTCCTTTAGGCACATAAACCAGCTGGCTGATCCTTGGACCAGTCATTCCCTCTCAGCTCTGAGCAGCTTTGGGCTTTGCAACAAGCCAGGTGAAACACCAAATCTTTTGCTATATGTGCTAGGTGAGTGTGGTGCCAAATACAGGTAGAACAAATCCAAAGAAGAAAAATGAATAATAAAGAAATAAATATAATGGGACTCTAGTGTCTGTTGACAAACGAGGGGATGCTTTCCTGGGTGTAGAGGCGTAAAACACATGCATCTATTGTACTATAACCGGGTAATCCAACTTTAGTATAAATCAGGATGGAAACCCAGCCTTTCAGCCCCCTATACTGATGACTCAAATGTTTAAATAGCAATAGCACTTAGACTTATGTACCGCTTCACAGTGCTTTACAGCCCTCTCTAAGGGGTTTACAGAGTCAGCGTATTGCCCCCAACAATCTGGGTCCTCATTTTACCCACCTCGGAAGGATGGAAGGCTGAGTCAACCTTGAGCCTGGTGAGATTCGATGTGCCAAATTGCAGGCAGCCAGCAGAAGTAGCCTGCAGTACTGCATTCTAACCACTGCGCCACCGTGGCTCAAATAGGCCTGAGCTTAAGCCATTTGGCTCATGCTTAAGAAAGAATGTAGGCATCCAGACTGCTACTTCCTCTAAACTTGGGGTGTCCAACCTTGGCAACTTTAAGACCTGTGGACTTCAACTCCTAGAATTCCCCAGCCAGCTGGGAGTTGAAGTCCACAGGACTTAAAAGTTGCCACAGTTGGACACACTTGCTCTAAACAGTGACGGGTATGGTGATGTGGCAACGAAAATAACAACTGCCAGACCTCCTAATTCTACAAAGCTGTAAGAAGCAAAGGAGCTAATTACAGGAACAGATACAGCAACCCTCAATGTTCTACATGGCCTTCACTGTGCTAAAAATTAACGAGAAATCTTAGACTTTAGTAAGATCTATTTCTTTCCATCCCGAAATGGGTTTCCTATTCAGTTTCTATGGCACGCTGAGTTAGACATCTGATCAAAGGATTAAATCCTCAAGTTTCCCATAACCACACCATGCCCTTCCTCTGATGCTGGATGCCCACATACTGTATGTAGCAAGCAGCAACGTTCTCCAAGCCGGCTACAAGAAAATCTCTAAATGTTTTCCAGATCTCTAAACCACTTGTCTGACTCACTTCTGCCAGCATTTGCATCTTATCCTTAATGCAGATTGTATGGAGATGAGCTGTCCTACTTCCCTGCTGACTCTTCAGCACATCTGCTATCTCTTGCTACGATGCACAGAGTTAGACTCACATTTCAATTCTATTAAATTTTTAATTGACGATTCCGCCAGAAGGGCAAGATAAGAGCCCATAATTTCTTCAAATTTGTTCCCCTTTCGCGCCCTGGAGTTTAATATTTCTACAAGGCATGATGAGTTTTGCATGATGCTTCCACGCCCACTTCATAGAGAATCAGCAGAGAGGACACAGATGTGTTATTTGTCTTGTTACCGAGCTAAAGAAAGTGGAAGTCAACCTCACGTCATCATACATCTTTCAGGATACTAGAATAACAGAGCTGGAAAGGACCCTGGAGGTCTTCTAGTCCAACCCCCTGCTTAGGCAGGAAACCCTACACCACGTCAGACAAATGGTTGTCCAATCTCTTCTTTAAAACTTCCAGTATTGGAGTGTTCACAACTTNCTCAGGTGCTTTGGAGAATAGCTTGACTCCCTCTTCTTTGTGGCAGCCCCTGAGATATTGGAAGTCTGCTATCATGTCACCCCTAGTCCTTCTTTTCATTAAACTAGACATATCCAGTTCCTGCAACCGTTCTTCATATGTTTTAGCCTCCAGTCCCTTAATCATCTTGGTTGCTCTTCTCTGCACTCTTTGTAGAGTCTCAACATCTTTTTTACATCGTGGCGACCAAAACTGGATGCAGTATTCCAAGTGTGGCCTTACCAAGGCATTATAAAGTGGTATTAAAACACTTCACGTGATCTTGATTCTATCCCTCTGTTTAAGATATGCACTCAGCTGCTTAATTTCACAGAGGCAAGAAGGGATCCCCAGGAAACCAGCAACTTATAGGACAGACAGGTCCATCTCTTTGTGTAGGTAGTCCTCGACTTACAACAGTTCATTTAGTGACTGTTCAAAGTTACAAAAAGACTGAAAAAAAAGTGACTTGTGACCATTTTTCACACGGCCGTTGTGGCATCCCCATGGTCACGTGATCAAAATTCAGATGCTTGGCAACTGACCCATATTTATGACGGTTTCAGTGTCCCAGGGACATGTGATCACCTTTTCTGACTTTCTGACAACCAAAGTCAAGGGGGAAGCCAGATTGACTTAACAACCGTGATATTAACTTAACAACTGCAGTTCTTAAGTTGATTCACTTCGTAAGTGTGGCAAATGTTGTAAAATGGGGCAAATGTCTCACTTAACAAATGTCTCACTTAGTAACATAAATTTTGGGCTCAAATGCGGTCGTAAGTCCAGGACTACCTGTACAGCCCTTATGATTTTTTGAACTCCCTAGCCTACTTCAGAACTCGCATTTCCTAGCTATTTCTCATCCAAATACTAACCAGGCAAGATTCTGCTTAGCCCTTTAGCCAGAGGTCCCCAAACTTGGCAACTTTAAGACTTGTGGACTTCAACTCCCAGAATTCTCCAGCCAGCTTTGCTGGCTGGAGAATTCTGGGAGTTGAAGTCCACAAGTCTTAAAGTTGCCAAGTTTGGGGACCTCTGCCTTTAGCCAAAGTGAAGTCAGCCTAGCTGCTGAACAGACCAAGAACTTCAGAGTCTTTAAAGAATTATTTTACAACTGTGTATGGAATGAGGAAGGCAGAAAGGACGTTGCTTGTAAAAAAGGGTGGATACAGATTAGTGTTAATGGAGACATATTGCTATGTCTGCAGGGAAAACAGGACACGGGCTTCTACAAAATCACGGAGGCTCCTTTTTTAAATAACATAATCACCAGTCCGTGTAAACACAGCCAAAATAATTGTGCAATAATCATGTAGGCAGACCTGTAGTGCGGTGGTGGCAACTGCTGGATGACATCGTGGATTTTCACCAGTCTTTCTTCGTCGGTAGCAGCAGATACAGCATCCTGGAAAGGGGGGGGGGAGAAAAATCCCAAAGTCTCAGCCCAGCACATTTGTTTCTTTTTTTTTTTTTCCCTAAAGCCTTCCGGAGGAATACTATCAAAATCATAACGCAGAGCAAAAATAAATGCCTAGCTAGGTTTTTGACTGTCCTAAATCACAGGATGTATTCTGTATCAATTCCAATATACCGCAGTGTATAGGGCAGGGGTGTCCAACCTTGGCAACCCTGCTGACTGGGGAATTCTGGGAGTTGAAGTCCACAAGTCTTAAAGTTGCCAAGATTGGACACCCCTAGTATAGGAGATTTTCCCATATTCCTCCCTGGCAAAATAGCTGTGAGAGTTATTCACTTGGGATTTGAACTGAGATCTCTTAAATCTACACTGGCATTGTCAACTAACCCTAGTTTAGTTGCTAAGTTGACATTGGCATTGTCAACTAATCCTAGTTGCTAGTTTCTGGGCAAGATCTGTTTAATTTGTACATATTTTTAATCTTTTAATCTTACATTTTATATTTTAAATTCTGTGTAACGTATTCTAATTGTGATGCTTCTGACATGGATGAACAAACAAATCTCTGTATTGTTGGTTACCATAATAGACTAACATGGCGTTCTTCCTATAATGTCTGCAATCAATAGATACCTTAGTATCTATCCACTGATTTCACTGCCACTCTAAATAAGCTTAAAGCTTCTTTTCCCCAGAGAAATGCCATCCCACACTTCGTGTTCTATAATATACTGGAAGAACGAATGGATTCTCATATATATTTTATACAGCATATACAGCAATGATATATGGGGAATGTGCCAGTTATTTAAAGTGTGCTTTTATTTCTCCACATTATCCATAGGAAAATTTTAAGAAATCTCTAAAACACAACTCATGATACCCATATAATAAAGGGAGGGGGGGAGAAACAATCTTACTGAAAATTTCTCGTAGAGCTGATAGGTGAGCAGAGGATTGGGGAGTTCTCTAAAATAGAGCTTGCAGAGTGAACCCACACAGTGTATATCCTGAATATAGACATCTTTTGTCAAGTCGGGGATTTGTTCGGAATCAAACTCGTGCCTGAAGGTAGGGAAAAACAAAAGGGGATGAGGGTGGGGAAAAAAAAGAATATATACAATCAGAAGACAACACGGTTTGCCTTTAAGTAAGATATAAAAGCAACTTAAAACACATGTCAATTTTTTTGTAAAGCTGCCTGTTTTTTTCTAGATGGTTTTTCGACAAGCAGTTTCAATTAGTTTGCTCAGAAAAAAACTACTAGCTGTAAAGTGGATAAGGCAATTACATAAATAATTGCAAGATACGTGGCACATGTCATAGAGTCACATTAAGTATTAAATGTCAGCTTCCTGTTTAGATAAATTACCCATCTGTCAAACCTACAAAGCGAAAGATGAGTGAGAGGAATGAAATAAAGTCATTGAAAGCCATTCCCAGCCCATATACAAGCCAAAGAAACCAAAACCTTGTGAGTTTATTATCCAAAGTATAAAAAAGTTTATTATCCAAACTATTGTAGAAAGTTAGCACCCACCCCTCTCCTAAAAGAATGAAATATTTTGAGGAATATTAAAAAGGCAGAATATTATATTGCCCAAAGGGAGAAATGGAAACATGTTTTTTAGAGGGAGAAAGCAGCCCCCACTTTCCTTAATAGCCCACAGCAGATGTCAGCACTTAAGAGATAAAGAGATAGATAGCTCTATTCATAAGCAAATACCCTCACCCAAGATCCAACAAAGGTAGGATTAGCCCTCAGCCACAATAGGAATTGCCCAATGCCCCTTTCATTGCATCACCCTCACAAGCTTCAACCAAACCTGAGAGCTCAGACAACCTATAGAGCCAGCTATGACCCCTACATGGCCCCATGGGAGTCTGACAACAGCCAATAGAATACATGTTCTTGCACAGGAACAGGAAGCTCAAGTGCAAAGCCCAAGAGAAGGTATAAAAACCCCTCTCTCTCTCAACTCCATGTGGTCAGCTGCCCCAGAACCATGTGGCTCTGTTAATCATTAAACCATCTTTCCAAGTAGCCACCATGTTTCTAGTGTCTTTCTCCTAGCTTAGAACTGAACCAGGTGGATATTTCTTCCAACACTATAAAAAAAAACCTTCCTATGCCTACCAAACGAAGTACAACTGTTTTTGAAACTTGCGTCTATATTACTTGCACTCCTACTGAACATTCTAAAGTCAAATAGTATCTCCAAAACAACCCAACTGTTTTCTATCCTAACTGATTATGTACTTTGGCTTTTCAGACAGGAAAAGAATCTTAAAATCCAAAAGGCAGCTTTGGAGCAAAGGAGAAATCAGGTCTTAGAAAAAGGGCACCCAGCAGAGAATGAAACTCACAAATAACCCACACAACCTTACCGTAACTTTTGGATATTGGATGCGATCCCAGACAGACGGTAGATTCCATCCACAATACCGTGTTTTTCAATGAATTCAGTGCAACTCTTGAGGACCTGGGGAACTTAAAAGGAAAAGTGAAACGTGTTAGTGGACCATCACATGTTCTCATCACCATCCTGGCAGATTTGTCCATGCAAGATTCATTGGATCAGGAAAGGGTTCTGCCCCGATAACACTTTCCTTAAAACTCTTACTTATCCCATTCGTTTATAGATCCAAATTGAAATCAATACATTTCTAAAAGTGGCCTCTGATAAGTAAGTACCACTGAGATCTGTCTCTAAATTGTAGCTATTACTTGTCAGGCCGAAGCCATTTTCTTTGGATGTTTGGCCTGCCACACTTTATGCTAGGTTCCAGATGCTATTCGGAACCCTGACATTACTTTAGTTACCAGTATTATTATACTGCAGGGTTAAACTCCTAGCCTCTATTTAAA
Source organism: Thermophis baileyi (assembly GCA_003457575.1). Lineage (NCBI taxonomy): Eukaryota > Metazoa > Chordata > Lepidosauria > Squamata > Dipsadidae > Thermophis > Thermophis baileyi. Next base: position 622,625 of record QLTV01002273.1, read on the forward strand.
CCCACCCCTCTCTACAAGTACTGAATTTCTGGCAACATTCTATGGTTTACTAACAAGCATTGATTCAGAATTCATACAAATTCAAATAACACACACAAGTTTGCTTTTAGTTTTATATGTTGTAGAAATCCAGATATCGGAATCTGTCAACCTTATATTGGCAATGCACACCTAGCCAATTGTGGTTTACTCAAGAGGCCATGATTAAACAAACTTATGCTTAGATGTGATATGTGAACCTACTTTTCCTACCATTTAATCTATAGCACTAAGCAGATGGAATATTTTCGCTAGGATAATGGCTTATTGAAGATTATTCATCCATTGTCACCCAACATGTTTTTCTTTTTTTCTAGGGATAAATAGAAACAGGCAGTATGGGCAGTATGGAGGATGGGTTTAATTAACACTGCATTTTTGAGGCATACTGATGCTCAGGGACAATACTACACATCCCATGGAGGACTGAAGCCTCCTGGTGATTGCAATGTTTTGCTTAACTCGTAAAGAGAGCTAAATATTGCTATAGTTCTGGTCTTGGATTTGTTGTTTCTTGACTGGCTGTAGCTAGAAGACCCCAAGGCCTTTGGATAAAAATAAGAAAATCAGCTTAGGAATGTTGGCCTTTAGTCTACTCACTCTTGACCTAGACAGTTTCAGATTCTCAAACCAGACAACAAGTTACTCTTAAGTTAATTATTAAAGTCTCTATATGTGTAAGGATATATATTTGAGCATATTAATCAGAGGAATAGAAAGAAGGTAAACCACATCTACAGTTTCCAGAAGACAGCATTATATGAAGTTAATCTGTAACTGAAAAAGCAGCAACACAGATTAGGATAAATTGAAAAGCAGGTAGCATTAGGCACACATTAACATTCAGACTAACATACCAACCAATCCAACAGCAAACGGTTCAAAACAACCAATCCATATACTTTTAGCCCCCCCCCCCCAAAGGAGTAAAACAGATTTCACGGAGAACATCTTAAATACCACTTTAAGCTGGTATTTGCCATGGTTAAAAAATAACAAGCACACACATTTAAACCCTGGCAGATACCATGACTAAATAACTTTGAAAAATTCTTAGGAGAGTTTAAAACCTATTTGCATGTAATCTGCCAACTCACATAAACTGAGAACTGACAAAGAGATACTGAATAAGTTTTTAAAGCAAATCTGTATATAGCAAGTAGCATTGTCTCAGGGCACAATTACAATACTAGTTTTCCTGGACAATTAGGTTCTTACTGAGTTGGAACATCCCCAAAATTATTAAAAGGAATGCTCAAGAAAAAAAAATGTAAAAAAAGGGAGACCCAAGACAGGAAGACGGAGGGGGAGAGAAAGATCTCCTAAGCCCAATACTGAATTCGCTCTGCTTATAATAAATAGACCATGCTTGCTCAAACCCAGTTTTGGCAGCAAAATATTTCAAATGCATTTTAAATGCAAACCCTTCGCAAGGACAGATGTATTTTCCTTGATTATTTTAATCAAGTTAGCGATGATGGGAGACAGGTTGCTGGACACAACAGGCATTTGGCCTAATCCAGGAAGGTTTCTCTTGCAATCTTAACTACTGTAGTTCACAAAAATCACTGCCTGGCTATTTGCAAGTTTGCTTCTCTATGCCATCACCTCAACTTGTAGCAATCACCCTTTGAAATTATAGATTCCAGAAACAATGGTTTGCTACTGGGTTTTTTTTTCCTGATTTTTTTTTTAATCAGAGTCTGTGCTCTATCATTTTTTAAAATATAGTTGCTCTGCTCGTTAGCGATAGCAATAGCAATAGCACTTAGACTTATATACCGCTTTACAGCCCTCTCTAAGCGATTTACAGAGTCAGCCTATTGCCCCCAACGATCTGGGTCCTCATTTTACCCACCTCAGAAGGATGGAAGGCTGAGTCAACCTTGAGCCTGGTGAGATTCGATCTGCCAAACTGCTGGCAGCCGGTAATCAGCAGAAGTAGCCTGCAGTACTGCACTCTAGCCACTGTGCCACCGCGGCTCATATTAGGAGCCCATTTTAGGTATTAGGAACTGCTAACTTGAAAAGATGTGAAAAGGACTACTGTGTAAAAATCATAAGAATATAACTTTTTTAAAAAAAAATCAAAACAATAAGCCCTCTCTCCATCTAATCCATCCAGCCATCCCCCCTCCCTCTTCAATTACTTAGTCTTCAATTTAAGAACCTCAACTTCTCTCTCCTAATGCCTAGTGTAACAGGTCCCCTAAATATTTGACTCAAATAAAGCATAACATAGATTTCAAAACCAAGAAGAAGAAGAAAAAAATCATAAGCACATCTGTATTTGTCAATGGTTTAATCCATTAATGAATAGTTTAAAACAGGGGTCCCCAACCCGTTAGGAACCGGATCACGCAAGCAAGCAAAGCTTCATCTGCGCATGTGTGGGATCTAGATAGCACGCAAAACCATCCCCCACCCCCCCATGGAAAAATTGTCTTCCATGAAACCAGTCCCGGGTGCCACTGTTTTAAAATAAAGGAGTAAGTTGGAGCTACAAAGCTACTGATGTATTCATTTGTAAAGAGCATGGCATTTGTCTTTCCTTCTTTCATTAACCCCATTCTCCTCCAGGAAGACGTTAGGCCCTGCACAAAAACAGCCAGAGGTTCTCAATGATCCCCGTTATCCCCACTGCTACCTCTCTGGATTGCTTTTTTGACACAATGGATACAGAGAACAAGCTCAGCAGGTTTCCCTTCACATTTGTCTCCTGGAGCTTTCCAGCCTTGTAACAAAGAAGCGTCAGGGAGAGGCTGTATCTGTCATCATTAAATTTCAGGAGCATCCCACTGTGACATTTAACATCAAGGTAAGAGAGAAAACAATCCCCCTCCCAAAAGTGGAGAGGGGGAGAAGTTCTTCTAAGATGGTATTTACAGGTAGTCCTCGGTGTTACAAATTGAAATAGTCGAAAGCAGCATTAAAAGTGAATATTAGTGTCTGTTGCCCTGAATGTACATAAAGGTAGTATTTGGGAGTGGGGATCAGACTACATATAAAGGTAAAGGTTCCCCCGCACATGCGTGCTAGTCGTTTCCGGCTCTAGGGGGCAGTGCTCATCTCCGTTTCTAAGCCGAAGAGCCAGCGCTGTCCGAAGATGTCTCCGTGGTCATGTGGCCAGCATGACTAAACGCCGAAGGCACATGGAGCGCTGTTACCTTCCCACCAAAGTGGTCCCTATTTTTCTACTTGCATTTTTTACGTGCTTTCGAACTGCTAGGTTGGCAGAAGCTGGGACAAGTAACGGGAGCTCACTCCGTTACGCGGCGCTAGGGATTCGAACCGCTGAACTGCCGACCTTCTGATTGACAAGCTCAGCGTCTTAGCCACTGCGTCCCTTCAGAGTACATATATTCCCCCCCCAAAATGATACGAAGGTTTTTTAAAACTGTAAAACAAATTAAAGTGTTTATCTCACAATGTATCGAACACAAAAGATTCCCAGTCCAGCTACTGAGGCATCAGCATGGTGGAAACTAGCACCAAAGGCTTTGTTGGAACCCTGTACAGGTAGTCCTCGACTTACGACCACAATTGAGCCCCAATTTTTTGTTGCCAAGTGAAATATTTGTTAAGTGAATTTTGTCCCCATTTTACCACCTTTCTTGCTACAGATGTTAAGCGAAGAACTACAGTTGTTAAATTAGTAACACGGTTGTTAAGTGAATCTGACTTTGCTGGTCGGACGATCACATGACCCCAGGACACTGCAACGGTCATAAATGTGAGTTTGTTCCCAAGCATCTGAATTTTGATCACGTGTACAGTACATGGGGATGCTACAACGGTTGTAAGTGTGGAAAAACGGTCATAAGTCACTTTTTTCAGTGCCGTTATAACTTCGAACAGTCACTAAGTAAATTTTTGTAAGTTGAGGACTACCTGTAACTCATTTGCCATTTTATTAAAGGAGGGAGAGGAACACTAAGTTGGCCAAACATTCAACAGTCCTATTTGTCCTCCAGATACACTGATGTACAAATCGTTAATTCTCTAGTCTCCTGGTCAAAATGGATAAGAGGACTTCTTTTCACCATGCAACTGTGCCGGAGAATGGCTAATTCAAAAGCCTTTTATCGTATGAGGATACAATTAAAATCTTTCACATGAATTAACTACATTATAGCCACCACGGCTTACAATTAAGGAATCTACAGTACAAATGTACTGTAACTGCTTGCGTATGGTTAAAGAAATGTACTTATTTCCTGATCACTGATAGTTAGTTGGACACCAATTGTTGAATTCAACTCAGGGAACCTTCACCTTAATGGTTCTCCCTAATGTATCTGTAGGTGATGGATGTAGGCGATTGTCAGTTTGAGACTGCAATCGCTTTGGATTCTCATGTTACATTCACAGTCAATACCAGACTGACAAATTGGACTCTATATATTATAGCAATAGCAATAGCACTTAGACTTATATACTGCTTCACAGTGCTTTACAGCCCTCTCTAAGTGGTTCACAGAGTCAGCATATTGTCCCCAACAATCTGGGTCCTCATTTTACCCACTCTCGGAAGGGTGGAAGGCTGAGTCAACCTTGAGCCAGTCAGAATTGAATTGCTGGCAGTCGGCAGAGTTAGCCTGCAATACTGCATTCTAACCACTGCTCATCATGGATGGATGGAAGGGCAACAGCATTAGCACTTAGACTTATATACCGCTTCACAGTGCTTTTACAGCCCTCCCTAAGCGGTTCACAGAGTCAGCATATTGGCCCCCAACAATCTGGGTCCTCATTTTACCCACCTCGGAAGGATGGAAGGCTGAGTCAACCTTGAGCCAGTGAGCAATAGCAATAGCAGTTAGAGTTATATATCGGGTTCACAGAGTCAGCCTCTTGCCCCCAACAATCTGGGTCCTCATTTTACCCACTCTCGGAAGGATGGAAGGCTGAGTCAACCTTGAGCCAGTCAGAATTGAATTGCTGGCAGTCGGCAGAGTTAGCCTGCAATACTGCATTCTAACCACTGCTCATAATTATGGATTGGAATAGCAACAGCATTAGCACTTAGACTTATATACCGCTTCACAGTGCTTTTACAGCCCTCTCTAAGCGGTTCACAGAGTCAGCCTATTGGCCCCCAACAATCTGGGTCCTCATTTTACCCACCTCAGAAGGATGGAAGGCTGAGTCAACCTTGAGCTGGTGAGATTTGAACCGCCGAACTGCAGCTAGCAGTCAGCTGAAGTAGCCTGCAGTGCTGCACTCTAACCACTGCGCCACCTCGGCTCATGAAGAAGAAGGATGTTGATATTAATGTGAATGGTATACTTGGGATACTAGTTGCATGTTATCTTTTAAAATGGACATGTTTCTCTTCAAACAAAATACCGGATGAAAAGGATTTATCCATTTTTTGATACAGTAATGCCCCAATTTGCCTCCTCCCATCCAGTTGCCTTTCAGAATATTCTCACATCTATGTATAAAACGTCTTTTGGAACAAACTCCCTTCACTCAAATATCTGAAGTCTTTCTTTGAACCAACACAACCAAGATCTAGCAAATTGGATCACAATAGAAGGCGTTTTTCCAAAATACCATGCTTGCTTGTGTATTACTGTCGATTGATATAAACATCCTTCAATAATACTTCAAAGTTAGCTTACAAATACGAAAAGCACAATATTCATGAATTAGGAATTTTATCTCACAAGTATATGCTACTATTGTTTTTAAGGTATGAAGTTTCCGCTTTATTAAAAAGACATGAGTACGGTACTCAAGTTTTAAAACAGAAAAAGGTCAAGAAGAAAAAAAAAAACAAGAGTGGGAGATGTGACATTTGTTGTAGAAACGGTACTACGTGTTCCTTTTGTACTACAGGTGTACCTGTCAAGCCCAGAACAACTTCTGCCAGATGTCATCACCTGTCATGGGACTTCTCAGAAAATCAGCTACTGAGGGGGGGGGGGGACAACATATCCTAATTATAGTAGATGAAACAGAATATTATGCTGAGGTTCCCCTGATATATTGGGAACTAAGATGTAGAACGCGATTTTGACTTTTGTGAATTGCTGATAATGCTGAAACATCTTAAGTTATTTATACATGAAATTGCAATTAACAATGCTTAATCAAACGAGAAGCTATTTTCAGATCTTCAGTTACTAGGCAACCTGCCATCCATGTATCCTAGATACTTCCTGATTTGCAGAAACCTCGGTATATTTAACAACATGAGGCTGTAGGATGCCGAGCACAATAAACATCTCCTGTTGAGAGATAAAGCGAGCAGTTTGTGTTTTCCTCTTCCTAATGCCAAAATGACGACTCTACATTCTAGAAATAGAAGTGCATATTCAACTGTAAAAAATTAAGCAGTCCAGCCTATAAAGTAGTACTGCCATTTCTGGTGGAATTAAACACCACAGGGGCCATTATGCTTCTGGGGGGATTTCAGGATTTTTCCCTTCATTTCAGGACTTAAATCTGAACTGGGTCCTGATTGAATGCAATTAGATTGTTTTAACCAGGGACAAGGCTGTTGTTCCCGTGGAGGACATAAAATCTCAGCCACACTAGATCCATTTCTAGGGCTTGCAGGTTGACGTCCCTCAACACTATCTCACCTCCTGCCCATCTTAAGAGTCACAATCTCAGGTGGGAACATAAAAGGCACTCACATTCAGTTACCAAAGAACTGACACAACTGGTCAATGCCAAAATGTCATGTAGATTCCTTCCTTTCTTACATGGTATTCTGGCAGCTGACGGACTCAAAGTCCACGAGGACAAGGCAAGGCAAGATCCTCGTCACTACCTAACTAGGTTCCTTAAATGTATACATAATTTTTTTATCCCGTTCAATCGTGTTCAATTGTTGGAAACTGCCTGGACAAGTCCCTGCAGGTTTTTTGACAAAGTTTTTCATAAGTGGTTTGCCATTGCCCTCTTCCAGGGGCTATGAGAATGTGACTGGCCCAAGGTCACCTAGCTTGATTCTTGACCACTCAAGAGTCTGTTAAGGTAGTCTAACAAATAAAGTATAATGAGCTCATCTGGTTGTGTTTCCTGTCTGGTCTACTTGGGAAGGCTGACATCAATCTTGCAAGTCTCAAAATACAAAATTTCCCGCCATCTCTTTTTACAGCCTAATAAGTTAGGGAGATTAATAACAACATTTTGTGAGCCTTGGAGTATACTCATGCCGGCCATAAGGCCACGGAAGCATCATCTTTGAACAATGCTGGTTCCCTCAGCTAGGGAAAGCACATGAGTACCAACCCCCTAGAATCGGACATGACTAGTCAGGGGAAACATTTACCTTTTTATGTTAGACAGAATCCTTTCTGAGTTTCTTCCCAGTCTATTATGCAGTTGCAGGCACCCATCCCCCACATCTGATACTTCCCTAGGCAACATATCTTCCTCTGTTTCCCAAAGTCATTCCCATATACCATCACACCCAGAGGTGAAATGCTACTGGTTCGGATCGGTTCGCCCGAACCAGTAGTAAAAAATGCTACCCGTTCGGGAGAACCGGTATATCCGATGATCAGCTGTGCGACGATCAGCTGTGCCGCGCGATCTAGATTTCCTGCTTTCTAGCTAATCTAAATCGCGTAGCACAGCTGATCTCCCCCCTCGCTGTTCTACTTACCTTTGCAGACTCTGATGGCTTCAAAATGCTCCTTTTTCAGCGCTGCATGGTAGTGTCTGCGGTGCGCATGCGCGCACAAAGCGCACGCGAAGCGAACTGGTAGCAGACTTCAGAGGATTTCACCCCTGGTCTAGGTCTTCCTCTACCCCCATTGGATCTTATTTTAGGTGAAGATGGACTTTATCAATAATAGCTTGAAGCCAACCTTCCAGCAATACACCCTGGGCAGAAACTGGTCCAAAGTAAAGACCTGTATTAAATACTGTAGTGGCATCCTTCCTCTTACTGTCATCCTCTCTCTGTGTGAAAATGCCTCCCTCCAAGTCTCCAACCAGTCTTCCTGTGTCTCTCCCATCTGCTGCCAAGTCCACAGCTACCACTGAGTCAATCCTGCCGACCCTGTTTACTTTGAAAGCAGCTTCAGGGTTATCAGGGATATCTTAAAATGAATATCTGGGCACAGAAAATCAATGGCAATAAAGAACTGTGCGCCTTAATGTCACAGACCAACTGAATTTTGCCATGCTTAACACTTTCGAGATTTTATCCAACACTCTGCTTGTGTCAACCCTGAAGCTGACCTGATCTGACCTGACCTGACCTGACCGAAGCCATCTTGGAGCTTCAGTGCTGCCACACTGGACCTGAGGGATAGGGAGGGGGGAATTGAGATAGTTGGGACTTTGTAGCCAAAACAAAATACTTTCTCTTGAGAACCAAGGACATTCTCACACCTGGTCCCTGGAAGGAAGAGTGATGTTATCGGACAGAGCCGTGATTGGACCATGTGACTGATTGTTTTGAGAAAGTGAAAAACTGTTGCTTTTAATTAGGGTGAAAACTGCAGGAACCCTCAGAGTCAGTTTTCACCAGATATGTGCCAATATGATATTTCCAATAAAGCTACCCTTTGAGGAATACACTTGTCTAGGAGTTTTGCTTGCTATGGATCTATTACTTGGAACCCTGATAGCTTGTACAGAAGACTATAATTAGGCTTGGTTAGTTTACTGCTTGATAATCCTAAACTTAGTCCTGCTTTTAGAATTAATATGCACATCTATTTGCTTAAAATGGCCTAAAGTAGCCTAACAATAATTTGGGTAATAACAACAACATATTACAGCTTGTTAAGAGATTATAAGTGACAGGAGAAATGTTTTAAAATGTCTTGCCAAGCTCCAACTGACAGTGATTACTTCGGTGTTGTGTAGATTTTGACGCACAGATGGACTTTAGAGCTGGCAGTTAAGCAAGATTAATTCAAAGACAACAGGGTTTCTAAACTCAGACTGTCTGCCTTGAGTTGCTCAAGTGGTTTCATGCTGCCTATCACAACTGCACCTCTAAGAATCAGAAATCTTTGTTCTTATACTTATTCTTTACAAATCTCCAAAAATGAAGAATAGAGTATGGCTAATTTAAAAAAAAAAAAAACTTTTTGTGTGGTCATTGATGATCACATTCCTGGCAGGTGTGAAACAATTCTGCTTTAAGGAAAAATACGGCAATGCAGGTAGTCCTTGACTTGCAACATTCTTTTAGTGACAGTTCAAAGTTAGAACACACTGGAAAAAGTGACTTACAACCGGAATTCACACTTTACAATTGTTGCAGCATCCCCAGGGTCATAGGATAAAAATTGGGGTGTTTAGCAATTAGTATGTATTGATGATGGACACAGTCTTGGGATCATCTGATTGCCAGTCAGCTTCCAAAAGCAAAATCAATGAGGAAAGCCAGATTTGCTTAATAACTGTGTTATTCACTGTAAGTAATTCACTTAACAACTATGGCAAACAGGTTGTAAAACTGGGTGTGACCCGCTTAATAATTACCTTGGTTAACAATGGAAATTCTGGTCTCAATTGTGGTCGTACTTCGAGGACTACTTATAAGTGGTAGGGGACTGAGAAAACCAGATTTTCCTGTTTAGGTAATAAGGATACAGCACAACGTCATCCTTTTGCAATATGGAGATGAACTATTTCTATTCCTTAATTTTAGAACTAATGCAGAAAAGGAAAAGGTTTCTCACCATGAAAAACCAATAATTAGGCATTATGATCTTGTATTTCTTGTCAAAAAGAAGGATTATCTTTTTGTACTGAAACGAATACTGTTGTCACACTTTACAAATACATGCTGAAGTCCCCTGCATTGCTTGGACAATTGAAGGCGAAGTCATGGTTTATTCTTATTTTACGATTTTTGGCTTCTTCGGAAAGAAAATAGTTGAACCTCCAGTTCAGACATAATCTTATACAATCCATGGGTAGATGATGCACCATTTGCTTAATTGCTTCAACTGGCAGGAAGAGCCAAATAAAGGGATTAAAGTACTGCAGCCCTAAGTTCCTTTCCTTATTGTTGCATCCAAGGTAAACTACAGGAAATATCCTTTTATTAAAGAGTCAACCAGAGCACCTTTATTGCTTTCCGTAGCTATCATAGTGCAGGTGTTCATCCAACCGAACACTTAAAAAGTACCTGTGGAATGTAAGCAGGCCCTGAGCCAAAAGAAAGGCACGAGGAATTTGAAACCCGTCTTAGTGCCTCCCGGGGCATTATATAACTAAGCAAAAAGTGATTTGTGTTAATTGCATAAGACTTAAATCTAGGGTGATGCCCTGAGACAAAATGTTCACGGGATGACATAAAGTCTAAGTAAGGAATCTGGTATACAGAAGAAGGCAAGAAACAACACGGAATAACAGTATCATTAAGACATCTTAATGTCACACCTTAAGGGACAACTCACAAGACTAGTTTGGCTGAACTCTATTTCTTCCCCAAGGTTTAATTCACCACCACCAGAGTAGCACATACTCAGAGGAATGTTTTGGTAAAGTCTGACGTGGGAACATGGAATAGCCATAGATTACTAGATAATAGCAATAGCATTTAGGCTTATAGTACACTGCCCCATAGCTCTTTACGGCACTCTCTGGGCAGTTTACAATGTCAGCATCTTGCCCTCAACAATTTGGGTCCTCATTTTACCGACCTCGGAAGGATGGAAGGCTGAGTCAATCTTGAGCCTGGTCAGGATCGAACTCCAGGTTGTGGGCAGAGTTTGTCTGCAATAATGCACTTTAACTACTGTCAATCACCCAACTTTAAATAAAATGGATATTCCAAACAAATGACACTCTGTTATATGTAAGGAATGTTACAGAGGATTATTCTGCTCCTTCTTCCCCTGAGGTGAATAACCATTATTCTAAACCAGGCTGCTGAATAACAAATTGCACATGATGCTGTAATTCTATAATGGGGACCAAGGGTAGCATAGCAAAGCATAGCAATTTGAGTAACTTTTTAGTTCCTATTACTCTTTTAACTATGTTTGTTTGTAGTTCCAGATGCCTTATTCATACAAATGCCAAAGTATAATGGAACTCAATTACTGCTATATATTTGCTTGCTTATTAAGTCTGTATAGCTGCCCATCTCATGATTGTATATGCCATGTATGAAAGCCTTTATCTTAAAGCATAAGCTGGAAAATACAACAACACAAATTTTGACACATGATGTATCAACTGCTTAGGATATTATTTATGTTAAGATACTTTTTCCCCAGTAATGGCAAAAATTAAAGGATGAGGGGGGAACAGGATGGGAGAATTTAATTAAAGACACAGAAACCTTTTAGTGAACTAGTTTTTTTTATATCAAAATTTTCTGGGAAAATTTAAAGACTGGTTCTTTTCTAAACAAACACTACAAAAAATAGCAAAAGACCTCTGACTGATGTCAGAACACAAAATTACAAGCAGGGTGGATTCATTATACAATACAGTACACAAAATTGTGGTGTTAGACAGAAGCTTACACGTAATAATGTAAGTATTTCAGATATGATCTATCAACTGAAGGAAATCTCAGACATTTTAGGCTTATAGCTAATTATGTGTATGCAAAGTTTCAATCAAGCAAGAATTTATTGTTTGTCGTCCCCTCGGCCACTCATTTCTTCTCCTGGAGATGATGTGGGTAAACTGGCCAGGCCAGAAGAAATTTTCCATCGGACAACTGATGTGATCAGGGGTGGGCTTCAAAAATTTTAGCAAGGGGTTCTTTGCCCGGTTGCTGGGTGGGCGTGGCCATGGTGGGCGTGGCCTAGTTGGCCTCATGCACCATGGTGGGGGGAGGGCGTTTTTGCCCTCCCCGGGCTCCGGAGGCTTTTCTCAAGCCTCCGGGAGGGCGAAAACGGCCTCCCCAGGCTCCGGTGTTCTGACCTAGGCCTCCTAAAGTAAATAACACGGCACAAATGGCGTCTCACAAACCTCTTTTTTATTTGTAACGGCTGCTAATTATCTGCATTAGCAGTCGTCATAAGTCCAAACAAATGAAAGCAAGTCTTTTAGTTGTAACGGCTGCTAATTATTTTTCATTAGCAGTCGTCATAAGTCCAAACAAAGTACAGTCTGACTAAAGTCTTTCAAGGACAGGCAGATAAGACACACGAACCTTGCTCTGCTTTGGCAAACTGCCAAAGACCAATTTGCAGGAAAAACTTGGCAAGTTCAAACAGGAACAAAGAATGAATCTGAATTGCAATGACGAGAACGAGAGGTGAACTGAGTTGCTTCCTGCACTGAACCCTGTCGTGTTCTACACTTATATAGCCTATGGGAGGGGCCAATTATCCCCAAGCCTTACTCCCGAGTAGTCCTTCTCCTCTGTAACTGTTCTTGCTTTCTGGCAGCTCTGCACCTACGCGCATTGAGAACAGGCTCCTCCTCTTCCTCTTCCTCGCTCAAGTCAGTCTCTGGAGGTTCTGAAGGTGGGACAGACCTTCGCAATGGCCCTGGCTGGAACCCTGCCTCTGGTATCGCATCTTCTCCAGACGCCAGGCCTGGCCCAGGTTCCTCCCCAGCCACCTGTCTGATTCTGCTGCCAGCTCCGCAGGCCGCTGGTGGACCACAACATCCGGAGGCCCTCTGGAGGCTGGAAAAGGGCCCGCTTCCGGTCTTCCCAAACTTCCGGTAGGCCTGTTTTTCGCCCTCCCGAGCCTGCGCACACGCCCTGCACTTACCTGCATCCAAAACAGGCTGCATGGGGACTCCTGGGAGGGGAGGGGAGGGTTGGGGTGGCGGGGCCAGCCAGGAGTGGGATTTGGGGGTTTTCCAAACTGCACAGAATCTTAGCTAGAGGTTCTCCCGAACCCCTGCGAACCCCCAGCAGCCCACTCCTGGATGTGATCAGACAACATCACTCTAATGTTTATTGACTCATCATTAATAAATATCAAGATGTAGATTGAAGTCCTGGAGATGGAATATTCTAATGCTCACATAGTAGTTACAATTAAATCCAAGTTTCTTTCAGAAGTGGTGCTGTGCTGGTCCTTATAAATGAAGTGTTTATAACAAACATTGTTTGTTTTTTCTTACCATCGTGGCCAGAGTTGAGAAGATGTTCTCCAAGATCACAGCCAAACACCCTCTCCTTTAAGATCCCACGCTGTTTCAGTTTCTGCTTTGTTGGTCGAGACTTCATGAATGTACGCAAGAAAGTAATAAGCTTGCCGTGTTTTTTGGACACTGTCAGATTGAAACAGAAAACTCATTTTAGGGGAAGATAATTGCAAAGATGTTTTATTAATATGGGTCTAGTCAATAAAAAGCAACCCTGTTGCTCTATTGGCAGTTTAAAACAACCTTCTCTTTTTCTTTATCTTTTTCCCACTATCATTAAAAATAACTGATTCAGGTGAAGCAGAATCTGTAACAAGAGATTTATTTAAAATAAAGCACCCAGAGTAGCTTCAAATTCCATATACTTGTAAGACAGTAGGCAATTGACAGGAAAGGAAAGACAGCATAAAAACAGGTGATGCAGCTCCATATTTTGTCCCATAGTTTTCCTATCTACTTTCAGAAATCCAGAACAAAACACTGGTTAACCATTTATGAAGGGAAATTACATGCTCCATTCCTCTATGTTCAGCTGTAGCACAGTTGAGTGGCCAGCCTAAGGACTGATATTGTTCCCTAGCTTGCATCCAAATCCATTTTTCCCAACAGGATTAAAAACCTTTCCGCCTCTTCAGCGAAACTACAAACATTTAACTTTGGAGATGAATTAAAGGGCTGCTAAGCTTCTATAATGCTGCTTACTTTATTTGTTCATTTATGGTGCTTCCATAATGCAAGAGTCAACAAAAAAATGAATCCTGCCGTTTACAGTACTTACATGACTGATGGGTAGTAACTGCTGGCTACATTTGCACAATCCGTTTACCCATTAAACAAACTATTACGTCTGCAATTTCTTGGGTTTGCATGACGCACTGAATACACAAGAGTTCCCACAACGTAACTCCCAACTAAAATGGGTTGACTAGTTTGTGCAAACACAGCCAGTATATTTGATTTGCTTTTTGCTAGGTCGTTAGCACTGATACATTCTTAAGAATCTTTGCTATTTTCAAAATATACAATTAGATCATTCGAACTTTAAGTTCAGGCATCCGATGAGAGAACAGGACTGGTTAGAGCCAGGTGACAATCTGACAATCTGGCCCTCCCATTTTTGTACTCAGTCATTTTTGATTGGATAGCAATAGCACTTAGCACTTAGACTTATATACTGCTTCACAGTGCTTTGCAGCCCTCTCTAAGCGGTTTACAGAGTCAGCACATTGCCCCCAACAATCTGGGTCCTCATTTTATCCACCTCGGAAGGATGGAAGGCTGAGTCAAACTTGAGCCTGGTGAGATTTGAACTGCCAAATTGCAGGCAGACGGCAGTCAGCAGAAGTAGCCTGCAGTACTGCACTCTAACCACTGCGCCACCGCAGCTCATGGATGGCTGTCCTTTAATGATATACAAACACACACACACACTTCCTACATACTCTCTTTCAGTTGGTATGTTTATACTATAGGGAATTTGAGAAAGTTGTACATTACATCTAATTATTTTTCAATTAGTGCTCGGCTATTGTAACATTTTATTACTGGGTGATTCACTTGTTTTGATTTTTTTATTATTTCTGTATTCATCTTGATGTGATTTTGATGCTATATGCCTTCCTTTTAAGGAAGTATGAAGCACAAGCTTTCAACAGGAAATCAGAAAATAATCTCATAACTTTGATATTGATATTGGGGGGGAAAGACATTATTTTGGACAGCTGTTGTATTTCCACTACAACAATAAAATAGATAGCCAGCAAAGGTAGTAATATATGGAAAATTGCTCCTGGAATAAAGAATCAATAGGAAGAAACTGAAGAGCATTTGCTATTTCTTCAGGATTATTAATTGCATGGTACTGAGTACGATCTTTAAAAGCATAAACCTGGAGTGTTCACACACAAAGTACAGTGGTACCTTGGTACTCAAGTGCTTTAAAACTCATCAAATTTGGTATTCAATGCATTTTGACGTGAAAATTTTGTCCCAGTACTCATTGTTTGTTTGGTACTCAACACACAAGCTAGAACTTGTCAATGTCGGCTGTCTTGTGACTCACTACATTATTCTTTATGGGAGGGGAAATGTTTGGTACTCATCGTTTTTGGTATTCATTGAGCCTCCTGGAACCAATTAATGATGAGTACCAAGGTACCACTGTATCCTCATAACCCACAAGTATGCAAGTAATATATGGCTACAAAATGAGAAAATAATACATTTTAAAAGCAACTGGCCTATGAAAGAGCCTGATTCAGGGGTGAAATCCAGCAGGTTCTGACAGGTTCTGGGGAACCGGTAGCGGAAATTTTGAGTAGTTCAGAGAACCGGTAGCGGAAATTTTGAGTAGTTCAGAGAACCAGCAAATACCACCTCTGGCTGGCCCCAGAGTGGGGAGGGAATGGGGATTTTGCAGTATCCTTCCCCTGCCACGCCCACCAAGCCACGCCCACCAAGCCACACCACGCCCACCAAGCCACGCCCATAAAACCAGTAGTAAAAAAAATTGATTTCACCACTGGACTGATTGCCTTTGTTTGGCAGCAAATCTCTAGGGATATTTTATTGAAATAAAAGCTAAAATGTGAAGCAAATTGTCTAAGGATTTCCTATGTCTCCAACTTTTTAGTAATAGGAAGTTATCAAGGCTCAATTGTGCAGTGGTATGAGTAGTTAGGTTACCTGAACTTGTCCTCCTTCAAGGCAAAAAGGAGTAAACCATTGACTCTTTTGAAACAGGTTGTTGTGGCAATCAAACTATAGCAGAGATTGAGGCAGTGGTGAAATACCATTTTTTTTTACTACCGGTTCTGTGGGCGTAGCTTGGTGGGCGTAGCTTGGTGGGCGTGGCAGGGGAAGGATACTGCAAAATCTCCATTCCCACCCCACTCTGGGGCCAACCAGAGGTGGTATTTGCCGGTTCTCCAGAACCTGTCTACTCAGGTTCTGGAGAACCGGCAACTGGAGAACTACTCAAAATTTCCGCTACCGGTTCTCCAGAACCTGTCAGAACCTGCTGGATTTCATCCCTGGTTTGAGGTGAGGAAAACCTCCTGAATTAATTTCATAAGTAATTACACAGTGTGTTATTTTACATAATTGAACCCTGGGTGAAGACAGAGGCAATTCCGAGGCAAAGACGCTTGTATTAGGGTGGTTAATCAGATTTTCAGTTTGTTAAAGAGGGAAAAAAAATCACAATCATGCGAATGTTTGCGAAGAGTGCCACTGATAGGCACATAATGTCAGTGTAAACTTAAGGGAAGTGATTGATGACAAGGGACGAGGGGTTCCTTCCTTTCCTTCCCTATTCGGGATAAAGTTCAAGTCATTAGCATTTCCCCTAGTTCCTCTTGCTTTTTTCAGCTACCATTTTTAACATCTCAGCATAAGCTGGAACCGCAGTAGATATTATTATTATTGTGGCAACATTGCAAGAAGAATTTGGGGCAAACATGACAGCCTTTGTTAAAATGCCAGTGTTCTTACAGAAACGCTTTGGAGAATAAAAACATGCCATTACACAAGAAAAAAGGAATGTGGGTGAAATTCAGCTCTCCTTGCTTAATTCAGAATAAGCTTCTCTCTGCACTTTTGTTCGTTTTGGAACATCACAAAAATTCAAATTTGATCACACCCTCTGGTTTAATGAATACACTTTGTTGAATTCCTCTCGGACAGTATGGTGGTTTGCTGAGAGCTCACTTTCCTGATCTTGACTTGTAGACCAAGGTGTCTGCAGGGTGTAGTCAAAAGAAATGTTTAAATGGTGGGCCCGACAATGCAATTGAAGCTCATCCATTCTTTAATTGCGTCCTTGCAGAGATCCCTGGAAGGGACAGAGCTGACATGGTACTTTTATTCTTGGCACCGGATGAGAGAATATGGACGGAGCTTTTCTGCCTCTCTTTGAACTTGCTGTTTAATCTCATTAACTAATTGCATGGAAAATGAAAAGATTATTAATAGAACTGTCCAAGAGAATAATCTGACATCCTATAAGAAAGCTTTAAATTAACTACAGTTTAATAATAATGCTTTTCTAAAACAAACCTCTGGGAGGTTTCTTATTATAGCAATAGTACTTAGACTTATATACCACTTCATGGTGCTTTACAGCCCTCTCTAAGCAGTTGACAGAGTCGGCATATTGCCCCCAACAATCTGGGTCCTCATTTTACTGACCTCGGAAGGATGGAAGGCTGAGTCAACCTTGAGCCTGGTGAGATTCGATCTGCCAAACTGCTGGCAGCTGGCCTTTCTTATTATATATTCTCTTAAACTAGGGGACTGTATTCAACTTAAGCTATAATTTAAGGCGAGAAACAACTGTTTCAGTCATAGTCTGGATGTTACAGGAAACGGCATCTAAACCAGGTCTAAACAACACAACTATGAAGTTACTCTACTAAATATTGTTTAATACTTTAATACTGCAGTATTAAAGACTGCAGAAAATCAGAGGCAAGGAAGGTGTATTTTCAATAAGTGTAACTAATAATTTCGCTTCACTGTTTACCACACTGAATCTTTATCAATGGAATGGTCTAAAATACACTTGGGATTTTATAACAATGGAGCACAATAGGCTTCAAGGACAAAAGAACCTCTCTTAATTAGAATCATGCCTGTATTCTTTGAGAAATGGCTGACTACAAGCATTACCTTTAGTCTAGAATGTTTTATGACCATGACAAAGGCAGAACAAACAGAAAGCGTGAAGGTTCGTCCATTCCTTCAGTAGGGGCATTTCGAAAAAGCAGTTTTGCTATCTTTTTCTTAGAATTAAACTTCAACATATTTACTCTGCGGAAGCTAAAAAACTTGGGAGTCTGGTAGCACCTTGCCTGACTAACACATTTTACTGAAAGGCACATCCTTGTGTGAACTGCGTTTTATGCCTTGCAATAAAATTAGTCAGAAACAGGTGCTAGCAGACTTCGGATTTTCAAAACTTACAGGATATCACTTGGCAAACAAGAATAGGTGTGGGCTAACGGAATTTATGACTTTTCTAGTGTGAGGAGTTCGATCCTATGCAGGCACTTTGTCATCAATAACAAACTGCACAGGTATTGTAGCTTTATAAGAGAGCATTTCTGTCTTCAAAGTTTTCCTTATAATTCATTGAAATATGTCCTGCCCAAATTAGTTTGGGGGAAAAAAATAAAAACGGAATACCCTTGCATCATCATCATCATTATCATCATAATCATCCTCATAGGCAATGCCTATTATTAAGTCTAGATATTTAGATCAGTCTAGATCAGACATTTCGATCTGATGAATTTATAATGCCTTCTACAACGTAAAAAGATTGATATGAGTTACTTGGTATTTGTAAATAAATTATATCTATATGAGATGACTGCAGGTCTTGGATGAAACCAAGGTAAGCAAGGCAGGGACACTGAAGCAGAGCATCCATTTTGGCTTAAGAAGCAAGGGGCTGTGGATGTAGCTGACTCTCTGCTGAATAAAAACATCTTTTTCAAGGGCGTCACGGTCTTTAAATATTCAGACTATGCATTCTTACACCCAAGATCTGCCAGTTGAAGAGCTGTAAGACTATGCCAGCAGCAGAACATAGGGCACAGCTCTGTCACTCAAAATAAGCCAGCTTTAATTTGCAGATTTCGATTGCTAGTGCATCTGTTATGACAGCGCATTCCCACCAACACAGTAGCCAAATTAAGACAGAGAAGGAAGGAACAGATTTCCATCAAATCCCATACTAGTTAGACTTTGAATACAAGCGCAAAGGTTCAA
The DNA here is from genome assembly GCA_003457575.1 of Thermophis baileyi. Taxonomy (NCBI): domain Eukaryota; kingdom Metazoa; phylum Chordata; class Lepidosauria; order Squamata; family Dipsadidae; genus Thermophis; species Thermophis baileyi. The sequence goes on from QLTV01002273.1 coordinate 641,486, forward strand.
ATTCATTTTAGAGCCTCTTTCTCTGACCTCTGAGAAATCCAAAAGGATAAGATAGAGGATTGAAAAAAGGGAAATGAAGTTCCCATCTTAAAAAAAAATTATTGGTGGCTGTACCCACAGAATTAACTGGCTGCTGGAATACAGAATCGCCCTGCCTGGCTGTATAATGTCTGTCAAAAAATCATATTCACGCACATTTTTCTCCGTAACACAAAAACTCAGAAAGTGCTTTTGAAGACAGTTGTGCCTTTACAGTCAGCTCATGAGATCCAGTATTGCAAGAGTTTGTAAATGAAAGGGATGCACACCATAGCAAATTGTGGCTTTCAGAAGTGCTTGTAAACAGCGTTCCTCTCCTACATTCCAGATAATGACCCACATTTTCAATTCATTATCAGCATGTTGATTGAGTTCCCCATGAAGGATGCTGCTCTCCCCTCTTGCTGTGAGGAAACTTCTTGTATTATGGGCAATCACTAAATCATATGTGACTGCATCACTTTAACGGTAGTTTGATAACAAAACTGAAGCAGCAAAAGAAAAAATAATTCAAAATATTATTTATCTATTATTTAGCTGTTCCTTATTTAAGCTATACTACAGAAATTTAAACCAGTACATTTTAAATGGGGCTATTCTAACATGTAATTCAGGAAGTCTGAATTCCATAAGTGACGCACATTATTCCACTTAGATGTGTGCATGTGTAAAACTATTTTTTTAAAAAAAAACCCTACAAAAATGTTCTGCTTTTAGTTGGAATGACATTGAGGAATCAACGTAAAAAACTAACGTTGCAAATACGAATTCAGTCTGGCTTTTGAGTTAAGAGCTAAAAAGCCGATTTTGGGAATGTGCGAGACAGACTTACTACTTAGCCAGCAGTGAATAATTTCATTATAAAATGCCTGCCTGTTCACACATATGTATCATCTTGTATCATGCAGTGCAAATTGATGTCCTACAAGATAATTTAAATGACACATAGGAAATCATGTCACTCTTAATGTACTAATAGGATAGCAATTACATAACTGTCAAGACCGAAGCTGAACATGTTTCTCTATCTACGTGGAAAACATAGAAACTAGATGCATTTCAACATGTTTATAAAACTTGTTTCTGTGTACAATACTGATGTTTGTTTTAAGGAGGGCATTAATGCAGTTAACAGTCATGATTTTGAAATGTGAGTATATAATTATTTGGCAATAGGCAGGTTTTCTTCTCTTGCTTTATGTAGATAGTGTATACATATATGAGAGACAGTATACAAACTAGCATGTCAGGGAACAGCATTAAACAATTCAAATGTTTGGTGAGAAGAAATTTACTGGCAGTTGGAATCAAGTTTTTGTTTTTTTTTAAACTTGAACTCTCCCTTTAAAAAGTGTTCGGATAATTGAAAAAAGGCCAGAATTAAGGAAAGGTTAATTTTATTTTATTTTATTTATTTATTTATATTGGGGGGGGATGTACATTAAAGCCAAAGAGATTTCAGTTGACATTACGGGAAAACAAGACTACTTTACTTTACTTTTATTTGCATTCCTACTACTTAAATCTCTAGGAGCAACTGGCTGCTCTGGATTTTGTACGGTACAAAATTAATTTTTCGATATTCTTTTGCTCAAATAAGCACTATTTAAGACTTCCGATGAGGATGTATTGGTTCTAATCTTCTATATTTCTATAAAAACTTCAATGAGAAATTGTGACATTCCACATTCTAGATTGCACCCTCTACCCTGTGATTGAGCAGGGTGAACTATTTTAGATAGCAGCATGGCACTATTAAATTTTAAATGAATGAAACAGATGTAATCCAATTTATATTAGCTTACATTACCATTTTAAAGTCTAATAAAATACACAGTGTGGATTACTGCAGTATCTGAATATAGATAGTATCTCAGAATATGCGTATCATTTCTTGGGTAAATGAAAAATCAGCCAAGACATTCTCAATTTTCTCGCCCATAAAAGTATAAAACAAAGGAAACGGTGGTTGTGGAGCGGGGGGAGAGAGAGGAGGACAAAAAATAAGCAAGATTAATTAAACCCTCTTGCTCTGTTATTCCACAGCCTGATGAACTAATATTCCATATGGAACTAATTCTAGTATCTTTAATATCTTCTAGTAAAGTTGTGTTGCCCAATAGCTGTTGAAGCAGTTTTTCCAGTATTGCATGGAAAACAACACTTTAAAAGTTGCTCTGAACCTTGTTTCAATAATGAAATAATGTTCATTACAAATACACACTGACCCTACAAGGGTCAATGAATTTAAAGATTGATAGTCTAAGCCAGTGATGGTGAACCTTTTCTGGCTCGGGTGCCAAAAGGGTGCGCACGCGCGCGATAGCATGCGCGCGTGTGCCCACACCCATAATGCAATGTCCTCCCCTGTGCATGCGCACAACCCCGCGCATGCGCACAACCCCCCGCGCTGCCCCCCCCACATGCGCACAGGCCTCACTGAAGCCTCCGGTGAAAAACGGCCCAACGGGCCAACTGGAAGTTTGGAAACGAACTTCCGGTTGGCCCGTTGGCCTGTTTTTCGCTCTCCCCAGGGTTCAGGAAAGCCTCCTGAAGCCTGGGGAGAGCGAAAAACGGCCAAATGGGCCAACCAGAAGTTTGGAAATGAACTTCCAGTTGGCCCGTTGGCCCGTTTTTTGCTCTCCCCAGGGTTCAGGAGGCTTTCCTGAAGCCTGGGGAGAGCGAAAACAGCCGAAAAGAAGGCCGAAAATCAGCTGGCCAGTGGACGCACTCGTGCTGGAGCTGACATAGGGCAACGCCTCGCATGCCCTCAGATATGGCTCGGCGTGCCACCTGTGGCACGCGTGCCATAGGTTCGCCATCACTGGTCTAAGCAGTAATAAAAAGGCATATAGTGTTAAAACAGCCTCTACTCTCCTACATATCTGAGCATAGAATGGCCTTCCAAGAGGTGAGGGAAAGATTGCTGTCCAATCTGTCTAAAGAGTTATTTTATTAAACATAAACTAATCAGTTAACTCAATAAGCTAAACTAAAATCAAGTATGTAATTGCTTTGGAGATAAATATAAATTGTTTTTATGATGAAACCTTTTGACCTGTTTTAATCCAATATATTTTCAATCTGTGTAGCTTGAATATATACTCAAGTTTACCATATCTCATGTCAGAAAAATTAATGATTCCATATATTTTCACACCCATTTTATCTTCACAATTGCTCTGTCAGGTGGACTGGATGGAGAGATAGTGACTCGCTCAAATAAAGACAACAATATTCAATGAAGTCCATGGCCAAGTTGGACTTTGACTCTAGGAGTTGATCTTGCTTCAGCACCACACTGACATGTTTTGGATTCAACCATTTCACCTGGCCAACCTTATTTGGGCATGGAAGCTAAGCAAGGTCAGACTTGTTGGTACTTGAGTGGAGATAGCCTGGGAATTCCAAGGCTGTAGGTAACATCAAAATTATCCTGGAAGACAGTGATGGCAAACTATTTCTATACTGTTGCCAAAAAAACCCTCAATGGCTGTGTCCATGCAATCAGCAAGAACATTTTATGTTTCCTAAACAGAACTGAAAACCACACTCAACCTCCACTGAAATCTCTGGTTCTGTACAGATCTAGAAGTAGGGACATTAAGAAAACCCCCCTAGATCTCATCAAGAGTCCAATTTATTCTCCCCCCCCCCAAATTTAACATACTTCAGGTAGATTGGATTAAGATTCATGATTCCTCATGAACTGCCCGAGCAAAATCTTTGAGCATGACACTGGACTTTGTATTTCTTTCTCATGAGTTTAGTGTGATGCCATGGTTAGGTCAGGGCTTGGATGGAGAACCTGCAGTCAGATGAAATGGATCTACATTATTCCAGCATTAGAATTCTCCTAGTGTACTAAACAAAAACATATTTGAGATGCAGCATTTGTTTCCATGGCAACTTCAATGTTATAAAGTTGTCAATTCTTAACAGAATTTCAACAAATATAGCACAGAAAACCCTATTCACTGTTTTCTTATATATTGCCTTTGCATAATTTGCTCATTTTCTAAAAAAAACAGAAATCAAACAAATACATAGGAGGCTTTATGTATCTCACTCAAGTGGAACCACTTTGAAGCTTCAAGAAAGAATGGGGAGAAAAAGAACTCAACTTTTTTAGAAAATATTTTTTCAAGCAGAATACCACTGATTTGAAATAGGGTTGTTGTTGTTGTTGTTTTTATCATTTTAAGGTATAGCCTGTAGGACGTATTTCCAGTAATTACTGGAAATATCTAGCTATGACCACTACTTAAATAATGTGATTTTTAAGAGCCTTGCATTAGAATATATAGAAGTTTAAAAAAATACCTGACACTGTATGAAAACCATCTACAAACTCATTTTTTATCCAGCAACCCTCCCAGGAAATGTGGAGATGCTAATAGACTCCCTGTAGAAACAGAAACAATGGGTCCTTTTTAAATAAGCAAGAACTGCTTAAACCTTTACATTTAAATTTAAAAAGCAATTTATCAGAACAATGACAATTGGAGGAAGCAACAGATTTATTGCTTCCCCACCTACTTTACTTTATTTAATGTGTTTTCAATCTGATATGCAAAAGAAATAAATGTAGATATTCCGTGATGTTTTACCATATCATAGACTGTGCTGCAGCTGTTTTGATCCACAGCTACAAAGACTTGTTCAGAAACTTTTAAATCTTCTATAGCCCAAAGTGGAAAGAAAGGAAAGTGGGGACGAGAAGTGGTGGGAGTCCTTTCCTGACCTGAATTTTTGCCCTAATACTTTTCATACACACAAATAAAAAATATTATAAGTGATAACCTCTATTAACTGTCTGGTTTGGTTCTGCAACCCAACAAGACAGACACAGACTTCAGAGGATAATTAGAACTGCAGAAAAAACAATTGCTACCAACCTGCCTTCCTTTGAGGACCTGTATACTGCACGAGTCAAAAAGAGGGCTGTGAAAATATCTACAGACCCCTCACATCCTGGACATAAATTGTTTCAACTCCTACCCTCAAAACGACGCTATAGAGCACTGCACACCAGAACAACTAGACACAAGAACAGTTTTTTCCCGAACGCCATCACTCTGCTAAACAAATACTTCCCTCAACACTGTCAAACTATTTACAAAGTCTGCACTACTATTAATCTTCTCACCGTTCCCATCACCCATCTCCTCCCACTAATGACTGAATGACTGTAACTTTGTTGCTTGTATCCTTACAAT
>QLTV01002273.1:652679-689482 GCA_003457575.1 Thermophis baileyi
ATAGAATAGAATAGAATAGAATAGAATAGAATAGAATAGAATAGAATAGAATAGAATAGGACAGAGTTGGAAGGGACCTTGGAGGTCTGTGACCTCAGAGCTACATTCCATGGGATCATCTCGCAGGGCTGAGAGATGCAGAACAGCAAGACTTCCAAAGTGCTCCTTCAGGGTAATAGTCTGTCTAATCATGAGTTATTGTTGTTCTTGAGTAGCCTTGCATTTTGAGTGAATAGTATGCACTTGATTTGTGTTGCATTGGAAGTTTGAAGCTTTCTATGTAGAACTTCCCATCTGTGATTACCGCAATGCTGGACAAAATGCCAGTGCTATGTATGTTCCTAATGACCTGCTGTCCTGACCTTTGGATAGATCTCTTAAGATTGTGGCTGGTTTGTACTCAAAAGCTGCCTTCCTTTTTACTTTATGGATTGGACTCTGGTTACCATCTCTGCAGGGACTGTTGGACTGTTGGCTTCCACACTGGCTGTCTGGATGCTTCAACTTACTTAGCTCACCTAATTGAGACCGAACACTGCTTAGTATACAAAAGGTGAAGGTTGTCAGTTGTGTCAACTCTAGGACACGGTGCTCATCTCCCATTTCTTGGCTGAGAGAGTCAGCGTTGTCCAAAGACAATTTCCGTGTCATGTGGTCAGCATGGCTATTTGCCAAAGCCACACCGAACATTGTTATCTTCCCACTGAAGTGGTACCTATTTATCTACTCGCATTTGCATGCTTTTGAACTGCTATTATGTATACACATATAATTTAGACTTACAAGGCTATTCACAATGACTCGTGAGTAGTAACAGTTTGGGAGAAGACATGACTCATTATTATTGTTGTTGTTGTTGTTGACTTAAATTTATTATAGCCACCCACTCCCATAGACTCTGAGCTGCTAATTGTACTACTACCCTACTTTTTATGTCACTCATTCCATATCCTCAGACTAACTGCTTCAATTCACAGAAATATAATTTACTTTTGGCTTCCTGCGGGCAGGAGGAGGATTCATTTAGTGAACATTTAATGTTTAGCCTCTTTATAAAAGCCCTTTCTAGCAGTCTAACAAAGAAGCTAGATTTTAGAGTGGTTGTGAATAGTTTGTTCATTGCAAGGAATTCACTATTACCTTTCCTATTTCCAGTCAGAGGAATGGATCTTAGCTATTAGGACCAAAGCTGGCATGGATTTCTACGTGTAGTTTTGCACATAAACATAACTTGGGTTTTCTGACTTCCTGAGCCTCCTTCTTAGAATAATATATGATGCCCCTATCTATAGACTCCAGGACTCAATTAGTAACATCCAGCCTATATTCTCTAGGCAAACAGGTGGCATGTGGAGCCATATTTGAGGGCACACAAGGCGTTGCCCTATGTCAGCTCCAGCGCACATGCGTGCGCTGGCCAGCTAATTTTTGGCCTTCTTTTCGGCCGTTTTCGCTCTCTCCAGGGCTTCAGGAAAGCCTCCTGAACCCTGGGAACGGTGAAAAACGGCCCAACGGGCCAACCGGAAGTTTGGAAATGAACTTCCGGTTGGCCCGTTGGGCCGTTTTTCGCCATACCCAGGCTTCAGGAGTCCGGAGGCTTCAGTGAGTGCGTGTGGGGGGGCAGCGTGGGGAAGGTGTTGTGCGCATGCACGGGGGGCAGCGTGGGGGTTGTGCGCATGCACGGGGGAGGGAATGGGTGTGGATATGCGTGCGCACACTAGCGCGCACGCGCACCCCCTTTTGGCACGTGAGCCAAAAAAGGTTCACCATCACTGCTCTAGGCTATGATGACAAACAGTATGAGTCACAAAAGGCAACAACAAGAGTTTCAGTGATTGTTAAAATAACCATTTTAATGCAGGGACATTACCCAACATACACTAACCACATCAGCATATTCTGGTTATTTTTATCCCAATAAATGTACCTCATCTGAAGCTCTTGCAATGTAGCTATGACAACTATACCATAGCTGTTTCTAGTTATACCTTGGCAGCTTTGTATATAATATGGCTGTTCAGCTTTTTAAAAATATGATTTCAACATTTACCCTTTGTTCTCTGTTTTTTCTACACCATTCCCTTGTACTTAATTAGAAATAGCAGCGATGTACATGAAATGTGTATGAAAGCTCTCTAGAAATAGGAATTAGGTTAAATTTGGTAAAAAAAAAAAATAGATGTTGACACAAATGGATGGATCCCAATTTGTAAGACATACATCCCTGGCACCAATTCTGGAAAAAACCTTAATTCTGGTTACCTCATTGATTTCTTTGGCATCACATATATCCATCAACATAAATATTTTTACATACACATATAGCAATAAAGATCTTTTCTAGCTTTTAGAAGACAAGCCTGTGGGTATAACTGGAACTATATTCTACCTTGTAACAAACAAAGAGTTAAACAAACTCAAGTAATCGTTAGTTGGCTTTATTACTACAACGTACAGAATTAGACTGTGGGTTAGTCCGTTTATAAACTGTATCAACTATATTTTAAGCCATTCTACCTGAGCTCAGTTGGGATTGGTTCAAAGGCTTTGAAATAGATGCTGAACCATTACTATCCATCTCCAAATCTGGATGCAGTTGTGAATGGTGGAAAATGGAGCAAAATAGGATAAAAATGTTATTATTTTTAACAATGGATATGAGCACCTTGATTTTCTTTTCTTTTTTTATAAAGTTTCATTAATTTTCTACTATTACATTTAATTATTGTTTAATAAACAACGTGTTGTCTGGATTGTTTTGTTTGCTTAACAATACAAATTATAGTCCTAATCTTTACCCCTTTTTTTCCAGCCACTGATAAAATAAATTCCATGTTTGCTAAGTATTCTGTATCTTCTTTCTGTTTAATCTTCATGAAGAGATAATTAAGAAGATATTGGACTGTGCAGAAATGGACAGACTTACACTGAAGTTTAAACAAAAGCACCTTGATTTTCTAAGGCATTGAAATTCTAATTTCAAATGTCTGCTCGGTTACATTCTAAAAAGTGAAATATGAAACAAAATGTGACCTTTGATTAGCATTTACTCTCTTCTACCTGAAAGCATGGCAATTACTAGTTTGTCAAAACTATTCTTATTAATGTCTGCTAAGATTTTGTTTAATGTGAAAATTCAAGTATAACTTAAAGAAAACAATAGATTGGTTAAAATGGGTCCATTTCTAGGGCTAAAAGGTATTGTACTATATTTTTACTGCAACCCTTACAGAGCACATTAACAGTTGGAGGCTAAGAGCGTCAGCAAAGCTCTCCCGTTAGTCAGTCACATGTTGGGTCTCCGTGTACCACCTGCCAGGGCCTTTAGAATAACCTACCGATTTCTCTGCTGCCATGGTTTTGTTTTATTAATAGTACATGTTTCCATGGTTTTGTTTTATTAATAGTATACTGAACCAAATTGACAGCATATGCTCAAAGTATGTGATGATGAAACTGACAGACTCGTTGAACAAATATTGCTGCAGAGGATGTCTAGTATGGAACACACAAAAAATATTTTTCGGGCCATATGCTGTGATATCAGAGAATGGCAAGCACGTTTATCTGTCTGATGAAGGAATCGGAAAGGAATGAAAAAGCAGCCATGCTATCCTCCATGATGGTATGCCAAAGCAAGCCAGAAAGTCATATACACTTTATATTTTTCCCTACAATTATATCACAAAACAGAAAAAACAGCTATCTGTAATTTCCACTGCTTTGTCTTTTTCCCCAAATGAAATTTCTCTAAAGCACATCTCACACCCATGTAGCTTTCTCCAAAAAGTGGAGAAAAGTGAAGTGAGGGAAAGAAGCTGTACCCTTCCAGATACAGATAGGGATGCGGTGGCTCAGTAGCTAAGACGCTGAGCTTGTCGATCAGAAAGGTCGGCAGTTCAGCGGTTCGAATCCCTAGCGCCACGTAACGGAGTGAGCTCCCGTTACTTGTCCCAGCTTCTGCCAACCTAGCAGTTTGAAAGCACGTAAAAAATGCAAGTAGAAAAATAGGGACCACCTTTGGTGGGAAGGTAACAGTGTTCCGTGCGCCTTTGGCATTTAGTGATGCCGGCCACATGACCATGGAGACGTCTTCGGACAGCGCTGGCTCTTCGGCTTAGAAACGGAGATGAGCACTGCCCCCTAGAGTCAGGAATGACTAGCACCTATGTGTGAGGGGAACCTTTACCCTTCCTGATACACTTTGGAGGCTCGGTGGCAACATACTTTGCCATTCCTTGTTCTGTACCCTTTTCTGCTGCAATTTTGGAGTATTATACGTCTCCATTATAAATATAAATAGTATTAAAAGATATGAACTTATTGGAATGCTTTCCTTTTGTGACAGGTTGCTTTGTAGGACAAAGCTGATGTGCTTCTACTACTGCTAAAGACTCTAACAATGAAGAAAAGTATTATGGATTGTCATGAAAATTATTAATACTATACTAAGTTATGCTTAGGTAATTCCCATTCTCTGATTCCATGCAATTCAAAAATTTATTCTAGGAATTAATTGTAGAAAACACTTATGTCTGTGTACAAAAAAAAATCCTTATGTAATTGTATAGGAAAATCAACATTTTTCCAAAGCATACACTTTTAAGATTATGCAATCTTCTTACTCTGGGATATGATTTTACAAATACTACTTGTATAATAAATAAATAGTAGGCAATTTTAGTTACTCCTAAAAATTAGTTTCAAGCTCATTTTTCTCCTTCCTTATTTACCTTCTATTGTAGATTTCAATTTAATGCATATTGTGAAACAAAACATGTACAAGAAAATCACAGTGAAAAGTCACTGCACATTCCTCAGATACTGAGTACGTTAATATACAACAGTATACCAGAATTCTGACTTTTTCAGGATTAAGCAACAAATGCAAGTATCTTACTCGATCATTTTCACATCATCCCAGACAGCATTTTCCATGGTCTGTTTGTTGTGATATTCTCGGAGAAAAAAAGGTAAGAACAAATTCTGATGTCTGGTTTTGTATTGTTCAGAAAGGAACATGGCAGAGTTTCTGGTTTACAAACTATGACCAAAACCCACCCACCCCCCTTAAGACAGAACTTGAGGGCTCAAATGGGAGCTAACAAGCATTCTGGTTTACCATTGCATATGAATGCAATTACAAATATAGCTGAAAATAAGAAAAATGATGAAACAAAAAGAAAAAAGAATAAATGAAAACGTACAAGGGGGGAAGTAGCTCCAGGATGCTGGACGGGCTCCAGGGGCAGGGGAGACTGGGAAAGTACAATTTAAAAGAAAACACATTATTAACAGGAACATCCACCTGGAAAAATAAAACATTTTCATTTCAAAAGACTAGACTTGCATACACCCATTTCTTTAACATTGTGCAAAGAGTTAAATGCTACACAGGAACCTAATTCTGCATGTGCTGAGGATTTCCACAGTTGTTTTCACACGCCCCAAACCTCTTCTGAAAATCAATGGAAGTTTGTATTATTCAGCAGTACTTTGTAATTAGGGTGTATTTACTTTCAAAACACATAAATGATTCAGTTAGAGAATGAGTTACCATTCTGCAACTGGCTAACCACTGGCCATCAGTGCAAAGAGACACAGAAGATCTTTTTTGTAACTGTGGAAATAATTATGTATCAGCACCATTTCCCACACTAAAGAAAACCTGAGTGGGGCATTGCTTTTGAAAGCAGCCCTCTCTTCCTAGCAATCCCCAACTTGCAAAAGCTGTAAAAAAATTAAAAAAAAAAAAACCTAACCAGAAAAAATAGCTGCATTTTGAATGACAATAATTTGTCTCGTTTATATATACCCATTCCAGCATTATCCCGGCATAACCTCTTGGCTGGCCGCAGAACGATGCTATAAAAATAGCTAAAGAATTTCACAGAGGTTTATTTAGTACCAAACACCAACCTATAAGCTGATAAGTGCTCAATGGATTAATTAGGAGCTAAAAAGACAAAGAATCTCTTTGAGAGCCTATTATATTATTAATCTGAAATATACTTTCCTTCTCCTTTCGGACAATTTTAAATCTGTTTGCAAAGGAAGGTAGTTTATGACCCCTGGCTTTCAGAAACTGTGTTACTGAATTGTGCACCTATCACCATCTTTCAAGTTCCAATAAAAGTCAATTAGATCAACACAGACTTCCTTGTGGGCCAGTTCAACCACTTGGCCCAAGGAAACTGCTTGAATTATTTTATCTATCAGATCTCTGCTTATATGCAGCCTGTCACGTGCTGCTGAATGTGTCTATCCCATCTGTAATCAAACATATTACCCATCGTTGTGGACAACATGCAGGAATAATTGGAACCCACCAATTCAATGATTTCAAAATGGCTGCCAAGTCTCCGTCCTGTATAAGTTGCCTAGGTAACCTTGATTTCTATTGTATATGCTATAATAGGGTATGATTAAGTATTACACTTTTAAAAACTATTATTTTAAAAAGATACTGAAAACAAAAGCCATGTGAAGACTATCAGATTCATGAGCTATTGTACTTTATCCCACAAAATAGGATTACATTTATCCAGGCGCTGCCAGGGTGAACTCCGTTTGCATAATAGTATTAGCAATGTTTTCAACTTCTAGAAAAGGCACAAATGTTAAGAGATTTTTAACAGCATGTGTTTCCTAGACAAGCAACTTCAATCCACATCTTCTATTTTGTTAAAGTGCTATTTCTAGAATCTCAAACGTTAATAAAACCACTTCCTAGGCAACATCAGGAAAGCGCATGTAAAAATGAGATGAACAGCATGAGGTTAAGCTAACAAACAAAACATTCACATGAAGTTGATGGCATCTTTGAAAGACCCGCAGTGATATGACAACCAATCCAAATGATATGGAAGGCAACCAAAAGAAAAGGAATCGGAAGAGAACAATAAAAAATGAAGATACCTGTTTGCATGATTTTATAAAGTGGGACGAAACATCAGTTCCATCTTTCTCTTTTATAGCACTATTCAACAGACTGGTGTCATTCAGATTCATACAGCTAAGAACGGAATTATACACCACAAAGGAACACGCAACACCCACGTCTGTGCTTTCTCTCAGAAATTACAAGAAATTACAGCTAATCAACAGCATAAAGAATACATATAGCATTTTCCCAAAACAGAGACGTTTAATCCTACACTCCTGGTTTTAAATATTTGGGGGATGATGAGAACATTGCATTTTCCTTCACAGAAGTTTTATGCCAATTGTAAAAAAAAAAGATATTACTATTCCTTATCCTTAACCCGAATTGCCACAGACTAATCTAGAAGATTTTGCCAATCAATTTGGAATTAGGCAATAAGTTTCGGAGAGAAAGTAAGTTGTGGATTTTATCTAAGCCTGCTCTTATCCCAAGCATCTCAAATTGGACAATCCTTTAAAATCAGAACTAACGAGTTCTGCAACCCCAAAACATTTGAGAACTTGTTTTCAGTGACCACAGAGTGAAGCTAGCATTGAAGGGAACACAGCAAATTTGTTGCTTCGCCTATTGACAGAGCCCATTTTGATAGGCTGACTCTCATTTTCCATCAATATAATTCTGCCTTCGGGTATATGATGAAACAAGATTCATGTTCAGGTCTGTTTAATCTTATAATATGCTTTGCAACCCTTTATCCCGGTGGTACCTGAATGGCTTAAAACCAAAAATCCTCCTGATCCTTCTGAGAAAACACGGGCAACTAAAAAGTGATGACAATAGTACCACCTGAATTGACCTCAACCACAATATAATTAGTTATTAATCTAAAGTGTAAAGAAGATTCACAATTCATATGTTGCTCAATATTTTTCCCTAAAGCTTCAAAAATATCCTCTCCAATTTAAGCAAATTTCATTTTATTTATTAATCACATTTTGGAAATGCCTATCTCCCTCACAGACTGGGATGATAAAAGATGCACATAATGTTTATTCTTTCCTTATTCCACAACCCATTCCATATTTTACTACACAAAGTAAAATCACTCCTAGGTGAAAACTTCTGAAATACAGTTCAGCAAACATTTGATTTGACTCTATGCTTTGTAATAGCAATAGCAATAGCAGTTAGACTTATATAGTGCTTTACGGCCCTCTCTAAGCGGTTCACAGAGTCAGCATATTGCCCCCAACAATCTGGGTCCTCATTTTACCCACCTCGGAAGGATGGAAGGCTGAGTCAACCTTGAGCCGGTGAGATTTGAACCGCCGAACTGCAGCTAGCAGTCAGCTGAAGTAGCCTGCAGTGCTGCACTCTAACCACTGCGCCACCTCGGCTCTTAAAAGACACTTACGCCCAAACTGGAAGTTACATTTGGTAATTATTGCTTGTATGCTCTTCATTATTAGCATGGGTGTTTGTTTTATAATTGTTGATTGTGCTGTGGTTTTATTGCTGCACTTTGTCTACTTTTAGGAAACAGTCTGAAAACATGTAGGTATTTTATTTTATTTTATTTTATTTATTTTTTATTTTGGAAGGCAGCATATAAATTCATAAAAATAACCAATTTTGCTTATTTTATTTGAACTAAAAAGGTTTTAGTTCAACAAAATAGAGTCTCCTTAGCAGATAGATAGAAGGAAATGAGAGGGAAATAGGCACATCAATGAATCAGTTCTGAGTCAGAAATGCAGGGAGTACCGTGTTTTTTGCTCCATAAGATGCACCTAGGTTTAGAGGAGGAAAACAACAGAGGGAAAAAAATCAGGCGGAGCCTGAGAGGACCACAGATAGGTGTCCTCTCATGTGCCAGCTCTGCCTATTGACTCCTGCACTGCGGAAAAGAGACAGAAGAGGCGGGCAATGACAAAGACAAAAGAGGTGGGGTTCAGCACTGTAAAAGGACCCTGCCGCCGTGGCCCGGCTGCTATTCACTATAAGACGCACAGACGTTTCCACCCAGTTTTTTTTGGGGGGGGGTGCATCTTATAGAGCGAAAAATACGGTAAGTTCAATGGAAGAAAAAGCAAACTTCTTCTACAGAGTAATTCTGAAAGGCGCATCAGTTTATGATGATGACCAAGCAATGATTTGTGACAATGGTTACCAAAAATCTCTTTTCCCATCCAAAACATTAAAGAAATCAGTGTAAATGAAAATGTATGAACCAGCACAAACTAAACAATGAAATAAGTTTGCATGGATGAATGCAATGAAATAACTTTATAACGTAGCAAAGGTACTGAAAACTGTTAAGAGAACAGAATTTAAATCAGCATTTTGTGATATTATGCACACTTGCTTGAAAAGCAAACAAACATACCTGGCTTTGGTACAGAATTGGTCATTGACTGAGGGACTTTGTCGTTAATTAGTTCAACACATTCACTAGGAAAGAATCCCACCTATAGTGACATACGAAGATAGAAAGAAAAAAAGAGAGCTTGTAACCATAGGGCATTTAAGCAATTTCAACAGAATCATGGAATAAGGACGCATCCAGATGATTTTGCAAGAAAGGGATTATTCCAAATCCCTAGATAGTTTTAGTAAAAAGGAGCATTCTTCCCCCTGCTTTATATGCGAATAGAGCAGGGAGTTTGCTAGCCTGGATTTCATTTTACTCTAGCTAGTTTGCCTGTCCACAGCTTCTGAAGGCAGAGACATATTACTCTTTCAAGAATTACACATTTGACTTGAGTTCAGTGAAATCAGACAAGGGGTTTAAAGAAAAAATCAGGCGTCCACATTTTTTAGAGGTTTTGAAGGACTAAAATAGCATTATGAATTCTCCAAGGTGTTTTTTCAAGAGGCAACTGGATTTTGTTTTTCCTTGAAGACGTTTTGCTTCTCAGCCAAGAAGCTGGTCAGAACTGAAGAAGCAAAACGTCTTCAAGGAAAAACAAAAAAAGTCCAGTTGCATCTCGAAAAATGACAACCATGACCTAAAGAAGAATTAGGGGCGACATGATAGCAGTATTCCAGTATTTGAGGGGCTGCCACAAAGAAGAGGGGGTCAAATTATTCTCCAAAGCACCAGAAGGCAGGGCAAGAAACAATGGTTGGAAACTAACCAAAGCAACCTGGAATTAAGGAAAAACTTCCTAACAATGAAGACAATTAACCAGTGAATCAGCTTGCCTTCAGAAATCGTGGGTGCTCCATCACTGGAGGTTTTTAAAAAGAAACTAGACAGCCACTTATCTAAAATAGTATAGGTTCTCCTGCTTGAGCAGGGGGCTGGACTAGAAGACCTCCAAAGCCCCTTCCAGCTCTATTCTATTCTTCTTATCTAGATGACTGAGAATCTCCATAGACATTATGAATTCTCCTCCTCTTCCATTTTCTCTTACCCTGACATTGTTCAGGAAGATTTTCAATTTTTTTCACCAAATTTATACATTGTAAACATATTAGAAAGTAATTTTTTAGAATGAGTATCCATCCTCCACAACTTTTAGAGCCTGCTGTATTAACTAACCTAATAGCTGGACATACCTGAAATCCATGTTTCCCCCTCCACCAAGTGGTCAATTCTTTTGGAGGCATATCAATAACAGAAACAATATCTCCGACCTGGAAATTAAGAAATGAAATATTCTCTCATTGTGACTCAAAGCACTATCTGGCTTGATAAAAAATGTTTACTTTACCAGGCTGGGAATACAAAATCCTTTAAAATAAATAGTACTAGTTCTTTGCCTATTAAATACGAACATATGAATTTAAGTATGTATTATGAGTGCTACACAGTAGACATTTTATTCGTTCATAAAAAGAAAATGCTGGATAGCAGCTAAAACCCAAAATAGGCTGCTGGTTAAACTGAAAGTATAGCCACATTGGAAACATAAGTGTGTAAGGAAAGAATATTGAACAAATTAATTTAATGTAGCCCTTTACTTAAGATCAGCCACTTGGTGACTATTTAAAGTTACAACGGGCCAAATAAAGGTACTTTACATCTTGGATTCAAAATTCTAACAGACATTCCCCACTCATGGTCAACTGGTCATGTAATCACATCTTGGGTGTTCAGCAACTGGTCTGCATTTATGGTGTTTGCAGCTTCCCATGGTCATGGGACCACAATTTATGGGTTTTGCTGAAAACCGGCATTTACTTCTGATTCCTTGCAAAAAAAAAAAAAGTCCATTGTAGATCATGGGTTTGCTTAACAATCATGGTGATTCGCTTAATGACTGCCACAAAAAATGTCACGTCAAGTCCATCAAGTGATGACCTGCTTAATGGCCAGCATGATTTACAACCAAATTTCCAGCCTCAGTTATGGTCATAAGTCAAGGATTACCTCTACTTAAAAATCTGCACTTACTTATCTATTTGTCCCAATGTGTTGTTGTTGTTGTTTTTCAAGCGGCAACTGGACTTTCTGGGGGTTTTTTTGAAGACGTTTTCACTTCTCATCCAAGAAGCTTCAAAGAAAAACCAGAAAGTCCAGTTGCCTCTTGAAAAAAAAAAAAGCACCTTTGGGACAACCAGGAACCTGGATGATTGAGAATCTCCAGAGATACTTGTCTATTAGTTTCTCTGTCTTCATTCTTAAAATTAAGTGTAGAATGACAAATTTATTTTACCAAATATAGTACTGTACTGTACATTTTATATTTTATATATTACATATATTTTATGTAATGTATACTTTATATTATATTTTATATATTACATATATAATAAGAAAATGTACTGATATACAAGCAACATGGAAAGCTATCAAGAGGACCTTTAAAAATGTCTCTGGCCAGTTGAAGAAAACACAACTAAACATTGGCTTTCTCTGGACATGCGCTGAAATAATTACATATTTATCCTCCCGTTATTTACCTCAAAGGAGAGTTCATCTGCTGCCTGGGCAATGTATCTCTTGATAACATGAGCAGCTGCAATAGCGGGAACATTAATGGACGACTCTTCGTGAACTAGGAGGCGATTCCCCTTGTTATCAATCTGCAACGCAAGGTAGATGGTGAGAAAGCCAAGGATGTGCATCTTTGAGCAATTTATTTTATTAACAAATTTATAGAGGAAGATTTCATGTTGATTTGTAAAGGAAGCAGAGGTAAACGGAGCTGGCTGCTGAAAAAAGTGCAGAAGGAGTCTACGGGCAACTATGGTACAAAATAAGCACTGGGCAGTACAACCAACTTCTGCAGAAAGTAGAGTTCTATTTTATAGGGGTTCCACTACTTTCTTGGAGGGGGGGAGGAGGAGGAGGGGGAGGGGAGGAGGAGGAGGAGGAGGAGGAGGAGGAGGAGGAGGAGGAGGAGGAGGAGGAGGAGGAGGAGGAGGAGGAGGATCAGTTGAGCTGGCCTCTCCTTTCTGGAATACCCCAGGGCTTCATCTTCTCTTTTCTACTTTTTAACATTTATCTTAAGCTGCTGGGGGAGGCCATGTTTAGTTTGCATAGCTATATCATTGATACATTATCCACAGCTATCAACTGCTTGACTTGGTTCTAGGGGCTATGAAGGGCAAAACAACCTATAGCTACACAGGGCAAAACAACCTATAGCTGAACCCCTGCAAGATGAAGTCAGCTGTTCACTACAGTCCCAAAGGTGCTTTTTCAAGTGACGACTGGACTTTCTGGTTTTTCTTTGATGACATTTCGCTTCTCATCCAAGAACCTTCTTCAGCTCTTGGCTGGATGGTGGGGAAAGGTTTCTGGACATCTCAAGGATTGCCTCTTGGAGGCAATATCCAACAAAGAGTAGGTCTGTGAACTATAAGCCATCTTGGACTCGTAGCTACTACTACATGGACAGGTGGGAAATTAGGGGTTGGGAGGGAGCAGAGTTGTCCAGCCGAGTGCCAGATGCAGCCCTACCTGGAATTTGAGGCCCTGGCTAAGTGACTCGTGGCCTAATTACTCCTCACCTAGACTACTGCAAGGTGTTGTGCCATCGGGCTGGCCTTTGAGAATTTCAGCTGCTCGCTCTCAGCTGCAGACTGAGTGTATCTACCAACATACACTTGACCAGCACGGTAGTCTATATGGGCCATAATCTCAATGAAGAGGACTTTTTGGTCAGTGGCTTGATTCAGGAGGATCTATCTAATTAAGGATGAGGATGTACTCCTGCTTTTATCTTGGGTAGCCTAAGAGCAGAGGGCCTGACAGAGGGCATTTTCTAATTTAGAAACCTTCCCTATTTCCATTCAATGTGCTGCTGGCAGACTGGTAGACACAAAGCATTTGATGAATTGAGGAGAAGGTGAAGTGGGCTCTTCTACCTCCATCCATGTGAGAGCAGGACCGCAATTTATCTTGTTGCCAGCAATGGCTGAGAGTCGGGACAGGTAAGCCATCAGCATCTGGGTAACAAGCTGCAAAGGATGAGGAAAAAATGTGATAATTCTACTGATGCAGGGCATCCTGCATATTAGGGGATATAACTGAAGCAATCTCTCCCTCCCTCCCACCCACCCTCCCTCTCTCTCTCCCTCCGTGTGTGTGTGTGTGTGTGTGTGTGTGTGTGTGTGTGTGTGTGTGTGTATGTGTGTAGACAGATAGATAGATGACAGATATAGATATCGATATAGATGACATAGACATAGATATATGTCTCTCTATAGAATTTAGAGGCACTAGGCTGAAACCAGGAGACAGTGAGTTCTAGTCGCATCTTAGGCATTAAAACTGACTGGGTGACTTTGGGCCAGTCACTCTCTTCTAGCCCAACCCCTCTTCTCCATGGTTGTTGTTGTGGGAAAAATAGGAGAGAAAGGAGCATTAAGTACAGCAGTGGGTTCTAAAACCCGTTGTTCACGCACGCATGTGCAGAAGCGTCCCGGGCAGGTGGGCTGAGCCTCCCACCGCCGCTGCTACCGGTTCTAAGAACCGGGCCGAACCGGGAACAGCCCACCGCTGATTAAGTATGTTTGCTGCCTTGAGTTTTTTTGTAAAAGATAATAAAGGCGGGATATAAATAAATAATGACATGAAAACCTCAGAGATACCTCCCCTCCAAAAATATTATTCCATAACTAGCACTTTTCTGCTAGTAAGAAAACTTCCTTATTTTACCTCCGGATTATCCTTCAGGGCATCCGAACGGGGTAGCTCTGAGAGCTGAGAAAAGCGTCGATCATAAATACATAGGTGAAGATGTTTATCAAGCACTCTAAAATCTTCATAACTCCTCTTCACAATCCAGCTCTTGCCCTGCAGACAGGAAAAAAAAAACTACAGTGTCATTTAATTCATTCATTCACAAATGTGCAAGGACTCTGTGAACCTGATTAATTATCATCATTCCACAAATAATCACATTTTTCACTCAACCAGGCTTTGCTAATCAGTTTCAACCTCTAATTAAAATTCCTTAGGTCATTGTATAATATAGTATTTTGAATGAACACCAATATA
Source organism: Thermophis baileyi (assembly GCA_003457575.1). Classification (NCBI taxonomy): domain Eukaryota; kingdom Metazoa; phylum Chordata; class Lepidosauria; order Squamata; family Dipsadidae; genus Thermophis; species Thermophis baileyi. The sequence continues at coordinate 667,019 of QLTV01002273.1, forward strand.
TTAGAATGGCAGGTGTAATTTTCAAGAAAAAACCTCCCCTTATGCCTGAAGAGGAAAGTTTTCGATCAAGGTGTGCTACCTGTTCTAACATATGCCAGAGAAACATGGACACTAACCTCACAATCGATACAAAAGCTACCAGTGTCGCAAAGAGCCATGGAAAGATACATGCTCTGCATCACAAGACAAGATAGAAGGACCTGCACGTGGATTAGAGAACAAACGAAAATATAAGATGCCATCCAAAGAGTAAAGGAATTGAAATGGAAAAGGGCTGGTCACATAGCAAGAAGAACGGATGGCAGGTGGGTGACCCCAAGACAGCCACAGAATGGATTCCACTTGATAAAAAGTGTCCACAAAAGAGACCTAAAACAAGATGGAGCGACGACATCAGCAAATATTGCGGGCCCAACTGGCAAAGGAAAGCTCAAGACCATATTGGTTGGAAACATGCAGAAGAGGACTTCATCCTGCAGTGGATAGACAATGGCTAGGATGATGATGATTGATGATGATGATGATGATGATTGATGATGATATTAGAATATGAGCTGGGCCACCTTAATATGTCAAATTAAATAAATTCCAGCACCTCTTTTTAACAGAAATAAAAATGTATTCAGTTAGTTAAAAATATCTTTGCATGCTGAGATATTAGAACTGAAGTTGGCATGAATATTCAGTAGTTATTCAAACTCAATTACAAGAAGGCCACAAAGGACACCAAAATAATACCCGGCAAGCACCATCTTCCTTGGAGTCTCTGAGATCGGAATTAAAATATTAATGGCAGTTGAAGAAACTATTCTGCATCTGAAATATGAGGATTGGCTTGATCAACAATAGTTCGGGGGGGGGGGGAGAGATGCAATCTCCAACAGACGATCTCTCTTGAAAACTCAAATGCTACCATAAAAAGCTTTTGAATTCAAACACTTCCAAATCATATCAAATGGCGTAGACAGCCAAAAAGCAAACAAACAAATCAGGAAAACAATTTAACACCAGCAATAACTATGACAAAATACCTCACAAAGTCTCTTAGGTAGATGTACTTTACTAATGCATTTATCCCACTCCCGAATATGGATGCCTTCTTTCCTCGTGTTAATTTTTCAAGCCAAATCCTTTGGAAGCACATTCAACTGCAGATAAGTGTCTGAATAATATGTTTGCCGAAGCAAATTATGATTAAGAAGTGTGAAAAAAGGAAAGAGAGCACATAAACAGGTAACCGAAGAATAATAAGGGGTTTCTAGCATTCAAAATTGTAGTGCTCGGCTATTTCTCTTGATTAAACCTCCTTCTGAATGGCAGGATGAAAAATATACAGCTTAAGTCTCTGCCTATTTGAAAAGAGATTTGCTGCTTTCAACACTTAATTACATTCCAGTCTCTCTTTACAAACTTCGAATTTAAACAATTTGCTATCAGTCACACTTCCATGTAAAACATATAAGTACAATAGGTTAGGGAGGGAGGGAAGGAGACTGAGATAAGTGCTGGCAATTCTGGTGTAAAAATATTGAGTGCAACACCCAGACATAAATCTGTAGCACGCAGCATTTTTAAGCGGCACAATATTTGAAATACTGAACAGCCAAACGATGAAAACTGCTAAGGAAATGGATTTGTATCTCTTTTGTAGATGGGGCTGTGAATCCATTGACCAATATAATGAATGGTTTTCTCCCCTCTTGATGACAGCATCTCCAGTTAAGTGTGTTACTTATAGGTTTAACAGCATCTTTCATCTATGTATCCTGAAATTATTTAGAATTCCTCAGTGCCAATAAATTTATTTGACTAAGAGCATGACTGTTTCAGAGTGGTAAGCAGGTTACTCAAGGTTACTCAAAAAAGATACAGTAATAGAACATTTCTGACTAATAGGTATGCCGCATTGAGAATACTCCAGATACTATTAATCAGCAAAGCTTTCCTGTTCTTTATAAGCAATTGCATTGGGATGACTTTCTGTGGATGAGAAAAAGTTTGAATCACAATAGCTAGGAAGACCCCTCTGGAAAAATCTGAGACAGGAACTTTTCATACCTGTGAAACCTGAGACAGGATCTTTTCATACCTACCATTGAAGACTTTCTGTTTAGTGCTAAAAAAAAATGTAAGGAACTGATAACTCCATGGATTATGCATTAAAACCTTTAGTTGAGAACTATCTGGATTGACACCTCTCAGCATTTCCATAATTTAAATACAGCCTCCCCTAGGGTGGTATTCTCCAGATAATTTAAGCCGAGAATTGTCATACAAAAGACCATGTTAGCAATTCTAGCAATCATGGCTCAAATGCATTCAAAAAGCACCTCTGGGTGAAAATGTGACCTAATATCAAATGGTATGAAGTCTTTAGATGGAAATAGTTGGTCACTGTAGGAGGGGGAGTAGCAGAAACTGGGGGCGGAGTTACAACAGGGATCAGCCTAGAATCCCTACGTAGCCACAAGTGAACTCGAACTTCCTTTGAATTCCATTGACCTTTATCTAAATCCAAGCAGGTGCTAACCGTTAGTTGAGAAGATTCCCGTGCATAGGCATGACTTGTAATAAATTGGTTTAATTGGAACTTCATGTGTGGACCTCGTCTTTCTGTCTGACAGTTACAAACCTAACAACATCCATAAAGTGCTTGCCATTTTTTTCAACCACAATTAGTTAGCTCCTCATGAACATTGAAGGAACAACTTATGAACTTATGAAGATGGGGCTCCTTTAAAGACTTGAAAGGAAGGAGCTTCATATGAAACAACCGTCTTAGGGACTATGGCTTATTTACATCTAATATCACACTGATGGAAGAGGAGAATAAAACTGGAAATGTGCTTCGGGGGTATTCAGTTAGGTATAACCTTTCTCTCTGATTCACAGTTAAACAGCACCTTGCTCCATGATAAACAGAAAGAACAGCCAAGGTACATCACTCACTGAAATTGTAATTGTCGGCCTTTGGTCCAGTCTCTCAACAGAACTGCCTGACATCTCTTCAGGCTTAAAGGGAGAGAAAAACCAAGCTGGGACAAATGGCTGCAATTACCAAAGCTAAAACATTGTTCAGTGTGCTGAAAACAAGGGAAGTAAAATCTAACAAGCAGGCCTGACCTGAAGTTTTAGCTCAGCTAAAAAAAAACCCCCCAAAAAACCCAGAAAAGCTTTTTCAATGTGCAGCCACTGCAAAGAAGATATAAAAGACATGAGAGACAAACAACAGATGTGCTAGAGGTGTTTTGTCAGTTTTCGTACGCCGCGGATTCATCTGTGAGAAAACGGGTGTGCCGTATCAGGAGACAACAGGAGAAATAACCAACATGGCAAAATTGGTTATCTAATAAATTAATCCAAAATTTACCTCTTAGCTATTTAATTCCTATTCTCCCCCTAGCAGACTATCTTTCCCAGTTTTCAATATACAATGACATACTGTACCATTTTCCAATCCAATTTAATCCCCCAATGCAAAGCCTGGACATTGCTTTTTATCATTTTTTGTGGTGGTGGTGGGGTGGTGGAAGAGGAGGGGAAGAGGGGGGAGGGGGAGGAGGAGAAGGAGATGATGATTAAAGGACTTCTCACCAGTTTATCCCAGCTAGGGCCGTTGTGATAGAATGAGATGATACACAGGAAAACCAGGAAAAGGGGTAGAATTTCTCACTCATACCTAGTCTTAGGCGGTTGAGTGGGGAAACAATGTTGTCCTGTTAGTCAAAAGTCCTCCTCATTTTTGTTTCAAGCAACCGATAACTTAAAAATAGCATGTTAACATGAAGAAAGAAAAAGAGAGAGGTAAACTCGTTATGAACTCTCTCCTCGCCCTCCAAAAGAAAGATGTTTCTGGATCACGGGTATTGAGCGGGACTAAAAGTCAAAGAATTTCAAGTAGGCCATGTTAAAGGTAGAGTGTATGAAAGCCGTGATTTTTTTTAAAAAAGTCTACTTATCTGCTTACAAAGTTGATAAATTGAAGTGCATTCAGCGAGCTACTCAGTGAAGGGAAAGAAACAAATTTTCCAGTCCAGAAGTTTCAAACGGGCTATTGCTAGAATGACTCATTTCTTTGGCTTTCTAGATGCTCCTCTTATTTGCAACAAATTGCTTCTAAGCAGCCGAGGCCTTTGAAAAATACATGGATAGATGCCAAACTAATAAGCTAATTTCTGGATCCAATTTAACCAATGACCGTCTTCCACTGGCACATTTGGTTTTTCAGATTTTATAAATAGTGGTAACAAGCCCAAGACTTTTCTTTATGTTCAATAGCCATGTTGATTTCCTCTTTGTGAAAGCAATGACCTTCTTTGCCCTCATGTAGATTACTGTTTTGGAAGCAGCATACACGTTGACTGGGGAATGTCAACATTTGTCTCTATTAGGAACAACAACATTTGTTCAAGACCAGACGACACATGAGCCCCTAGCAAAGGGGCCTTGAATACACACAGATTTTCCCTCCTAAAAGAGGAGGGGGGGCTGTAACCGATCAAATTTGCTGGGTGCTTGGAAAGGTGTACCTGGGGACAGACAATATTTAAGTTTGCCACAAATGAAGTCAATCAATCAATCAGAATAGAGCTGGAAGGGACCTTGGAGGTCTTCTAGTCCAACTCCCTGTTCAAACAGGAGACCCTATATCATTTCAGAGAAGTGGCTGTCCAGTCTCTTCTTTAAAACCTCCAGTGATGAACCACCTAAAACTTCTGAAGGCCAGCCGTTCTACTGATTAATTGTTCCCACTGTTAGGAAGTTTCTCCTTAATTCCAGGTTGCTTCTCTCCTTGATTAATTTTTATCCATTGTTTCTTGTCTTGCCTTTTGGTGCTTTGGAAAATATGTTGACCCCCTCTTCTTTGTGGCAGCCCCTTAAATACTGGAATACTGCCATCATGTCCCCCCTAGTCCTTCTTTTCTCTAGACTAGCCATATCCAGTTCCTACAACTGTTCTTCATATGTTTTAACCTCCAGGCCTTTAATCATCCTAGTTGCTCTTCTCTGCACTTTATATGTCTCAACATATTTTTTGTAATGTGGTGAACAAAACTGGATGCAGTATTCTGGGTGTGGTCAATACTGCATATTATGTGTATTGGTTACTGATAACTGCCAGGACTGTAAATAACATGAACACAAATAAAATTCAAGGTAGATGAAGAACACCACGATTAATCAGCTAAAACTGTTAAAACCATCTTTCTGTTAAAATCGGCAGAGTTTAAAACAGTCCTCTCTAGAAAGTCTTTAAAAAAACAGAGAAAATTTCATAGCAATGAAAGTATTAAGAGGATGAGATGGACAAAAAAAACCCTACCTGTCAGACTCTGGCAGATGAAAAAGAAGGTGGAAGAATATTCTGTAATTGTAAATACAGTTCAGAAGACCTGTTATGATTAACCACTAGGTATATCTCAGTGCCTGAGCTCAGGGATATGCAGAATATTCTAGCTGAAATCCACAACCTAGCACAAATTCTCGAATTCTCTGCCCTGCAGTACAAAAATTAAAATTCTAAACCTCTAAAGCTGTTTTCTGCTTCCAGCATGAACTGTGAAAAACATACATTTTTAAGGTTGCAATTAAGGTTTTTTGAGGTTTTATCATCATTTTATCATAAAACCTACCTACCTTCCCCCTCTCAAGTGATGGCTTTGTTGTCCTTTCTGAATATGGGAGCCATGCCTAACTACAGTTATTCCTCGACTTACGACCAGTTTGGGGGCAGCGTTTCTGTTGTTAAACAAGGTGATTGTTAAATGAGTCACGCCCAATTTTACATTTTTTTTTGCCACGGTTGTGAAGTGAATCACTGCGGTTGTTAAGTGAATCATATGGGTGTTAAACGAATCCGGCTTCCACTGTTGACTTTGTCGGAAGCCGGCTGGGAAGGTCATAAGTGGTGATCACGTATTCAACACGTATAGTGCAAGTTATTAATATGTTAGCATGGGTGGCAGAAACATTTTGAGTAAAGCCTGAACCATCACTTCCTGGATACTCCTTAATGTAATTAAATTTCTCATTGTATCCAACTGTTTGAAGAACTATCCATCTGGTTCAGTTCCAAGTGGGGAGAAAGACACTGGAAACATGGAGGCTGATTGGAAAGATGGTTTAATGGTGAAGCAGAACCACATGCGATTCTGGGCAGCTGACAAAATGGAGTTGAGAGGGAGGGGTTTTTATACCTTCTCTTGGGCTTTGCACTTGAGCTTCCTGTTCCTGTGGCAAGAGCATGTATTCTATTGGTTGCTGTCAGACTCCCATGGGGCTATGCAGAGGTCATAGCTGAGTTTGTCTGAGCTCCCAGGTTTGGTTGAAGCTGGGAGGGTGATGATGTAATGAAGAGGCTTGTGTTCTGAAAGGGTGTTGGGCAATTCCTCTTGGGTCTTAATGGCGTTGTCCTGGTTTGGATCTTGAATGAGGACTAATCCCATCACCCTGTGGCTGAAGGTCTTTTGCCTTGTAGATAGGATGGCCCAGTCTTTCTTACTGGGCACCAAATATCTGCTGGAGGCAGGGAGCTGGGGCTGAGTTTCTGTCTGCCTTAAGATTTCTATTTCTCTTTTAGGGGAAATATAATATTCTGCCTTTTTAATATTTCCTAAAATATTTCATTCTTTTGGGAGAGGGTGGCTTCCCACACAACAAAAATAAGTAAGTGATTCCAGGATAAATGGATCCAATTTAGTAGTTACTCAGATGTTTCCTGAAGCCCAATAGTATCTTCACGTATTATAAACAGTGGGAAACGTGGGAGAAAAAGAATCAGCCAAATATCATTCAGCTCATGCATTTTCATAAAATCAAGGGAAGAAGGGTCATATTATTTACCTGACAAGAGATTTGTACCAGGTAGACAAGCTCCTTGGACTCACAGCCATTTCTTGTTACTTCATTCTGTTCCTCGGGGAGTGAAAGCTATTCCGGAGGCAGGGGGGGGGGGAGGGAGAAAGAGAGATACAGAGAGACTAGGTCAGTTAACAAAGAGAAGCCAAACGTATAAAAAGGAGAACATTTAAATACAACTTGCTTCAAAATGCATTTTCTATCAAAGAAACAACTATTATAATGTGGGCTGGTTATTTTGGTTTTGGCTCAATAGATTAGAAACATGCTATATACTCTGGTATCAATCCAATAACGTGCATCTTGTAACATCAAACTTCTTAAAAAGCCAATACTGTTCAAGTTAAGTTTTAGAACTTAAAATTCCTAGTCGGGGGAGGTTTTTAGTACTAGGTTCATAGAAACAGTTCCATGATCCATCACTACTTAAGTCAATCTTCTATCTAGACACCCTAATCATCTTTAAAGATTAAATAATAAAACATTTCCAGATGCCAATATACAGTATTGCGGGCCCAACTGGCAAAAGCAAGCTCAGGACCATATAGGTTGGAAACATGTGGAAGAGGCATTCATCCTGCAGTGGATAGACAATGGCTAAAATGACGATGATCGATTAAGTGAGTTTTGCCCCATTTTATGACCTTTCTTGCCACAGTTGTTCAGTGAGTCACTGCAGCCGTTAAGTTAATAACCCGGCTGTTAAGTGAATCTGGCTTCTCCATTGATTTAGCTTGTCAGGAGGTCACAAAAGTGGATCACATGACCCCGGGACACTGCAACCGTCATAATATGAACCAGTTGCCAAGCATCCGAATTTTGATCACATGACCATGGGGATGCTGCAACAATTGTAAGTGCGAAAAACGGTCACAAGTCACTTTTTTTCAGTGATGTTGTAACTTTGAACGATCACTAAATGACCTGTTGTAAATCGAGGACTGCCTGTACTATGAGTGGGGAAACCTGGTAATCTGAAGGGGGATTGAACTGAAGCTGGATGAAGTTGTATTCCCATTTATGCAGATTCATCGTATTTTTTTTATTTGGCCCAGGTTACAATCTGATCAAGGGAAAAACAGACCTAGCCTAAGATTGTTCAGCGCTGGTACAATTAATGCTTGCCAATCACATGATATGTTGTACATTGTGCTGCTTTTCCAGATATTTCAGAAACTTCTACGGAATGCAGGGGCTCAAAAATACTGCCATAATTTGAATCCCCCACCAACAAGTTACAAATTGTGGAACAAATATCATGTTTTACTAGTAGAGACATACTCCATTACTTCCTACAAACAATTTATCACATTAACATAGAGGCCTATCAGTATTACGTCTTCCTACTAGAACTCATTGGTCTACATATCTTTTTCTCCGGTTGAGAAAAAAAAATATAGCTTCCCATTTCCAAAAAATGGGAAGCTATATTTTAGCTTCCCATAGCCAGAAAATTCAAGCGACTTTTTATTACCATGCAGAACTATTTAATGGCTGACTCTCCAGCTCAATTAAAATGCTCAATGAACAATGGCTGTGGAAGAGCTGTTGTGCTTTTACACAAACTGCGAAACAGATATTGCTATCACAGTAAAGACAGTAAAGAATTGCAGAAGGAAACTTAAGATTGTAATCACATTCTTAACCGACAATAAAGGTCACACCACAAGGCACATTATACATAATAAGAATGCAGATAACCCCGTCCTGTTCAAAGTACCAACCCAGGCAACCATTTGTGGGCTGCAAAGAAGATTTCCCTGCCTTTTTGATTCTAGAATAGCCAGGCACATACCCCACACTATTAAAAGAATGAGGGGAAATGGACGATTCCGACAGAATGATCTCTCAAAGGAAGACATTCAAGATGATCGAGCAAATTCAGTTTCACTGCTATTAATATAACATTCATCTACAGCAATAGCGATAGCACTTAGACTTATATACCGCTTCATAGTGCTTTACAGCCCTCTCTTAAGCGGTTTACAGAGTCAGCCTCTTGCCCCCAACAATCTGGGTCCTCATTTTACCCACCTCGGAAGGATGGAAGGCTGAGTCAACCTTGAGCCCCACCAGGATCGAACTCCAGGCTGAGGGCAGAGTTTGCCTGCAATATAGTGCATTCTAACCACTGTGCCACCAGACCATCACCCAATTTTAAATAAAATTGATATTCCACCACAGCCCTATCAGATGTACCAATGAACAGACTTTTCCACAGGCAAAATCCCCCCTTAACCAAGACACATTTGTGACATGCAGTAATGTGGGGATTTGTGTACCCCAGGCAATCCTTGACTTACAACCATGACTGAGCTCGGAATTATGGTCCTAAGTCAAGATGGCGGTTAAGCGGGTCATCGGTGTGATCATGCCCAATTTTACAATCTCTTTTGCGACAGTTGTTAAGCGAATGCCACGATCAGTAAGCAAATCCATTGCTCCCAATGCCAGTTTCCAGCAAAAACCAGGCAGTTAAATGGCCTGTTTTCGGCAAAATAAAAAATAAAAATAAAAAATCTTAAAGTACAATCATGTGACCGTGGGTTGCCACAAACGGCTGTAAATGGGGACCGGTTGCCAAGCACACAAAGTGTGTGTGTGTGAGAGAGAGGGAGAGGGAGAGGGAGAGAGGGAGAGGAGAGAGAAGGAGGGAGGGAGGGAGAGAAGGAGAGAGAGGGAGAGGGAAAGAGGGAGAGGAGAGAGAGGGAGAGAGAGAGAGAGGGAGGGAGAGGAGAGAGAGGGAGAGAGGGAGAGGAGGGAGAGGGAGGGAAAGAGAGAGCGAAGGAGAGAGGGAGAGGGAGAGGAGAGAGAGGGAGAGGGAGAGAGGGAGAGGAGGGAGAGAGAGAGAGGGAGGGAAAGAGAGAGAGGAGAGAGGGAGAGGGAGAGAGGGAGAGGAGAGAGGGAGAGAGAGAGGAGAGGGAGGGAGGGAGAGAGAGAGAGAGAGAGAGAGAGAGAGAGAGAGAGAGAAAGTACTAGCTAGCTTTGAATCTGGATTATAAGTAGCCCGGGGGAGGTCCATGGTAACTTCAAACAGTCTCTAAGCAACTGGTCATAAGTCAAGGACTACCTGTATTCAAGCACATTGTGTATTATGCAAGTTGACATCAACATTATGTGCAAGCTGGACAGAAACTGAGGATCACAGGAAGCTGCTTTTTATCAAGTCAAATCGTATGTCCTTCTACGCTGGCGCCAGTTTCAACTAAGACTTGATAATCTTTCTATATGTAGAGACACTTCACTATCAAGCATCCAATTCCACTGACCGGGACTGCTGGAGTTAACACTCAGCAACATCTGAAGAACTGCAAACCCTAATTTATGCAAACTGGCTGGATTCCCCCCCCCCCCCAGCCTTATCTGGATCTGTTAAGAGGCTGAATTGCCTTATCTTCCACATGCAAAGCATGTGCTCTAAATCAGAGAGCTGAAGAGCTCTTCCCTGATTTAAAGTTTCCTTTCCGAGATAAGGTCAAGCTCTAGTTGATTACTGGATCCAAACCCACAGCTTGTCAACAAGCTATTATCGTTGTTAACATAGCAAATAAACGCTGATCTGTCCTAACTAGGGCGGACATTATGCAAGACCAAGGCGTGAATGAATGTCCACCCAGCCATGAATGAATGGGCCCCGATGTGTCAAAAAGATTACGAGATACCAACTATGGTATAGTTACTATGAAGCTGGCCCTAATTTTATGATGCCTCCCAACATTAAAAACGGCCAATCTTCTTTGACTGCTTCCTTCTACAAATCCTCCTGGGATTACTTTACTGCAGATGAAGGGGAATAAAATGTTTAATGCTTTTCAACATTTTTTTTAAAAAAGAGCAAAAATTCTGACACATCCACAGTGGAGCAAAGCTGTTACTTCTCTCTCCAGGAGAAATGTGGTAATCCACATAAGGAAAACTCCTCTTGGGGAGGCAGGAAAGAATATTTAAAAAAAAAAAACGTATTTCCTACAAGCAATCTGGAGGAGCCAGAGATTTATTAACAGCCCAAGAAAGGACTTGTGTGGTTTTGCGGAACTGGTAGCTCAGCTCCAGCAGAAAGACAACCACTATTTACTTACGAGAAACAAATTCCACACATTTGATTTCCTATTTACCCAAACTGTTTCTATCTATACTGCATACATTTAGAAACACTTTACCAATCACAATACAAAGTCGCTGACAGTAGAATAGCTAGTAGATGGAAGTGGAGTTTTACAACAGAAATCTTTCTGACAAAGCTTTACAAGATCTAATTACACAATGGATACCTGAAAATGAGAGTAGAACAATATTTTAAAAAGAATTTCTGCGTTGTTCCACAGTGCATTTTTACAAAAGGTCTAAGACTCTAAGTAAATGATTTTCTAAAGCAGTAATACCTGGGCATATGTCTCTATATCTGTTACCCTCCCTTTACCATTTTTCTTATTTACCACTCTTTAAATGCCGTTAACCAGGCTTCTTAAGGGCCTTTTCTTTAGTAGCCCTATAGGCAAGGAACCAGTTTTCATTTGGGATGTCAAGTCTTAAACACTTTTCGCTCAAACAGTCCCCTGGATGGACTTTATTGCTCTGTGCAGGTCAATATTTTAACCATCGTTGTATAATGGTTTTTATTATTATGTTTATGTTACAGTTTTCATTGTATCTATATTTGTAAGTCACCCTGGAATAGTGCCTTTAAAATGGAACTACAATTCAAAACAAGTTTTCTTTCTCATCTACACAAGGGCCTTTTACTTGCTGTCAGCTTTATTTCTATACGTCACAGTCTGAAAACAATCATGGTTTTCAAAAGCTCATCTCCAACAGAAACATTGAGGTATAAACTTACAGTATGTCAGTCAAAGTTTTTCTGTAGCCTGATTCCAATAAATTTTGCTTTTATAACTGTACTGCCATATACAAAGAGATAGGGCACATGCATAAGGCATTTTAATAATACATATCAATGCATGTGGGTACTAGAAACACGTGTAAATAAAATTACATGTAAAAATAGTATTCCATCTAGCCAGGCTTCCAACTGCTGTCATTTCTTTGCAGTTTAAGAACAAAGACTGAAACCACTATTTGAAGCAATATGAAATCCTGATATTAATTTTATTGATTACCTCCGCATTTTATCAATAACTTTGATTATAGGCACCAACTTTTCAATGCATCAAAAAATCAGTCATCAAAAGGTTAATCTTCAAACTGGAGAGAGGAAAAGAAAATGGATGTTTTCCCCTCAGCTTTTACAGCTGATGTTCATATAAAAAAAGCTCTTGCTACAACTCTAAGTAAAAGCACAGATGGAAGTTAATAAAATGTATTGATTCTCTTAAAAGGCACCTTTAAATGCTGCCACACTCAAAATATGTCCCTGCTGCTTCTATCGCTGAGATCCTTTGCTGTGAAAAGACTTCTGCCCCAAAGATGCTTTTAAAAGCAACTCTGCCCATCCAGTCTACGCTTATCCTTGCTACAATGACCGTTTATTTCCATGGCTGGAATTTCAACCGAGGCCTGTGAATTCCAAGACAGTTCCAGCAACTAATTGAAGAAAAAACCAAAAAACCTTCCAGGCATCAGCTCCGAAATGCAAGAACTCCAGCCGGTCATGAAACCCAAATTAAAAACCTCACGTTCCGTTCAGCTGCCCCTTTCCCTAGTTCCAATGTCCCTTGGGATGAACCTACCTATGAAGAGGGACAGAGACGTCCCTGGGTCCCCAGTAAGCCTTTTCCAAGCTGCCCATTTCATGCTGAATTTGCGTTGTGGAGAAATCTGTGCAGTTCCTTTCGGGGGGTTTTTTTTTTCCTTTTCTCTCTCACTTACGCTCTTGCTATGAAAAGGTCCGGCCAGATGAACCATGTAGCTTAACGGGTGCCAAGAGAAACAAGGGGAGGGAGGAGATACATGCAGGACAGTGTTCCAGGGCTAGACGTTCAACTGGCTGACACAATTAAAAGCAAAAGAAAAAGCAAAATAAGAAACTACCATCCAATGCCTGGAATTAAAAAGCACCATCTCGTTCTGTTCCATTTCCAAGACTTGCTTCATTTCTTCTTGATGTTTCCCTGATCCATTTTTGCAAGCCAACGAAATCCCTTGAAATCGTGAAGGCTGAAGAGAGTGCAACTGAGGCCAGTATTGCCGGGCCTTAACATCTCACCATTTAAAAAAGAAAAAAGAAAAGGGGGGAAAAAAAAGCAAGCACTACTGCCACCTCACAGATTACTGGAAAAGAAATTAATAACGTTGGGAGGTCGGGTTTTTCTGCGGCTGAAATCCAAACAGCTGGCCAGAAATAGGATCTTCCAGAATATGACCCTGATCATGGTTAACAGTTCGTAGACAATATTTTAGCATGATGTAACTAAAACTAGAAAAATAAAATCGAGAATTTAAAAATCGGCGTATCTCACTTTGAAATAAAAACCTTTCTTTCCCATTATGGACACAATTGGTCTCTTATTCTTATTAACCATAGCCCTGTGGGAACTCAAATGGATTAATTGACTGACTGACTGACTGACTGACTGACCAACCGACCAACTGACTGACTGACTAGAAATATCAGGGCATAAGTTTAAAATCAACAAAAACCCAAGAGACTCCTGAAAGTTTGCCTTTTTAAAAAAAAAAAAGTATTTTATTTTGGCACTAAAAACATATGAAACTCCAGATAAAATTTCTTGAGCGGCCTATTCCAAAATGGATCCCACTGCTGACAAGTTCCTAGTATAGAGAGACACTAACCACCAGCTAGAAGAGTGGTGGACTCAGAAGAAAAGGCCTCTAAGGCAGACCTACAACCAAATATACTGCATGAATATTTTCCTTTCTTTCCTGTAACTCAGGATGTTATGCATTGCCCTCTAATTAAGTAATTACGGTTTTTTAAAAAAAAAAATCAAACATCAAATGATTTACAAAGCAGAAGCAATAATCTAACCATATACATATCCCTTTGTATATGTGTTGAACAGACTTTTCACTTAAAAAGGCGTTTTAATATCTGTCTGAGTACTCTCATACTTCAAAAACACTACATTGATCTACTGCCTTTCATTCTGATTGCTCAGAAGCCTAATACACAATCCTGCAAACCCCTTTTCATTTAAAAATGTACAAATGTTTTGATAAAGAATTACTTCATAGAATAAAAGCAATTCGAGTGACAATTTAAAAGACCAAGAGAAAACCTTAAAGAGCTTATTGCTTGGGCTGGTCTTAATTAGTAGTCTAATATCTGTGTTTTGAATTTTAAGATGTCAAGGTCTTCAAGCACCAAATATGTTGTCCTCTGGAAGTTTTATCCAGCCAGAATTTCATAAGCATGATTTAAATGAATTTTCCCCGTTTTAATCTTACAACCAAGTTTGGGAAGATATAAGCAGAAACCCAGAAATAAATTTAAGGTCATCAACTGTATTTCAGAGCTGAACTTCATTTTCACCCATAAAATTACAACTTCCTATCTATTAGGATAATCTGGAATGATAGGACCTATTCTTCTTCTTCTTGTGCCATATCTGTCATCGGACGTTGGCGATCATGTTGGCGATCCTATTTTTATCAACAGCCGCACGAAAAATGCTGCTGAGTTTCGTCCAAACCAGTCCCTATGGCTGATATTTTCCATCAGGAAAGAGCAAAAATGTTTTCTAATATTTCCTTTCCCAAAGTATCAGTGATGCAATTGTACATTTTAGAAAAATGTCATCATTGTCAGTAAAAATTTAAAAAATGCAAGATTAGCTGGCTAATCTTTCAACATCTCAGACTTACAAAATTAGGGGGGGGGAGAGAACAGTACCCACCCACCCCAGCTATATGCTTATACACTCCCCTCTCTCCCATTACCAGAAGTGAGTCTCACTTAAAATCAGAGTTTGATTTCTCTGGATATAAATTAAGGTTCGGCATTAACATCCAGGAAGCAGTTAAATCAGGTCTGAAGTGGTTGCTAGGTTACAATGACTTTTTGGTAGGAATTTACTTCAATGAAACTGTGCTGGGTTATCTTGTGGATCATCTGAGAATGTTACTCCATAAAGAGGTTAAGTAGACAAAATAGTATGTTTTTCTTTTAAAACAAGCTCCCTTGCATATTTCTTTCGCATTCTAAACCAGCGATAACATATCAAGCAACACCCATCTCAGAAAGATTTTTCTGTCTGGATGTGTCTGTGCATGAACATGCCTAGATATTTATGCATTTGAAAGGAAGACTAGTTTCCCTCCCACCCCCACCCCCCAAAAGCAATTTAGAAAGAGAGGAACATCTCTTGATTCATTGAGAATATGGTTAACAGAGGCAGATGAGTATTTTCCTGTATAATCTTCTTTGGGAGAGGATTGCCTTAAATTCAGAGTCCCTTTATTACTGAGCAAATGATGGTCTCGGTATTGGGGGGGGGGGGTGTTACATGAGTATACAAAAAGCGACAATGCTGAACTGCAAACATCTTATCCAGGAGATCCTTTAGAGATCTAAAAACAGCCACTGTACACGTCTTCAGACTCTGGAAATCTTTTTTTTTTTTCCCCTGTTGCCTCCTTAAGTGAGCATTCATTTCTTCCCTGCTAAATCCGCATGACTCAGAGATGCCATTTCAGCCCCAAACCTAAGTTTAGCCACATCAAGCTGAACCAGAATATTTCAGAATATAAACTCTGGGGTGTGGGTGGGGTATCCAGTTCCTCCTAGTTGCAATGTTCAAACTATCCTCCATAATTAAAGTGAAATATTAGGTTTGCCCACACGGAATAATTTCCAGGTTGAAATCTCATAGTCGTAATTTTTTTTTTTAAAGTGCATTATAGAAAGCAATACTTGCTCCCAAAGAAATGCATTTCATATCAGGATACTGAATTTTCCCCCCCTCTCCAATTATTGACAACAGACTCTAATGGACATTTTACCTGTGAGGAAGCCCCTACGAATTCAGCCAGGCATTATTCTAAATATACAGGCTTCACAGCATGAGGCTGCTTTATTGAATTAATTGGAATCTCAATTACCACATTCAGGATTTGATCACCTGTCTAGTTTCCACATTACGCTATGACCAACTGCAGGTTTTCAAGCCACCACTGTGATGTTGAAGTAAAGATTAACCCATTATCCCTTAATTGACTTTTGAGCTTCAAGATATAATTGGCAATTAGTTAGGGGACCAGCTGTATTTGGGGAAGTGATTTTATGCTTCTCAGATTTCTGCTCCATAAAACCCGGAGTCTGTGCTCTTATTAGGGAGCAAGCTCCTAGCGAGAGTTAAGAAGCTGTAGAAACAGAGAAGATTACGCATGAAAGGTAAGGCAGCATTTTATCAAGTCTGACCCAATTATTTCATAAACAGGGGCCATGTACACTTTTTGGGAGAGGTTCGCAACTGCCTGTTCCCAGGATTGATTTTTTTTTTTACTTCCCAGTCTAGCCTATGGCCCTGGTATCTAATAATCTCCATACCACACCAGTCTGTTCCAGATTTCTGAGGGTGGTATGGTAAATTGAAGATGGCTCTGCTTCAGCACAGCTGATAATTGCGGTAAAGACCAGGGAACCATGATTAGACCAGTTCCTTGGAACCTCTAAGCAAAAGATGGAGATCACCCATATGTGCTCCGGGCAACTGCTCTTCACAAGAAGACACAAGATAGTGGTTTTCTATGAGTTTGAGCACTGGGATAGGACAGGATCAGCTATCTTACTTGCAATTGTGGTGGAGTCTTTAAAGGACATTAAGTTTACAAACCTCACTTTCTAATCACTTTCAGAAATTACCGATGAACCATCTTACAACTATTAAAGTTCTTTGAACATGAGTTTGAAAAGTCTTCATTGGATAAGTTTATCTTCAATTCTGAACAAAATGAAAATTAATTATAATTTTAAGAACTTAAAGAGAATTTTAAACAGCAAAAAACTTAAGGATTGTTATCTAAGAAAATGATAAACGGATTAAGGGTCCAGATAAATTTGGAATATTGTCTTTTACTATAGGTTTTTGGAATCGACTGTAAAAAATAAAAAGCTTCGATTTGGGAAAGTCACTAATGTTGGCAATATTGTTTATTGCAAGTCGAAACGAAGGTAGTGATTTTAGAAACTGGACACTAGAGGAGACTAAAGAATCTAAGCAGAAGAAGGGGGGGAAATAAACCCCTGTTGTTGATGTCAGTTAATACTGGGACCTACAAAATGACACAAAACATTATAACATTGGAAATATTAAATGAGATCTCAGAAGAATGGAGCCACAAATTAGAAACTGCAATATGAATGCTGTCAGTAATGATGTCTGCTTCTAGAGATAAGACTACAAGATGTTAATGAAGGAATGACCGATGTGGAACAAATTTTATTTGACAAGACAGAGAAAATACCAAAACTGGAATTACAAATGACAGACCAAGAGAATGGTTTGAAAAAGCAATCTTTACTGGATGTACAAAGGAAAGTGGACGAAGTTTTAAATTAAAAGGGGAATACAAATGATAAACCAAGAGAATGATCTAGAAAATGTTTTCTCATCTACGAAAAGAGGCCTGTTAAAAGCTATTTTTATTTATTCTTTTCAGTCGTTTGATTCCTTCTGTCCTAAGAAAATGTGGCTTGTAGATATTAATGTTACCTATTTGCAAGATATTAAAATATCAACATTATGCTGTCTGCTCACTTCATATTAACCTGCATGACACTTGTCTTTATATCCTATATATAATTTACCTTATTGCTATTGCTTTTATGCCTTCATCGACTTCTACATAATCTACTTTGCTTCACATTCATCTTGCATTTTTGTTATTGACTGCAATTTATTATTTATTTAGGAAACCAATTGATAAGCCATCTTCTCACAGACACGCGACTCAGGTTGGCATCCAACACAGCTTAAAAAAACAGTTAATAAACACATTAAAAAGTATAAAAACCATCCCAAAATAAAGGACGATAGATGTTAAAAATTGTAAGAAACGTTGAAAGCCAAATTAAGTAAAAGGCGTGGGATGTGTATATACATACTTATGCAAGTAAACACTCCATAAATCATTTTATCCATGAAACTTGCTCCACACAGAGAAAATTACAGCCCATGCACTAGCCCTATTTCCACAGGAAATATTATTCAGATTTCAGCAGCCATATAAATATGGTCCTTTAAAGGAGGACGATCTGAATGATGCATCTGTTTGAGTATGTCTACAGGGCATGCTTGACAATAAATCTTTACCCTTGAAAGGTATCAACAAAAATTGCTTATTAATATGACTCCTCACACTGAGGAAAAGAAGCATCGGCTGGACCTGAGGAAAAAATAGATAAGCAAAATAATGAATGCAAAGCAACATGTAAGATGCAGGATGTATGCCTGCCTATCACCGTGACAACAAAGTTTATGTGATGACCAATTTACTATTTCTGTGGCAATGCTTTCCATACTCCCCAACATTCAGTACCAGAATTCATTTGGTCCATTAGCCATATAGACAAAGAGAAATTGCCACTGGCCCCTCTCTACAGTCTAGGTCAGTGGTTCCCAAACTTTTTCAGTCCACTGCCCCCTTGGTGCTACAAACTCATCCTCAGTGCCCCCCCTTCAGGTGGGCATGGCTTGGTGGTCAGGTGACTGGGTGGGCGTGACCAACATGTAAAATGTGGTGAAACTCACTTAACAACGCTCTTGCTTAGCGTCCAAAATTTTGGACTCAATTGTGGTCATAAGTCTTTCTTTCTTTCTTTCTTTCTTTCTTTCTTTCTTTCTTTCTTTCTTTCTTTCTTTCTTTCTTTCTTTCTGTCTGTCTGTCTGTCTGTCTTCCTACCATCTTTCTTTCTTTCTGTCTGTCTTCCTTCCTTCCTATCATCTTTCTTCCTTCCTTCCTTGTCTTCCATCTATCCCAGCAGCAATGAGCTAAAATTCCAAATTACTCACCAACTCCCAAGACGGGAGATTCCTGACATAGAGTTTATGGCTTATAAAACGGTTCCATGTGTGCAGGTATATCTGGATGAGAGAAAGTGAGGGCATCCCTGAATGTGTGAATGCACATGAGCAACATCCATGCCTTTTCCAATCTTTTCTTTCTTTCTCTTTCTCTCTTCTCGGCGGTGGGAGAAGGAAGAAAGTGCTCTGGCCGGCGCTCGGCTTACTTTCCTGGCGAGGCTCGGAGACCGCCCAACACGCCCATCTGCCGGCTCTCCAGGCAGCGCCACTTTCTCCCTGCCCCGCCAAGGCCCCCGCCAGCCTGGAGGCCAGCAGACCCCTGAGGCCGACAGAGCTCCGTAGGTGCATGCCTGATGCTTCCCGGCCCGCGAAGGCAGATGGGTGTGCCGGGCAGTCTCCGAGCCTCACCAGGAAGGTAAGCTGAGCGCCGGCTGGGCCCACGCGCTCCCACCTGCCCCTCTCTCCAGCCGTCTCCCGGGAAGTTCGCAGGAAGTGCCGGTGGGCGGAGCTGGGCAGGGTGGAGCCGCCAGTGCAGCAGCGCCCGGCGAGGAAGGCCGGGCAGGGAGGCGCGGCCGATTGTCTCATTCACGGCGCCGTGGGGTGGATGGGCTGGAAGAAGCGCGGTTGAGCGGGGCCGGGGCAGTACAGCCTATTGTGCCTTCTCTTGCCCCGCTCTCCATCCCGGAGGGCCGCGCATCCTTCCCCCCCCCCCGCCAATCCTCCGTACAAACCGCCCGCCCCGTTTCTGCAAAGGCAGAGCCCTGCAGGGCGATCTAAAGAGGGGAGGGGGATGCTGTAGAAAAGGCCGACTTCCACCGTGCCTCCTGTGCTGGCTCTGCGGGACTTGGGGCTCTGAAGCAGCCCACTGGCTTCCAACCCAGCGCCGCGGGCCGACTTCCCAGAGTGCGAAGAAGCCCACTGGCTTCCCACCCAGTTCCCAGAGTGGCGCTGGCGGTTGGCCAGGCTGATCCGGAGAGCAGGCAGGTGGCCAGGTAAGAAACCAGTGGGCTGCTTCGGAGCCCCAAGCGCCGTGGAGCTGGCACGGGTGGAAGGCGGCCTTTTCTGCAGCATCCCCCTCCCCTCTTTGGATCGCCCTGCAAGGGGGGAGGGCTCTGCCTTTGCAGAAACAGGGCGGGCGCATGTGCAGCAGCCCCGGGACATCCGCTTGCCCTTCCGCCGCCCCTCTCACCGTCTGCATTTCCACCAAGGGCTGCCCGCCCACCCACTGGCCGGGCCAGGCTGGACGCCAACCTCGGAAGGCAAGCGGGCGTGGGGGACCACCAGGAAGGCTGCTACCTCCCTTCCCCGCCGCCCCAACATGCTTTCCTGCCTTCCACGTGGCCTCTTAGCACCCCCTTGCTGCCCCCCTTGCCTCTTAGCGCCCCAAGTCATCCCACCGCCCCCCAGGGGGCGGTACCGCCCACTTTGGGAACCACTGAGTTACTGACTCCCACCTACAGTAATAGAATATTTCCATCACAAGGGTCTAGGAGGATGAGTGCAGACGCTCTCTTGATCTTTCCTGTGGTCAATTATCGTCGTTCTCATCACTATGGAAACCGATATTCTTAGGAACACTGCCAGAAGCCCATCACCTCCAAACCTAACCCTGAAGCTTGCAAAATAGGCAAAGATCGCTTCAAGCTCACAAACTGAATCAGCCATGTGACCCAGAGAAATATAATTAGCCACAAATTTATACACACACACACACACACACACACAGACACACACACACACCAGCAGCAGCAGCTTACTACCATGGAGAAAAAAGCAATCTACATTTCCCTTTATTTCTTTGGGCTGTTCAAGATCACAGAAGGCTTTGGGGAAAGTAAGTGTTGAGGTCAAAGCAGGCCCTCAATTATTTTTCCTCAAACCAATTAATTGATGCAGTTGCCCATATCCCAATTGCTCCTTCTGGGGAAAAGCAGAGCAGCTGCCAGAACAAATGCAGCCCAGCTTCAGCAACTATACAGACCTTTAGAGACTTAATTTACAAAAAAAAAAAACACACACACACAAAAAAAAACCTGGGAAGTCATTCAAGTTGCTTCCATGTACCTCGCCGTGTCCCCCAGAGCCAGGATCATTTTAGAGAGGAATGTTGCTAGGAGGGTCAACAGGGGGAAAGCAGTTGACTGGATGCCAACAAAATGGCAGGGATAACAGAATAAAACTCTGAGAAAAGTCTCCAGCACAAGGAGGACACCGTGGCCTCATTCACATATAATGATATTAAGCCGGAATAGTTAACATATTTATGAAGCCCAAAATCAGCCATCGTGGTTTAGTTTCTCAAGCAATATCAGGCCGATATATAAAAAAATCTGAAAAGTGAGACAATCTCTGTCTTACAGGCTGCTACGGTATATTTGTATGAGCCCTGGTGGCGCAGTGGTTAGAATGCAGTATTGCAGGCTAATTCTGCCAACTGCCAGCAGTTCGATTCCCACCGGCTCAAGGTTGACTCAGCCTTCCATCCTTCCGAGGTAAGTAAAATGAGGACACAGATTGTTGGGGGCAATATGCTGACTCTGTAAACTGCTTAGAGAGGGCTGTAAAGCTATTGCTATTTGCAAAAAATGTGATACCTAAAAAACTGACTTAAAATGGCCTGACTTCAATTACCTCCCAAGCCACCCATAAAACCCAAAATAAGTTGCAGGTCCAGCACTTATTTAATAACCCTTGATGCATTTAATGGTCTATAAAAGGTGAGTAGCAGCATGATCTTCCTATAGTAACTTCTGCCTACCTGAAAGTTACTGTATATCCATACAGGTGAGCCTCAACTTACAACTGTTTTTTTTTTTTTAACAATGGTCCTTGGAAAAAAATGACTTACAAACTGTCAACGCACTTCTGACCGTCACACCACCCTCAGAGTCATGTGATCTCAATTCCAGCATTTGGCAACCAGCTCACATTTACCACTGGTTGCAGCATCCTACAGTCATGTGATTGCAATTTGCAACATTTTTTGCTGATTTCAGGCAAAAAAAAACACCACCACCTTCTATTGGGGAAGTGAATTCACTTAATGACTGCATGATTTGCTAAAAAAAAAAAAACTGTAAAAATTGTCATAAAACCAGGTCCGACTCAAGTTATGATGACATACGACAGAAATTGCAATCCCAATTGTGGTTGGAAATTGAGGACAATCTGTGTGTTTTTATGTTAGTACCTGAAATCTGTTCTGCGTCTATTTCAGTCTGTTTTTAGTCTCCAAATACTACCTGAAATCATGTATTAACATGATTGTGATTATATTAATCACAGCATCCCTTCTCTTTCTGCAAAAGTAAATCAAAACCCATCACTAGCTCCTTTTACAGAACAAATATAGTTGCAAGAAAAAGTATGTGAACCCCTTGGGATTACGTGGAGTTTTGCATGAATTGGTCATAAAATGTGCTCTGAACGTCATCTAAGTCACAACAATAGAAAAACACAGTCTGCTTAAAATAATACTACACAAACATTAGATGTTGCCATGGTTTAATTGAACATAACATGTAAACATTCACAGTGCAGGGAGGAAAAAGTCTGTGAGCCCCTAGCCTAATGACTTTTCCAAGAGCTAATTGGAGACAGGAGTGAGCCAACCTTGACTCCAATCAGTGTGATGATATTGGATGTGTTGCTGACAGCTGTCCTG
>QLTV01002273.1:695848-734721 GCA_003457575.1 Thermophis baileyi
CAAAGGTTCACATACTTTTTCCTCCCTGCACTGTGAATGTTTACATGTTATGTTCAATTAAACCATGGCAACATCTAATGTTTGTGTAGTATTATTTTAAGCAGACTGTGTTTTTCTATTGTTGTGACTTAGATGACGTTCAGAGCACATTTTATGACCAATTCATGCAAAACTCCACGTAATCCCAAGGGGTTCACATACTTTTTCTTGCAACTGTATCAGCAGTGAGGACGTTCAGAAAGACAAGTAAACAGCATTCTCAAACTTCTCCCCCTCCGCCCCCGCCAGGCTGCTTCCCCCATAGAGGCACACTGAAAAAATATATATATTCTGGATTTATTTTCCCCTTCGCAGCTCCTAGCCTGGTCCAGCCCAATTTTTAAATCTTTTTTGTTCTTGTTGTTAGCTTCTCCATCAACGTTAAAAGTGATCCTGCTCAGTTTTGGTTCTGAACGGTTGGCCTACCATGCACAGAGACTCCACTCTCTTTCCATGCTTTCTTTCCAATATTTTGCTGGGTTGGAAACAATGAAAACAGAAATAAAACTCCTGCGCAATGCTCAGATTGCCTACTTTCTCAATCTGCCTCCAGCTGGACATCAATTCTAGAGGTTCCCTTGGGAGTTGGGCGGCATACAAATGTAATAAATAATAATAATAATAATAAGTTCCCTCCTCAATTGAATGTGCTGTGACATATTTACATTTGTGTCACGTGTGCCTGTCTGTACTGGTCAGAATCCACCCCCCTTCCCAAAGCAAACACATTTGAAGTTGTATTCATCAAATAACTAATTCAAATTAACTGCCTATAAAATAAAGTTCCCAATTTAGGGGGAAAAAAACACCACTTTATTTGGCAATCAATGTTCTCTTACATACAAGCCACCCTGGCACACGAAATTACCCTTTCCTCTACTTCCATTGGAAACAGGAAAATAAAAGGAGGGGGAAGAAAGGAAGAGAAAAGGAAGGAACAAAAGTGGAAGGTTAATCCACAGTTTCAGCATTCTGTTACCATTCTGGATTTTTTTTTTCTACTCTGCTCAGCAAGGAAGGGTAAGATGGCTCACTCCCGCACCCCATCCCACGCACACCATTAATGAATAAATACAAGGGCATTTATTTTATCATCAATGTTGTATTGTGACTTCTGCTTTTAACGTCAGCGAATTGTTTTAATCACTACTCCCTGTCCTAAAATTTACACAGGGCAGGCTAATGGTATTTTAATAAATATAGCCACTTACTATATACCAGCAGGAGTCTATTAACTTAGAAACTATTTTGATAGGACAGGTTTGTCTGCCTTGCATGGTGGCCTCTGATTAATTCTGCCATTTTCTCTATACTGTGCAACCCATTAAAAATCACTGAAAGCTATGCTACTTTTGGCACAGCCTTAGCCTGAAAAACTGGCTTTTGAAAAAATACATCTGTGAGAGAACACATGCTAAAGTATATCTAACAGGAAGGAAAAAATGATAGAGGTTTGTCCAGTCACTATAATGGGACTGCCTGACACTCAGCATTTGAACTACAAAAATATGATCAGGTCTTTATTGAAGTTATTATCGATGCGCTCATTTAAAAACATATAGCTTGTTACCAACGGTAGCTAAAGCAACCGTTTTAAAATAAAGAATAATCAAAAATAGATAATATTTATGATTGCTTTGTCTTTTAGACTGAATTTTACATAAGCCATTTAAATCACTTTTGTGTCAATCTGGTTACCGACTCTTATTACTAACACTAGTTTTAGTATGAAGATACTTTAGCGTTGTGAGATGCTCCGTCACTGGAATTTTTCAAGAAAAGATTGGACTACCGTTTGTCGGATATGGTATAAGGACTTCTGCCTTGGGCAGGGGGTTGGACTAGAAGACCTCCAAGGTCCCTTCCAGCCCTATGATTCTATGACTCAGTATACATATCTCCTTTAGTCTACTCTTATTTTTTTTAACAAATAATGGAACTGGTTTTATTTATGAAGCACTGGGGCAGAATTCCATTATCATTCCCCAGTGACTATGAAAATAGAAATGATTATGTTTGTTCAAATACAGGGGAAGATTAAGGATTCAAAACAGGACTGGCAGTGTGTGATGCAATGGGCATGCGTAACAGAGCCTGCTGATCCATAAATCACCGTGGAAGCAGGAAGTTTGGAAATTAAATACAAGATTGCAAAACAGGCAGAAGATAAACGTATAGAACCATTAGGTGAGGTTAGAAAATATGTGCTACAGACAAAGCATCTCCATGACAACACATGAAACAGTTTAACCCGGTTTAACAATCTCACCTGTATATTGCCAAAGTCCACATTTTCATAATGGAAGTGTGCACATTCTGCCATCTTTGGAAAATGGCCTTTGGTGAAGGACAATCTGAAACACAGGTAACAAGTGTGGAGTATATTATTGCAGAAATCAGAACTGACACTTCAATCAAGTAAAGATTCTCCTGACACTGTCATCGGAATGTCTTATCGTTCCAAATCCCACAGAACGTTTCTAGGGAAGAAAGCAAACTATCAAGTATTATTTGTTGTTAGAAGACAAATTCCAGTTAAAAAGAGCCTGCACTTGAAACTGAAATATGACGGCAAGGAATTCATCCTTTAATGCCAAGGGAGCTAGAAGATTGAAGGGTAGAGAAACAACCAAGAAACATGAATGAACTTTGTGTATCTATCCCAACTGACAGAAATTAACTGTGAAAATAATTAAGAGTCCATCAGTTCTATACTGGTAGATCTGGGAACCAAGCATGTATTTTCATTATTTTCTAGCTTTGACTTGGGGTTACGAAATGATAGGTATTGCTGAAGCTATATTATAGCAGTGCAGAAACTGTTTTAGTGTCCTGGAGCACATTTTTGGTGGTGAACAAAGAGTGTTTGATCATCAGTCATTCTTCCCTTAGGACTTTAAAAGAAAAATGAGATTTAGCACCTGGTCTTTCCCCACTAGAAAACAGGGTCATCAGCTTCTCTTGCAGAATCAGCACATGATTGATGAGAGTTCTGACCAAATCCATTCCTGGACAGTTTTCTGAACTTCAAATCATTACTGGAGCCAAAGATGGATCAAATACAAGTCCACCCTACCAGCAGGTTAAATTGGAACAGAGGGGATTACAGAGGAAGAAAGGAAGTGAAACACAGTTCAAAAAACTCCCTTCTCAAATCTGTGATAGTTAAGGTACATACGCATTTCGCCGTACTTTCCTTGAAAGGGAGGCACTTTTTCTTCTTATGTATAGAAAGTTTATGCTTTGATTTAGCTAGCCATCAAGAGAAAGCATAAACCTAAAGAACCTAATCTAAAGCTTGTCCTGATGTCTGATTTGAGATAGGAGGCTCTGCTGCCAAAATCAAAAGCAATGAGATAGAGTTGGTGCATCCCAATGACAAGGTTGCAGTTAAGATAAAGCTCTCTCTATCTGTGGAAGCCACTGCACCAAAGCCTGGAGCCTGAGGGCACAGAAGATGAAGCGGCTTTAAGTAGCGGCTGGTATAGAGATCTGTTAATGATAGTTACTCTGGTAGCTGGGATGCAGCACAGAATCCCACGGTTCCCTCCCAACCCCTCAACCAGTTTAGAAATCAGCCGTATTAATTTCAGAGATCTGCACGATTGTAATAGGAGGAGGAAAAATAAAGCAGTAAAACACTTCATCTATTGGCCTGCCTTGGTTTCTAGAGGTTAAAAGGGGGGAGGGGAAGAGGGAGGGGAAGGCAGAAAATGTGGGCAGGCTTTCTGTTTAAGTGAGCATATTTCCTATTGAAGGGGGGGGGGACACAATGGCTCAGCAGTTAAAGACCCTGAGCTTGTCAGCTGGAAGGCTGCAAGCCGGGTTTGAGACCCGAGCGCCGTGCAACGGGGTGAGTTCCCGTTCCTGCCCCAGCTCCTGCCCACCTAGCAGTTCGAAAGCATGCAGATGCAAGTAGATCAATAGGTACCACTTCGGTGAGAGGGTAACAGTGTTCCGTGAGCTTTTGTTGTAGAGCAGGGGTGTCAAACTCATGGCGTCACGTTGTCGTCACGTGACATATCGTGACTTTTTCCCCCCTTCACTAACCCGGGGGTGGGCGTGGCCAGCGCGTGACGCATCCAGCCCAATGGGCCGCGAGTTTGACGCCCTTGGTATAGAGCCGTGGTGATCACATGACCATGGAAAAATGTCTTTGGACAACGCTGGCTCCCTCAGCCAAGAAACGGAGATGAGCACCATGCTCCAGAGACGGGCGCAACTGGACAGGGGAAACCTTTACCTTTTATTTCTTAATTGCCTTTGTGCAACAGGGATTAATTTTACTTACTCCACCTGTACATCGACAACAAGGCAACCAGCATCTTGGAGTCAACATTTAGGAATGCCAAGAACGTCACTGAAGTTGCAAGGGTGAAAACAAAACATCTTACTTTTTCACATTCTTCACTTTCATGCTAGCTGTGCTGCCGCAGGTCCGCAAGGATAGCTCTCCAGAAATCTCAGGGATGTCTGCTCCTCTTGCCTGCAAAAAGAGAGAGAGAGAGAGAGAGAGAGAGAGAGAGAGAGAGAGAGAAAAGATAGATGATTTAACACTTTATATAAGACACCAATTTTGCTACCTACAGATTAGCTGCTGCCATAGGATGTGATAGTCTTAAGCATGTGTGTAATCTTTTACACTTCCAGATGGATGATGTGACTTGTCTCTGCGGGTACCAAATATTTTAACAATGTGAATAATGTGTCCAGACATCTAAAATAAAAAAAAATCTGTGTATTTCTGAGCAAGTTTTGTGAAGCAGTGAAACAAAAGAAGCATACAAATACTATTTGAAATGTATTTTAAACTTAGTTGGGTCATCGTATTATAACTATAATCCCTTAATGTTTTTTTATTAAAAAGAAATAGAGGCAGAATACTTTTTTAAAAAAAACTTAGGGTGTAAATGACACATACTAAATTCAGTCCACAGCAATATCTATTCCTGAGTTGGACACAACAGATTGAAGAAGGAACTGTAAGTAGAAGACGGTTCATGGGAGCGAGGGGAGAACTGTTACCCTGTTTCCTACAATTGTCCCTGAACTGTTTCCTATCATTGCCAAGCACCTGCTCATAACTCAGTAATTACTAGATAGATGCCCCTTGCAGAAAATGCCGGGTATCAGCAGAGCTTCCAATAGGCAGTTTTAATCTCCCTCTACTACAGGATGTAACATGGACACAACAATCATCTCCAAGCTTCCCTTAAGAGGCAGTTTCCAATTACAGCTGTATACCTGGATATCATTAGCATGTTGGTAGTAACTGCACCCTCAAACAATGGATGATTTCTCTCACAGAGGCTTCATTTAAATGTTAAAAGAATAAAGAAGAGAGGGAGGAGCCACTCAATCTTAAGTTCCTAGCCAAACAGCTTTAAATGAGTCAGACCTAGTATTACCTCCATGGTGGTCATGGAGACTACGAACTTTACCCTATAAAGAAATATAAACCTATCACTTCTTGGAACTTTTGGTTAAAGTCAAGTGTGAGCCTGGGTTGGGGAATGGTGAAGGAATAAGAGAATCATAAAGAGTGACTTTCAGAAAAGAATAGAGAATACAAAATAACAGAGTTGGAAGGGGCCTTGTAGGTCATCTAGTCCAACACCCCCACCACCCGCCCAAACCAGAGAGCCCATTTCTGACAGATGGATTAAGATTACTGTCCCATCCACAAAGCCACATCAGAACCATATCCTATAGGTCCAAACCCCTTCAAACGTCTTCTATTTACTCCATGCCTTCAAAGTGGACTGGTCATCTGACAAACCATCCCACTTTTCGTTTAATTCCTATCTTCTTCCTCATACTTTCATTTCCGACTACTCATCCCTATGTTCTAACCTCCAACTTGTTCCTGGGCCCACATCTCCCTTGACTTCTTAATGGGGTGAAGTGGTGTGGTGCTCCAACTCAGTCTCTTCCAAGAAATCTCTCCAAGAAATTGTGATGCAGGCTGTCAAAGATCTTCACCTTCATCATTATAATTGGCGCTCCAGGCCTCCAAAGCCATCTGAATTTTACAGCAAGACCTGCGGCTGCCATGGGAATCCAGTTCCCGCAGGTCATTGATGGAGACTCTCAATCATCCAAGTTATGGTTGTCCCAAAGGTGCTTTTCGAAAGGCAACTGGACTTTCTTGGGGTTTTTCCTTGAAAACTTTGTCAACCCTGAAGCCAGTGGTGGGTTGCTACCGGTTCGCCCTGGTTCAGGCGAACCGGTAGCGGCGGTGGCGGGAGGCTCCGCCCACCTACCCGGACGTCCTCACGGACAATCTGCGCATGCGTAGAAGGTTCTGCACGTGTGCGCGTTCACAGTTCCAAACCGGTAGCGAAGGTAAGTGAAACCCACTACTGCCTGAAGCTGACCTGGCTGTGGCCATTTTGAGGCTTCAGTGCTGTCACAACGGGAGCTGTGGGAAAGGGAGGGGGGAGCAGAGATAGCTGGGGGGTTGGTAGCCAAAATAAAATACTTTCTCCTGGGAACCAAGGACATTCCCACCAGGTGTCCAGAAGGAGGGGACTGGAGTCATCTAGCAACTTCAACTGGACTGTATCCTGATTGGACCATGTGACTGATTGTTTGGAGAAAGTGAAAGAATTTTTACTTTTAATTAGGTGAAAACCACGGGAACATTTAGAGTCGGTTTTCAGCAGTTCGTGCCAATATGACATATCCAACAAATCTATTCTTTGAGGAATTTAACTGCCTCGGAGTTTTGATTGCTATGGGTGTGTTACTTGGAACCCTGACACTAAACCGCCTCTTGACAAACGTTTCACTTCTCATCCAAGAAGCTTCTTCAGTTCTGAAGTTTTGAAGAAGCTTCTTGGATGAGAAGCAAAACATTTTCAGAGAAGAAAGTCCAGTTGCCTTTCGAAAAGCATCTTTGGGACTGTTCCTGCAGGCCACTCTCCTCTTTATAGCTCGGCACAGGTCATGCATGGAAATGCTATCATCTTTAAATATTAGGCACCCAGATACATGCAACTGGATAAAGCTGTTTGTTCTGAATGAAAACTGTACACACATTCGGGACAGTTAATTACTAATCAATTACTGAAATGTCACAGGCAAAAGTAATTCTATAAAGAAGTTCAGTACTTCTGACAATGATTCAGAATAAATTTGTGTAGACTGTAGGTTTATGGGCAGTATTAAGGCAGACATTTAAAGGTCATTCATTATGGGTTCATTTTATTACTATTGCAGAATCTTTTCCAAAGAAGCTGAGCTCACAGCCAAGAAAAACCCCAGCAATTGATGGTCTATTAGTTAAATGGGGAAACTTAAAAGCTATTGCTTTCAGTTTCAATTAGGCATAATATAGTTCACCCCATATAATTATTGTATTAATAACTACAATAAAATAGGTAAAATTAATTATAATTTACACTTCAAACAACAGCCTAAACTACAATTAAATCAAAAAGCGGAAACAGTGTGTTAATGCCCCACTGGGGAAGGAATCATATGAACCTGAAAAGAAACTGGACTCATTCTCAAAAGAGGAAATCATTGTTTTCTATTACAGTATGTAGACAACATGACTTAAGACTACTGCTAAAATAACTGCCCTTGTGTAAAAAAAATTACATGTTTATTATTCCTTTGATACTTCTTTAAAGAATCGAATAAAATTTGTGCAGTGCATTGTTCATAAAAAAGGGGCTTGTTTATGGTGTATCTTTTTTGTATTATTTTTTTCAACTTTTAAATTGATAGTTGAAGTATTCTGCTGGCTGAATTTTGAACAGTTTCCAAATCAAAACATGAGGTCCCTTCTGAAGTTCCGTATTGTTCTCTTCCTTTTTCTAAAATGAAATCTATCTTACTATCTATCTATCCAGACATCCATCCAGCCAGCCATTATGCAATCATTCTAGGTAGCTTGGAACAAAACCAATGAAACAATCATATCACCAATACAAACTAGCATGACATTTTCCACCATAACGTCCATCACTGGCTCATCTCAATTTTAGTCCAATGCTAAGGGCTAAGATAGAGATGTTTTCCCAACCTTCCAGAAGGTTAAGAGGGTAGGGGACCTCCAACTATCAGAGAAAGACTGTCCAAGAGGTTGTGGCAACCACAGTAGAAGTGCATCTCTGTTGTTCTACCAGATAGCAATGTTTAAGGGAAGGGATCTGGCAAGAGGAGCAGAAATCTGTTGCAGTAATGAAGGAAGCGACTAAGAATTGACTGTGAAAAGAGTGATTGCAAGGAAAGCATCTTGATCTAGGAATGGATTCAACAGGCAAATAATATTAATTTTCACAAAGCCTCTCCCTGGCTATGGCTGCCATATGCTCTTTCAGAAGGAGTCATAACACCAAGAGGACCTCCAAATTGGACACCAACTCTGCTTCGGGGAATGCTACCCCATCCAGAGTCAATCATGGTAAGTCACTGGAGAGGAGCTCAAAAACCTAAAGCCACTTGTCTTATTAGGGTTGAGATTCAGCCAGTTCTTCTCCATCCAGGCCCTTACAGCCTCAGGGCATATTCTGCATCATCCAAAACTCCAGCTATTGAATGCTTTATCCCTCTACACAGTTACTGCACTGAACAAAGTATTCAGCTGAACTATGGCAGAGGAATACTAGTAGCTGCATTTTTTATATTTTAGTGCCAAGCTGAGTAGGATGAACTCATTATAAAGATAGCAGGCATTTTGCAAAAGTCATCTTCATCCAATTCCCATTAAATATCACTGGGAGAATGGAAAGGAAAAAATAGGCAGAAGCGGTTTTCTTTATAATTACTATGGGGAAAAGATTCTGTCTCAAAAGAGAAATTCTGGTTTTAAATAAACAGGTCAAGAATCTATTCTTAGGTCCATCAGATTTGCTGGAAGTTTGGTAACTAATTATGTCTTAATTTCTTCATTTAGAACCTATTTCCAAACATACTCTGTTAGTAGCCATAACAGAAATTGCTCTGGCCTAATGAAGACGAATTGGTTAATTGGGACAGGTACTTCATCAATTTTCTCATAGCTATTGGCAATATTTTGCATTTGACAGGCAAGGCAAGGCCAAGAGCTGGGGGCGAAAATGTTGCATACTGACGATAAACCGGCTAGTAATAAAGCAATCAGAGAGCAATGATGATGCATCTATAGGAAGCTTACAGTGATTCATGAAATCTGTTATGAAATAAATGAGTTCCAAGGCAAAGAGAATCTGATGTATAGAAAGAGGTGCATTCCTCACATGGTGAATCATCTGGAGACACATTTTTATTTAAATGCCTACTGCAGCGGTGTCACAACACAAGGCCCACGGGCCGGATCCAGCCTGCGATGTGGTCAGATCTGACCCGCAGGGCTTTCCTGGAAAATATAAGGAACCGGCCCATGTTGCTTCGGCCCGGTCTACCCAATGCGAAGAGGAAACATGCCAGCAGTTTGGGGACCCAACCAGTCGGCCACGCCCACCCAGTCGGCCATGCCCAGTGAGTGGCATCAAGCTGGCCATGCCCACCCAGTTGGCCACACCCACCCAGTTGGCCATGCCCCCCAGGCCCCCCCCGAGGTCAACCACAGCCCTGGTGCGGCCCTCAATGAAATTGAGTTTGACACCCCTGGCCTACTGTATCATGCATCCAAGTTATACCAATTTCACCAAGAAAAAAAAAAAACCATCAAGTTCTGATCCAAGAGACTAAAAAGCTGAAATAATGAATACAATTCTCTGAGGACACTGTAATAACGATTGAGGAATATGGCAGGTTATTTAATCATTGACTCCTATCCTTCTGTTAATTCTGATTTTTTGACTGCTGCTGTGCCTCCTTCTGACCTTGAGGTTGAAATGAGAGAACCAGGAAAGCGAGCCATCTCCGCAGCTAAACTTTTTACCATCCCTAGGATGGTACAGATAAAATGGCTCTTTTGAAAACATTTTATGAAATGAATTCAAGCTATAAGCAAAGTGCAGGTGGTTAACAACTCCGCCAGTAATGTTGAACTCAATCCTACTTATCTCATCCTGCCAGACTTCATGCAGGCACTGCTCGATTCACAAATCTTCAGCTACTCAGCCCCCACATTCAGTAATTTTAACAGAACCTTCAAGACTTCAGCAAGGTTAGATAAATGTGTTGTTGTAAAGTACTCGTAAGATCAGCCACTGCAGAATGCAGAAATCAAGCCATATATATGATCTGTGTGTGTCTGTGTGACTTTCAATTAGGTCCCTTTCTCTCAACCAGTCATACCAATTGATTATTATTTTTTTGCTACTCTTTTCCCAGCCTTGTATATAAAGAATATACCGTATATAACCATCTGATCTGATGCGTTTTAATTCCCATTTTGCAAGAGTCACTTTCAAACACACAAAACAGAAACTTAGATTCCTATCTAAAAGCAAGACTAATACCGTGTTTCCCCGAAAATAAGACCCTGTCTTATATTTTTTTGAACCCTGAAATAAGCGCTTGGCCTTATTGCCATGCACTCAAAAGCCCGATTGGGCTTATTATCAGGGGATGTCTTATTTTGGGGGAAACAGGGTATGTATTGGAGCCAGATCATAACTGAGTTTTGAACAGGGTGGATTTGATTTAAATCAAGTTGATTTAAATCACTAGTAAAAAGGCTCAATTTAAATTAACTCGATTTAAATCATAATTTTTAAAGAGCAACTGTCATCTCTGTCCCGCAGCGGCTCCTCCTCTGACCCGCTGTTGACTCACCGACAGTCCCATTCACTTTAATGGGACGGCTGGTGATGCGGCAGGGACACAACAAGGTGAGGGACGTGGCAGACAGCAGGTGAGTAGATGCCCGCTAACAGGCATGATGGATCTGAAATGACAGGTGCTCTTTAATATTATATTCATAAGCTGCTTAGAAGGTTTCACTTTCATTTTTACTGCTTGCCCTTCCTCCTCACACTTAGAGCCTGGTGGTACAGATGCATTTCTCTTCAAACAAAAAATCCGATTTAAATTTTTAAAAATCTGGGGGGGGGTGTTTTGTTTTTTGCTTGAAATCATCAATTTTTATCCACCCTGGTTTTGAACAAGTATATAATATGGCCATCTTCTTCGCATCAAATATTTCTCACATTGGCAGCATATTTTGGAGGACTTCTAAAAGGCTTCTGGACCTACCTGCCTTATAACACCAAGAAACAAGCTTCGGCAGAACTATTGTTTGGAAAGCCTCAGTCTACTCCACTCAGAATGGCCTTTTATAGCAGCATCACATTCAATTTTTTTTATTATTAATTTAGCTGCCTAACAATAAGATCCACCACTGAATTTAGGAAAAAAAGTTACAGAACTTTCTTTTTTTAATGAAATGCCAGTTTTCCATGAGCTGTCAGAATATGTCAGTGACAAGACTCATTTGAGAGGAAAATAAAAGCCTAGTGCAAACATTATCTTATTTTTAGGAAGCCGGGTGATGGGAAATTTGACAGCTGCAGGAGCCAGGTCTTAATTATCATACACACAACTCCTGAGTTCATTACATTGTTGTTGTTTTTTAAAATTAACTCTAAGAAGATTTCCAGCACCAGTATTTGATTTAAAAGGCATCATATCTCCATTTGAAAAGGATATCCAGTTTCTAACACTCCTCCGTGTTGATGCTTATCAACTGGGTGAGTTTTCTAGAGGTAAAAAAGAACTAGAATATCATAGCATCTACAAGACTGTAACAAGACTAGGAGGTGCTGTTTTGGATTAGAACTTCATTGCGTATAGGAAGGCTTGGTATACACAGTATACTAAATCTAAATTAACAAAACACAAGCCATGCTGTGCCATGCTGTGCCCCCATGTTACAGGTACGGGTCCAGATAATTTGCAGGACCGCCTGTTTCTAATCATTTCTGACAGATTTTCCAAATCTGACCCAGACAGACCCCAAAGATGCGCCTTCTCTGTCACCATGCCTGAAATTTAGATGCAAGAGCAAGTTCCCCTGAAATTTAGATGACTCCAATCTTTTGCTTTCCACAAACCCTTAAAGACCTGGCTGTTCTCCCAAGTCACGGATCAGAATATTTAGGAAGTTGGTTTGTGCAATGATTTCTATGTAATGGAGGTGTTCTGAATCAGACCTCAGTGGAATGGTATTATATTGGCTATTGCTTTTTTTTTTCAGTGTTATTTTTGCTATTGTTAGATTATATGCCACCCAGAATCACATGTTGAAGTCTTGTAGACAAATAAAGAAATGTTTAATGTTATGACCTGACATATTAAGACAATGGTTAAATTCTCCCAATATACAGAACTAACCAACCTTATTTTAGCTTCGCTCGCCATGTATGAACCCCAGCTAGATTGTAATTCTCACTTGGCAAGTGACTTGTGGGATGAAAACAAATAGAAGTAGAATTAAAGTAAATGGGAAAAATATCTGATTCATCAACAGAAATTCTGATTGAAAATCAAAGTGAAATGAATGAGGGCTTTCTACACTGATATTACTAGAGTAGATCAGAACTGGTCGTCAGCAAATTTAACTAAATATAAAACAAACAATGAATACAGAAAAAAATAAAAGATAATCAAGCTGACAGGTTCCTTCTTTCAAGGTACCTACAATGAAGAGTCCACTGGTCTACAACCTGACCAAACAAGCATAACAACTTCTATATTGGTGGAACTTCTTCTACCCATAGAGTTACACCTTCCTCTCCTCACCTGCAAAGCATCCAATTCTCCCCTACACTGAAGTCTTGTGAGATTTTTTAGTCTGAGACACAGTGTGACAGTCTGAAAGTCATTTGATGGCCACAGCTGCAGAACAGCTTAATTGGCGAGAAAACATCTGCTGGCTCCTTCCCATTACCAATCCTCCAACCATGATTTGTTTACAGGTAACCACTGAACGGATTTTCACATCAGGCTGCCTTTTGCAAAGTACAACAAAGCAGAACGGCAAGTTGATAGATAACCTAGAATTTTGCTGTGGCGGAAAGGATTTCTGCAATTTGACATCTTCACAATTACCCATCCCACATTCAGAATTTAAATACACGTGATTTTGATAGTTTCACTACAAACACCTGTCTTAACTTTTTTTGGGGGGGGGGGGGAAACTTGAATAAGTATCCCATTCTCCTTTACTTATACAAATGGCAACTTAAAATACTCAGAAATAGCCAGCATTGGTTAATATAACACAGCCTATCAGATCTGTTGGGCTCAAGTGCCTTCATGCTTAGCCATCTAGAGCAGGGGTCTCCAACCTTGGCAACTTTAAGACTTGTGGACTTCAACTCCCAGAGTTCCTCAGCCAGCTTTGCTGGCTGAGGAACTCTGGGAGTTGAAGTCCACAAGTCTTAAAGTTGCCAAGGTTGGAGACCCCTGATCTAGAGGCACTAGGTTGGGAACATCTGGTTTAAAATGTAGGGTTACTCCTTCACTGAAAAACTTGTCATATATTCCAGATTTATGGTATTCAGTTTAAGGAAAAACAGCAGATTTCAAGCTAGAAGAAACAAAAAAGACTTGGGAGTAATGTTCACTAAACTAATATTAGTAGATTTGATCAATCAAACACCAAAGTTGCTATTTCTGGGAAAACAAAGTATTTCCAAAACAAAAAAAGATATATTGTATTTAATGCACATCATTTAAAAAAAGCAACAAGCAGCAAATAATTTTTGGTACTTTCTATTAATGTCAATCCAATACATCTTTGAAATAGTATAAAATTTGTATTCAATGTCGTCTTCCTAAGGAAGAAAACACTGTTATTCCACCACCACTACTGCAAAAGCAGTCCCCAGTATTGCACAAACAAAAATAACAAAGTCATTCAGAAGAACAAAATTGCAACAAAGATATAGTAGTTCAATTACTAAAGCTTCTGTATTCCAATAGAAAAACCAAAAAATGTATTTAACAGCCATTTAATTATCAACCAGAAAAACAAGCAGAACAGCCTCATAACACTAGGAAAAGATCTGAACAGAAGATGTTCAGCTATTAAACCAATTAATAGTTAACTCACTATGAAAAACTGCCATCTCCCTGGGGTTCCCTCTAATGATCACTGAATAACAAAAGCAAATAAAAGGCATCAGCATCGTAAGAAAAGAAAAGTGGATGTTCTTAAAAGTAAAAATGTCCTAAAGTCAAGCTTGACTATTGGCAAATGTATGGACACAATCATGCAGTTCTCCATACTGGGTGGAGCTAGCATCCAGGAATGGGTTGACCTCGTCTGTTCAGCATGTAGAACTGAGTCTGTCAGAGTTGAAATGCCCTGCCTCTGTTGCTAGGGCTCCCAGCTTTGACTCAGTCCTCAGACTGGGCGGACGTGTCAAATTTTTCTCCCATTCCTGGTTGCAATCTGCGAAGGAAATAGGATTGTGAAGGATTCTATCTTCACTCCGTGAGTTTCCCCAGCTGACTCCCGACCCATCCAGTAGAGTCACTGGGTTGATTGCGGCACAGAGCTTCGGCTCTAGCCACGGCAGCCATTGCCTCAGTGCCTGATCGAAGTGGCATTGTGACAGCTAAGGGGGCTTTGGCTCCTCAGTCTGCCACTGGAGCTTTCGTGCTCCAACGTTGACATCGGATTCAGGCAGGCCGTTTGTAAAGGGGCCCTGGGCCACAATCCTCGCCGAGGTACTGCAGTAGTGGCCAGAGGAGCTTTCACGCAATCACAGCAAGTACTTTACAGTGTCTTCCTCCCAGTCATCTCTACAAGCCCGGTGATGCTTTGGTCTTTCTTATCCATGTACAAAACCCAAGCCTAGACAAGATTAGCCAGAGAGATGCTCCTTAAGCAATCATCACAATAATGGTTGACAGTGATATTCTGCATTGATAAGAGCTACTATAAGTAAGCATACAAGTCTCCAACTGATATTCACATTACTCCAATTAGTCCACATTACTGCATAATTACATCATTATAATTTAAGCATTTTGAAAATTCTTCCTTCCCCACGCACAGACATAAAACTTATCATTTACAGATTTGAAATAAATAATGAGATCTATTCAATGAAAATACTTCTGCACTGAAAGGCTAGATGAGCCATTTTTTTTACATGGCATGCAACCACTTCGCAATATTATGGATGTCTACATACACATACCCAATATGTGTGTGCATACACACATATATACATAAATATACTTTCCTTGCCCTACTTCACAAAGCAGATAGATTGGAGAGAAAGGGAGAGCCGAGGTGGCGCAGTGGTTAGAGTGCAGCACTGCAGGCTACTTCAGCTGACTGCTAGCTGCAGTTCGGTGGTTCAAATCTCACCGGCTCAAGGTTGACTCAGCCTTCCATCCTTCCGAGGTGGGTAAAATGAGGACCCAGATTGTTGGGGGCAATATGCTGACTGTGAACCGCTTAGAGAGGGCTGTAAAGCACTATGAAGCGGTATATAAGTCTAAGTGCTATTGCTATTATAAGAGAGTGAACAAGCACACAATGGGAATACACTGGAGTGTTTCTGTAATGAACTCATGACTGTCAGGATTAACACACTGCTTTTGATGTGTATTTTCCATTGTGTGCCTGCTTACTCTCTTGTAACCCCTTCCTCACCAATGAACGTAAATACAACATTAATTCCCTTCACGCCAATTATCACAGTATCAGAATGAATATTCCAAAGGGCAGGGGAGTGATTAGGAGGCAAAAAGCTGAAGGTGTGAAACTGATTACCACAGTCACGGCCACGTGATTTCCCACTCAGTTTTGCTTAATGGAGGAGTTGTTGGTCCCAACTGTGGTCACTAAGTGAGGACTACCTTAAATTCATGTCGTCAGGATTTTCCAGGCTAGATTATTCTAATGCTAGTAATATATATGCTTGTAAGATTAATTTCCTCAAGGAGAGGGATCACTTTATGTGGATCATAGCTAAAGGGGAAATTAATGAAGCCTGAGAACCAATGCAACATTATTGACAATAAATAATCACAAGCTATGCTATCTAAGATGATTTAATGGAACACACTCAGTAGGCCCGTCATCTTCCCCCTATATATGGAGTGAATCCAAAGATGAAACATTTTATGATTTTCAGCTTATCAAGTAATGAATGCATTTTTAAAAATTCTACACATCTAAGATCATTTAAGTAACTACAAGCAGAATGTATCCAATAATATTGTTAATAATGCCTTACCATTGCATTGAGGGTCTCTTCCCAATCTGGTCTTTCACGGGGATGGATGCTTCTCTGAAGCTCAGGCACAAAATCATCCTCTTCTGCATGTAAAGAGGACTTCATCATTCTTGAAGAAAAAGATGAACTCATAAATAAACTGAATCTTTTGAGTAAGTTAAACACTTTTAATCATTCTTAATAATTCATAAGCCTTTATCGTTGGTCCCCAATATACCTTCTAAGGGCACAAATGCTTCTGTGGGCACCTTCCCTGAGGCCCACCAGCTCCCTGTTCCACCTGACTTTCCTATTTATTTTTTTTAACCATTCCATTAAGTTAACAGAGAGGGACGCGGTGGCTCAGTGGCTAAGACGCTGAGCTTGTCGATCAGAAAGGTCGGCAGTTCGGCGGTTCGAATCCCTAGCGCCACGTAACGGAGTGAGCTCCCGTTACTTGTCCCAGCTTCTGCCAACCTAGCAGTTCGAAAGCACGTAAAAAATGCAAGTAGAAAAATAGGGGCCACTTTTGGTGGGAAGGTAACAGCGCTCTGTGCGCCTTCGGCATTTAGTCATGCTGGCCACATGACCACAGAGATGTCTTCAGACAGCGCTGGCTCTTCGGCTTACAAATGGAGATGAGCACCGCCCCCTAGAGCCAGAAATGACTAGCACGCATGTGCGCGGGAACCTTTACCTTTATCTTAAGTTAACAGCAAGCTGGCTTGCTGAAAATAAAAATGTTGGCTCTCAATTTCATCTTTATTTCCAATTATATTACTGAGTCCCAGAAGCCTTCTTAGAAAATAAAAATATGTTTTATTACAGTCCAGTGGTTTGTACAGAAGTATATCTACCAAAATAGGCAAAGATAAACCAGAGTTACCAATAGTCACATGCATAGGGAAGTACAGGTAGTTCTCGACTTACAATCACAATTGAGCCCAAACTTTTAAGTGAGAAAACTCATTAAGTGAGTTTTCCCCCAACGGTGACCTTTCTTGCCACAGTTGTTAAGTGAATCACTGCAATTGGTAAGTTAGTTAGTTGTTAAATGAATCTGGCTTCCCCATTGATTTTGCTTGTCAAAAAGGAAACATATCACCTTAGGACACAGAAACGGTCATAAATATGAAGCATCTGAATTTTGATCACATGATCAGGGGGATGCTACATAGGTCATAAGCGTGAAAAACGGTCCCAAGTCACTTTTTTCAGTGCCGTTGTAACTTTGAATGGTCACTAAATGAACTGTTGTAAGTCGAGGACTACCTGTAAGTGTTTTATACCTGATATGTGCTCAAACACTTTTAGCCTAGCTAGGTAGACCAGATAAGAAGCCTAACAAGGAGTACTTTACTAGCTGTAACTTTACTGTAAGGGCTACATTAACAGAATCCTGCAACTTTGAACCTACCCCTCCTTCCCTTCACTTTCACTCTCTCAAAAACTAGGAAGTGTCTCTTCTGACAAGCTTCTGGAACCCTTCCTCCTTTGGACTCAAATTTTATCTGACTATTGTCTAAGCTGCAGCTCTTCCTCCTATCTCCCAAAGTCAATCCCATCTGCCATTCCAACCATATCCATCTTTTCAAAATGCCAAATGTGCCTGTCACTTAACAGAGATGGGGATCCTTATCCTTTATCTTATCTTTATCTTATCTCAGTCATCATTTTCCCCCTCTTGGGTACATTTGGAAGACTTATGCATAGCTAAGCTCTAGCCAGCGGCCTAGCAATATTGATAGTATATAGCAGTGAGGCTTTCCTGTAGCCTGGGGAGGGAGAAAACGGCCTCCCCTCCCCCCGGAGGCCCTCTGGAGGCCAGAAATGGCCCGTTTCCTGACTTCCAGTGGGCCCGGTAGGCCCATTTTCCCCCTCCCCAGAGGCTTTCTTGGAGCCTGGGGAGAGCAAAAACGCCCCCCCCGGAGGCCCTCCCAGAGCCTCCGCGCAAACCCTGTACTTACTTGGCATCGAAAACGGGCTGCGTGGAGACTCCTGGGAGGGGAGGGGCGGTGTGGGCGGGGCCAGCCAAAAATCAGCTGGAGCTGAGCTAGGGCAACGACTCGCGTGCCCGCAGATATGGCTCCGCATGCCACCTGAGGCACGCATGCCATAGGTTCGCCCTCACGGGTATATAGAGATTTTGATAGGAATGGTGCGGTGGCCTAGAGGTGGAGCTCTCGCCTCACAATCAGGAGGCTGTGAGTTTGATCCTAGGTAGAGGCAGGTATTTCTCTCTCTGGGCACGATGAGAATATATCTGCTGAACAAAACTCCGCACTGGTGACAAGAATGGCATCCAGCCATTAAACACTCTGCTAGCTCCATTCAGTTGCCCAGACTCCACCCCACAAGGGATTATGGGGTCATTAAAAGATGATGATGATAAGAGATTTAGATACCAATATTTTAGCACTTAGCAACAGCACTTAGACTTATATACTTACATACAAGTATACATATACCCTGTTTCCCCCAAAATAAGAAATCCCCTGATAATAAGCCCAATCGGGCTTTTGAGTGCATGGCAATAAGGCCAAGCGCTTATTTCAGGGTTCAAAAAAAATATAAGACAGGATCTTATTTTTGGGGAAACACGGTATAAGTCTTATACATACACCACTCTGAGTGGTTTACAGAGTCAGCATATTGCCCCCAACAATCTGGGTCCTCATTTTACCCACCTTGGAAGGATGGAAGTCTGAGTCAAACTGGAGCCCTGTCAGGACTGAAAACAAAGTACTTCAAATATTACATCATTTCACTTGCTATTTAAGAATGGTTTTCCAAATAGGTTTGCTAAAGAAGAAAAGTTGTTTCAGTGGCACTGAATAATTCATCTGTGATTAATCTAATTTAACCATGACATTATGCTAATTCAATCGTAATACTAGACCAGAAAGCTCTCAACTTGCCAGAAGTGGAACAACTAGGCTTTGTCCCATATGAAATTATTCTGAAATTGCTATCTAAAACAGGACTCGTTGCTAATTTAATAATGTAAAAATCAGAGACATTTACCGACTTCAAAACCTGTTTTCAATTTATATTGTTGAATCTGAATTAATATGAGAACATTGTGTTATTAAGGCAATTGGGAGGAGGAATTCTTGAAATAAGATATTAAAATCATTCTCTCCTTTTCCTCCTTCTGATGTTTTTATCACTTTTCCCTTAGCTAATAATAATAATCCCAAAACAACTGGAGCACCATTTGAACACCATCGGCATTGACAAAATCACTATCAGCCAATTGCAAAAGATACCTTTACTTGGAATAGTTTACATTCTGCAACAATAACTTTTAACGCCATCAAACATCGTCTG
The DNA here is from genome assembly GCA_003457575.1 of Thermophis baileyi. Classification (NCBI taxonomy): domain Eukaryota; kingdom Metazoa; phylum Chordata; class Lepidosauria; order Squamata; family Dipsadidae; genus Thermophis; species Thermophis baileyi. The sequence goes on from QLTV01002273.1 coordinate 715,333, forward strand.
TCTATCCTGGGTTCCATTCTATAGGTGAATAAAAATGCCAAATCCAATCTAAACATCAGGCTTACAGTGTGACCAACCATAATAATAACAATAATAAAGTTGTATGCTGCCTGAGTCTCGGGGAATCTAGGTGATTCAAGACGAAGAAACTACAATAAAATCAATAAGAGATAAAGATATTAAGGTGCTAGGATAGGAGTGGTGCGATGGCCTAGAGGTGGAGCTCTCACCTCACAATCAGGAGGCTGTGAGTTCGATCTTAGATAGAGGCAGGTATTTCTCTCTCTGGGCACAATAAGATTATATCTGCTGAATAAAACTCTGCACTGGCGTCAGGAAGGGCATCCGGCCAGTAAACACTCTGCTAGCTCCATTCAGTTGCTCAGACTCCATCCCACAAGAGATTATGGGGTCGTTAAAAGAAGATGATGATGATATTAAGGTGCTAGGATACCATCATTTGACAGTCTCATTATGGAGGCAAAATAGATATTGGCTCTTATAGGACAGGGCAAATTAGGAAGACATACTTTTGTGTCACCTCATGGACAGAAGGAAACATGTACAGGAGGGAAAGGCACAAAATAATTGTTCAGTTGTTTTATTTAATCTACAAGATGAAAAGCGGATAGTTATGGCCTTATATACCCTTCCATTTTGTCTTAGCTACAATCCTATGCAGTAAATTAAATGTATAGAGACAACTGGAACTCTTTGTTTAACATTTTAACTAGTACACCACCCTGCCCTCAATATAGGTAGTCCTTAATTTATGACTAATAGAGCCCAGAATTTCCATCAAAAGTCAGGACGGTCATAAATTGAGGCACCCCACACGATCAAACCCGATTTTACGAACTTTTTATGCTGCAGTCGTAAAATGAACCCCACAGTCATAAAGCAAACACTGAGTAAATGTGTTGCTATGGGCAGGATTTTTTTTTGCTGGAAACTGGCCAGAATGGCCAACAATCAGCAAAAAAGTTGTAAATTGCGAAACGCTGAAACCGGCCATTGTTGTGACCATCAGAACTCTGGAACCTTCTTTTCAAGTAGCTTTTGAGGGCTCCGCTGTAACCTCGAGCGGTCACTAAGCAACCAGTCGTTATGTAAGGACTACCTGCAAAAGGAGAGATAATCCACCTGTGGTCTTTATAAAAGTAAACAGGGGTTCTCGAGGTTATTTTTAAATAGAAAAGGTGTTTTTTTTCCAGAAGATACAGAAGTGCCTCAGAGCCAGACAACTTGTCTTTCTAATCCAAGGCCATGCTCATTAATTCATGGAGAAAGATTAAAAGGACAACCCTATTGAACAATACTCAATATTAATTACTATACCGCAAGTCTTTATGATGCAAGGCATGAAAGTTTTATATTCCATTTAATCTTTATGTGGAAATGAGGTTATACTGCAGCAATAAATAAATAACTTAGTTTTAGTTGACTACAAATCTTAGCTTGTATTTCTCTTCTATTTAACCTAAGCTAAAACCACCTAATTCCCAGAGAAAATTTGTTATTAGCAATATACTTAGTTGCAATCCACTGCACCAAGTGCCCACAAGTGCAAAATTGACACCAATTTAGAAGCTTACATTTCCCCTAAGCTACCTTCCCACATACCACAATAAATAGATCTGTTCACTAAGAAGCTCTTATTTTTATCTGTGTATTTGATCCACACTTGAAAATAAAAAAGAACACAGTGATACAATATAAGGCAACAAAATAAAATGAGAAATTTAACATAGTAGAAGGACAAAAGTTAGTGAAAAGCATTAAAAGCTGTTTACCTTCTATGTAAGGCCTAAGTAGCTAGTGCTAGTCCATCCAAGCCTGGGCATATTTCAAACCCAGTACTTTCAGCAATCACAACTAAATAGAATTTACCAATGTTCTTGGAAATCTCAGTAAACAATCCACTAGCAAAAAGCACATAACCTCAATTTCAAGCCAATATTTAGTAAGGAGAGGAAGCAGTAAAAAGACAACCAAGTCTGGTATAAGGGTCAGCACAAAGCGGATATAGATGATCACATTCAGACTTGAACTGAGAAATTCAGAATATGAAAGGTTATTAAACTTTCCTGCCAACATAAACTTACGCCATAAAGGATAAAGCATTAAGTCCTGCTAATGAAAATACCCTTCCTCTGCATAACGGGAGTTAATGGTGAAAAGATAATTAGGTACAGCAAAGGTCACAGCAAATTGTATATTTTTCTTAATTTTTTTTCTTCTACCGGTAGTACAAGAGATTTCACAGATTAGTGCAAAATTATTTGGGGACAGCCTCCACTTTAAAACAGAAATCCTATACTGATCGAAAGTGTTGCAATTTTTTCACAAACCTTATGTGGCACAAAAAGGAAAGTGAAATTAAAAACTTCTCTCCAATGGCATGTGTGAAAACTCAGTTTTGTTAGCAAAGAAGGATCGATACAGAGACCTATTGCAAACATTTAAGATCAAACATTGAGCAAAGGCCAAAAGGATTTCAGTACACTCTTTCAATATTCCTGAGTTATACTACTGAAAATTGTCCAAAGGACAAAATTAAAAAGAATTTCCAAAAATCACTCCAACTATTGCAAATCCAATCGGAGTGGTTTAAAAAAAAATGCTAGGGTACCAAATAGACCTTGGATACAAAAATAATTTCACTAGAAAAGATGGTTGTATGATGTGTAGACTAGTAACTGACATGGTTGACACTGGCATAAGCCTTAGAGAAACATATATCCCTATTCCAAACTGAGTAGTGGTTATAACCACAGTGACTTGATGCTTGTTATGCTGATGCTAAAGGAAAATAAAAGAAAAGAAAATAACGAACAACGAACGGGCTGTCTTCCACAGAAAGTGAGATAGTACAGAAAGCAAGTTGGGCCAATCTTCATTAATCAGTAGCACCAATTTTTTTTCAAGCTCCTTGTTTGTTTCCAAAGTGTGGGGAAATCTTCAAAACTACACAGGAAACAGTCCATTCCACAAAATGAATGGCTAATTGAGAAATAACATATATTAATATGGAACTGGGCCTGGCTAGTCTAGTGAAAAGAAAGACCAGGGGAGACATGATAGTAGTGTTCCAATATTTGAGGGGCTGCCACAGAGAGGAGGGGGTCAAGCTATTTTCCAAGGCACCCGAAGGCCAGACAAGGAATAATGGATGGAAACTGAACAAGGAGAGATTCAACCTGGAAATAAGAAGAAATTTTCTGACAGTGAGAACAATCAACCCATGGAACAGAAGTTGCCTACAGAAGTTGTGGGAGCTTCATCACTGGAAGCTTTCAAGAAGAGACTGGACTGCCATTTGTCAGAAATGGTAGGGTCTCCTGCTTGGGCGGGGGGTTGGACTAGAAAGTCCCTTCCAACTTGGTTAATCTGTTAATATAAAACTGCAGGCTGCACAAACTATAGAAACACAAAATCATGATAATTTCTAAACCTTCTAGACCAGTGGTTCTCAACCTTTCTAATGCCGCGACCCCCCCGCGACCCCGCCGCAGCATCGGAAGCGGGAGACTTCACCTGGACGCCGCCATGTGGGTTCTTTTACCCTCTGCGCATGCGCAAAGCATTCTGCGCATGCGCAGAGGGTAGAAGAACTCAAATGGCGGCGTCCAGGCTACCAGCTGTCTGGCGACTCGCAGCACGGCCGAACCGGGACCTTTTCACCCCTGCAGTGACGGTGGCACCAAAATGGCGGGCTAACGCATGCGGCGACCCCTGTGAAATGGTCATTCGACCCCCAAAGGGGTCGCGACCCACAGGTTGAGAACCGCTGTTCTAGACTGTAGTACAATTTGAGTCATGGGTATCCCTTTTCACGACTAGTCATTGTTCGTAAGAAAGCTTTTCTAAATAATGTACAAAACCTGTAACGGGGGGGGGGGAGGAGTGTGCTCTCCAGATGTTTTAAAATACAGATGGCTGAGTCTTAAGAAGCAATTGGGGCTTTGCACCACGCTGCTGGACCAGGCTGGGGTTTCCCACAGCGTCTTTAGCTTTGCACTGTGCTGTATAGCTGAGGTGGGAGGGGGCTTATGCAGTGGCTGAGGGGCTCCTTGCAGCCCCAGAACCACAATGTGCCAAGAAACCCTTAAGCTGCAGCGTGGCAAGCAACTCCAGAGCTGCATGGTTCTAGGGCTGTTTCCTGCCCCACAGGCAGGGTATAGGGCGGCCAAAAGGGCAGAGACGTCAAGGAACTGGCAGTTGAGGGAGTTGACATAGCCCCTTACCTTGGAAGAAATGAGGCTCAGAACTGGGACAGACCAAGCCATGGCTTGGTTCAGGGTGGTTCCTTGGCTAATGAATTTGGTTAACATAGCAACAAGGAGTGCTGGGAATGCCATCGGTAAGCGATATGGTCGTGTGACATCATATTATGTGACCGCATCACTTAACAACGGAAGTTCCGGTGCCAATTACTATTGTAAGTCGAGGATTACCTGTAACAATAGGATGGCTTTCGTTATCTCTCACTTCTCCCATCTGTTAATGCTGTTGCTGTATTTAGCACACCTTAAAGAGTTATAACATTAATGACATGCGCTAGATAACTTAAGTTATTTTGGCAACTTTCAACAGATGGTACTACAGACACTTCTTTTAAAAGTGTGGAAATCAGTCGCTCAAGTTTATTCTAGTATTATGCTGTCTGTTCGGTTGAATCAAACAGCTCCAGTGTAAAATGTCTACAGTTCTGTTGAATGATATCACTCCTACAAAGCAGCAATTCTAGCAAAAAAGGAAAACACTGCAGAGATTTCAAAGTAAAAAAATCCTGTTCCTATTTGTATCTGGAGGATTAAGGTATGTTTATCGAAACTGTTATTGTTCTACTGCTCCTAAGATTTATCTGAGTTGAGTTTCCTTAATATTTCCACTCATTTTATTACAGAATTCCTTCGTTTTATCAGTTTAACACACGTCAAAAGGTTTAATTCTACTTTCCCATGCAATACAGGTCACACAAAAAAACCACTGTTCTTCAGATGTAATAATCACGCAAGTAATAAAGTAAATAAATATTAGAGTGATCACTTCCTGAAAGCCTAGAGGCAAAACAGTTTGAATAAATACACAGGCTGAACTATTTCTTACCTGTTTCCTTTTATGATTACTGATGCAGTTATTGTTCCAAATGATGGTCCTGCATAAATCTTTATGAAACACACACTAGGCATTAGAGGCATAATTGCCAGCAACTCTAGAAAAGTAATTATAAAAGAACGAGGGCTTTTTTGCTGTCTTAATAAATCCCCGATTCTAGAAGATTAAAAAATTATAGAATCTTCCAATGTCAACCCTAAAACGCTAATGTGCATTATTTTATAGCATACCCCTAACTAATGAGACTCTTGGAAGGAAGGAATAATTTATTTGGCAATATTAGTCTTTGGGGAATGCATTTATAAGCTTTCAATGTTTATTCTCTTTAATTTATTTGGAACAAATAACAAGAGCCTATACTGAGGTACTATGGGGAGAGCTCCCTAGAATCCAACAATTTATCATTTCAAGTTTTTAAAATTTGGGTCAGCCTTCCCCTGGTAGCATCTTGGCAGCACAACTATTGAAACTTACTTAGGAGTTACGTGTCACTTTTTCTTTTTTTAAAAGCGGACATGTTAAAACAAATGTCCAATGCCCAAAACTGCAGTTACAATAATAGAACACGCGAAATACAGCAATTTACAATGTTCGGCACCTCAAAAACTTGGTGATTTATTTCTTGTAGAAGACAAAATGGAGATAAGAAACTTTCAGAGACTCTGGAACCGGAAGAAAAGTCCTTTCAGCTGAAAGTAGCAGGTGTACAGAGTGGGAAAGGCTGTCACACATGCGATGTTGTGCTTCACAATTATATATAAGCCACTGAAACTGTCATCTATAAACTAAACCTGAATGGAACAAAATGAAGTAAAAAGACAATGTCTTACTGGACAGCCATGACTTAAATCTCTCAACATTTATGGTACAGCAACTTCAGGCTGGACTCTCTATGCTGCATAGGATCTAGCTCCCTGATGGCGAACCTGTGGCACGCGGAGCCATATCTGCGGGCACGCGAGCCATTGCCCTAGCTCAGCTCCAGCACGCATGTGCGCACCGGCCAATTGATTTTTGGCTGGCTCCACCCACACTGCCCCTCCCCTCCCAGGAGTCTCCACGCGGCCCGTTTTGGATGCCTGGTAAGTACAGGGCTCGCGCGGAGGCTCTGGAAGGGCGTTTTCTGCCTCCGGGGGGGCGAGGAAGGCCGTTTTTGCCCTCCCCAGGCTCCAAGAAAGCCTCTAGAGCCTGGGGAGGGTGAAAAATGGGCCTACTGGGCCAACCAGAAGTCGGGAAATGGGCCGTTTCTGGCCTCCGGAGGGCCTCCGGGTGGCGGGGGAGACCGTTTTCGCCTTCCACAGGCTCCAGGAAAGCCTCTGGAGCCTCTGGAGGGCAAAAAATGGGCCTACTGGGCCCACCGGAAGTCGGGAAATGGGCCATTTCCGGCCTCCGGAGGGCCTCCAGGGGGGAGGCCATTTTCGCCCTCCCCAGGCTCCAGAGGCTTTACTGGAGCCTGGGGAGGGCAAAAATTGGGCCTACTGGGCCCACCAGAAGTCGTGAAATGGGCCGTTTCCATCTCCGGAGGGCCTCCGGGGGGCAGGGAGGCCGTTTTCACCCTCCCCAGGCTCCAGGAAAGCCTCTGGAGCCTCGGGAGGGCGAAAAACGGGCCTACCGGGCCACCCAGAAGTCGGGAAATGGGCCGTTTCCGGCCTACGGAGGCTTCAGGGATGCCTGCTAGGCCCAAAATGGGGCACGGGGGGGTCGTGCGCACATGCACAGGGGAGCACGGGAGGTTGCATGTGGGGGGGGCATTGAATTATGGGTGTGGGCACATGCACACACGCTAGTGCGCACACGCTTTCGGCACCTGAGGGAAAAAAGGTTCGCCATCACTGATCTAGCTCTTCAGAACAATCATTATCATCTTTTAATGACCCCATAATCCCTTGCAGGGTGGAGTCTGGGCAACTGAATGGAGTTGAGTGTTTACTGGCCGGATGCCCTTCCTGTCGCCAATGCAGAGTTATAGTCAGCAGATATATTCTCATTGTGCCCAGAGAGAAATATCTGCCTCTACCTAGGATCGAACTCACAGCCTCCTGATTGTGAGGCGAGAGTTCCACCTCTAGGCCACCGCACCACTCTAGCTCTTCAGAACAATACCAGAATAAAACCTAAATCTGCTGTCCTCTTCTGCAAGTTGCTTGTTCAAAAACATTAACCTGTTTAACAATAATTTAAAAATAAAGTGCTTAAGAAAAAACTGTTTCCAGCTAGCAGGTCCATCCATATAGTTTACCAAGCACACAACAAGCAGCTAAGAATACTCAAATTACATTATCCTGAATATATTTTCTTAATATGGCATGCATGCATGCGTGCGCACACGTACACACAATATCTATATACACATATATTCATCAGATCTTGTCCTCTCCAAAAATGTTTTGGTAACCAAAGATAATTTTCTCTGCTAAACGTAGCAAAAAGCATGTAAAAAAAACCATGTTTTATTAATATTCATATACAGATTGGGGGGGGGTGGATAGCTTCAGAAACATTTTTCAGCCTTAACTATGAACCTCAAAGTTCCAAAAGCTTGAATGAAAAAAGGTTTATTGAATCAGCTTTTATAATTCCCATCTTTTACCAAAAAACCGTGCTTCCTCCTAAATCACCATTTAGCACAAAGTATATGAGCTGAAACAAGGCTGACATAAAGAGGATTTCAGAAGCACTAGGCCTCATTTCATTCCAAGCTCAGCCAATTGCGTGCATTCCAGGACCAATGCATAACCGAAATTGTCACGTAAAATCAATTCTACTTACAAACTGACTTTTCCATACAACTCAATTTAATACAAAGGAAAGTCACAGTTCAAATGCAACCTATGTGATATTTGGTGTGTTTAAGTATCTAAGATGTGATCTTCGGACATGGACAAAGTTTGACATATTCAAGTCAAACACCCGCTGAATACAGTATTTTATGAAGAAAAAGGAAATTTAACATTACTTCAAGCAGCTGAACAAGGAAAAGTACAGAGTCCTCAACTTACAACAGTTCGTTTCATGACCGAAGATACAACGGCACTGAAAAAAGTGACTTATGATCATTTTTCACACTTATAACTGTTGCAGCATCCCCATGGTCACGTAATTGACAACTGGTTCATATTTATGACGATTGAAGTGTCCAGCCATCATGTGATCCCCCTTTGCGACCTTCTGATAAGCAAAGTCAATGGGAAATCTAGATTCACTTAACAACCAAGTTACTAATTTAACAACTGCAGTGATTCATGTAAGAAATGTAGCAAGAAGTCATAAAATGGAGCAAAACTCACTTAACAAATTTCTCACTGTGATCGTAAGTCGAGGACTACCTGTCATTACTTCTGCATGGATGAGAACCTAACACTGACAAAGCAAAGGGCAAATAATGTTTCAGTATCAAGTCAATCAGCAAAATACAGAGGTCATGACAGAGCATATTTGGTGAAAATTAACACTGAAAAGAAGAAATTGAGGTCAACAAATCCGGGCAGCATATCAAGGTCAAAATATATTATAAAATGTTTATCAATAATATTGTATAGTTGCCTTGCCTGCTGTACATAACTATTTAGCAAAAAAAAAAAAAATTAGCCCTTTCAATAGTTTCAGTTCACCCATTTAAAAAAAAAGACTAATTTTGCTTCTTTTATTTTCTTTTACATCTTAGAAGTACCGCTCAGGAAGAGTGGCAGATTGTTTTACTTAGACAAACTGTACTTAAATACCGCATTTGATATTTTTGACCTAAATAAGCTTTTTAGCATTATCCCACTGGCATAAACAAGCATCACTTTAAAAGCTGTTCTCTCATACAGTTTTCAAACCAAGGTATGGATTTTGTCCTTTCGTGCAAATAAAAAGCCAAAAACCGGGAGGCCGTGAGTTCTAGCGTTCTAGTCCTGCCTTAGCCACGAAAGCCAACTGGGTGACCTTGAGCCAGTCACTCTCTTTCAATCCAGAATCCACAATCCAGGTGTGTTGGATATGTTCACCCCTTTGAGTTATAATAAAAGCATACTACTGTAGTAAAAGTAACAAAAGGATTCAAATAAATGCATAAATAAAATGTTCTAGGTTCAATCATTATTTTCATTAACTGCCACACAAGCAGCAACCCAAAAGTAAGTCGGCACAAAAATAAGTGAAAGTAGAAAAGTTTCAGGCCCTTTTGTCCGATTGCAAATAATGTTGTGGTATGAAAGGCCCAAGAGCTTACCTAATCTCAGGCGCTGAATTTAAATATTACAGACACTTTCATATGCAAAATGGTATATTTAAGTAATTATAGAAATTTCTTAATACTCCTAGGTAAATAAAAGAGAAATGACTTCAGTAATTCTGAATTATTTTCACTTGACCCATCAGATTGTTTGAAAACCAAACTTTTGTCCTTACCTGTAATATGCAGCTATCACAGCCTCTTCTTTACCTGGAATCCCTTTCTACTCTTTTCCCATGTCTCAATCTGCACATACCTTTCTCTGAACTGCTTAACATGTCTGATCTTATCTGTCCATCCCCACAAGCTTGGCTAAGCAAGGAGCTCTTTCTTTTCTAGCTTGCAAGAGCTTATTTATTTTATTTATTTATTTATTTTATTTTATAAAATTTATATGCCGCCCAACTCCCGAAGGACTCTGGGCGGCTTACATCATAAAAAATAAAACATATAAAAACAATTTAAAAAAGAAAGGGGAAAAAAAAAAACCCCAACTATATTTAAAATAAAACATTCACGCAACCATGCATGGGCCAATCAGAACAAATATTGGCTCCAGGCCTGCCGGAAAAGCCAGGACTTAAGGGCTTTACGGAAGGCCAGTAAGGTGGGGGTAGTACGGCTCTCGGGGGGAAGTTGGTTCCACAGAGTCGGAGCGGCTACAGAGAAGGCCCTCCCCCGCGGTCCTGCCAGCCGGCACTGTCTGGCCGACGGGACCTGAAGAAGGCCAACCCTGTGCGACCTCACTGGTCGATGGGAGGAATGTGGCATAAGGCGGTCACGCAGATAAACTGGTCCTGAGCCATGTAGGGCTTTAAAGGTAACAACCAACACCTTGAATTGTGACCGGAGCGCAATCGGCAACCAATGCAGCTCGCGAAGGATGGCACTTGTGTGGGTGTACCTTGGCACACCCATGACTGCTCGCGCAGCTGCATTCTGGACCAGTTGTAGTCTCCGGACACTCTTCAAGGGTAGCCCCATGTAGAGCGCATGGGGCTGCCTATGATAATAAAAAAAATCATTAAATAATCATTAGGGAAGTGAAACCAAATAATAAGAAATGAGTATCAAGCAACTTCTATTCAAAATTTCAATTCCGAAGAACAAAGGGCATCGGATTTACAGTATACAGTTATAAGCTCTTAATTATGCGTTGCTCATGTAAGCCATTACTTCACGTATTAGCAAATCTAACAGAAATATTTTCACAACCCTATGTGATAAATGAACACAAATTAATTGTGTGCAAGTTTAAATAAGACTATGGCTTTAAGGATGAGCATATTCTATACTTTCACCACAGAATGTACCTTTAACCATGAGCAGATTTTCATATTACAGATCCCTGTTCAAATTCCACAACAACCACATAAGAGAATAACAGAATGGGAAGGGACCATGGAGGTCCTCTAGTCCAACCCCGCAAAAGCATCACCGTTGTCTCTATGCTACAGATACACTTCACATACTTTACTTGGTGCCTCTCTGCCAGCTTCCATTTTGTAAAAGTAACCTGGCTTGCTAGTCTAATGAAAGAAAATGAATGTCAACAGGAATTTGTGTTATATAGCTGCAAGCACAATAGTATTACAGATTTAATGGGCTGGATCCAAATTTGGCCTTTCAAGAACAGAAAGGTTTCTATTTAGACAAAACTGTCAGCTCCAAGGTAGGACTCCCAATAGTAGAGAAAAGGAAAAAGAAAAAAAATGCCATTTTTGTAAATTCACACCTCCCCTGGAGTCCCTTCTACCTCCCCACAAAATCAGCTTTGGACTTTTGATGTCTACTCTGGAATAAGAGGGGAAGCGTCCCTTAGAACTCTAAAGGAAAGAGGAAATCAATGAAAATATATTTCCTTTTTGCTAGCAGGAGCGACTGCTGGCAGAATGCTTAAAAATCCACTTCCTTTTGTACTTTTATGGAAAGCCTCTATAGAGATGTAATAGCGACAGATATAATATGCAAAAGGATATTGGGACACACTGCAAGGCAAACCACACTGATCTTACTCTTGCAATATCAGATGAGCATGTGGCAAAACACAGGAATCCCTTCAAAACTGCAAAGGGTTTTTACACCTTTATTTAAATCGACGCTGAGAATCGCTTGAAGTTTGCAGCAACTCTGTAAAAGATCAAAAAATTTCCACTTCCACCTTTTTCAGTACTACCCAGGGATACGAAAATACTAAACCAACCACTGTAAGAAGAGATTCTGCCATTGCTTATGTCTATAGGACAGAAGGAAGGTAAGTAATGCAGTTTGGGAATGAAGGGCACCATTTAGACAAATACTGTGCATTCTGGGAAGAAAAAGCATAATCAAATAGCTACACCTTTTCACCAATAAAAACTTATCCATATTCTTGTGTAGTACTTTTTATAAGTGTATGTGTGTATGTATACAAAAACAACAATTCCATCCATAATTGACACATTGGGAGCGGAGATATTCAAACTTCACTGGCAAAAGAGAAAGAAGGTATTTTTTTAATATCAATCACAATTGGAAATCACCACTACTTCATACTGGTACAATTATTTTGATTCATTCTTTTCTAAAGGAAGATATAAACGGAGCCTTTGGAGGAGGGAAAAGACCAATGAAAACGAGACTCGCGGAATGTAAGAGTTTGGAATTTTTTAATACAAGTTCCTGTCCAATAGAGGAATCTGCTACTACAGGTGACAGGTGATCATCTGGTCTCTTTTTAAACACTTCCAGAGGCAGTTTATTCCGCTGGTGATCACCTCTTATGTCTCTTTTTCCTCATGTCCAACAGAAAATCGCTTCTTTGTCATGTAAACACATTGTTTCTTGCTGTCTCCTGGGACAACTCTGACCAATTCTACTCTACAAAGCAGGACTTTCTCAAAACTCAGCCTAGGTGATTCGTCCAAGCCAGGGGTGTCAAACTCAAGGCCCGGGGGCCAAATCTGGCCTGCGGGATACTTAGATCTGGCCCACGGGGCCGCCCTGGAAACAGCAAAGGACCGGCCCGCGGTGCTTCTGCCAGCGAAAACGGACTCCCGAGCTCCGTTTTTGGCTGCCACAGCCTCCTGCAACCCTCTGCCAGTGAAAACGGAACTTGGGGGAGCCGCGTGCAGTCGGGCCACCACAGGCGCCCCCGACAGGAGTAACATCGAGCTGGCCATGCCCACCCTGGCCACGCCCATCCTAGCCCTCCCGAGGTCAAACACAACCCTGATGCGGCCCTCAATGAAATAGAGTTTGACACCCCTGGTCGAAGCAGAAAAAATAGCAGCATCCAGAGTTCTATTTCCATTCTCTGTAGACATAATGTTTTATATATTTGTGTGTCACTGAAGCAGGAGAACCTAGAACCACCCACCTAATGCTCATAAATAACTTTTGGTCTTACAAAATAAACTGGGTTCATTAAAAAAAAATGATTTAGGTAGGAGGTTCCGCTTTAATTTTGCCGTTTGTTCTCTATACATAAATGTCTTAGCTATCTTTGCCTAGAAGAAAATTACAAGAGAGCTGAAAGAACGAAAAGCAGTCACAACAATATCTAAGGCCAAGATGAAAAGAAGGACTTGTCCTGAAGGTATCACTCCCCAGAAGCATTTCATTTTTATTTATTTATTAAATTTATGTGCCACCCATCTTACTCTCCTAACTTTAATCGAACAAATAGGGCTCAAGCTAGATTTTAGGAACTAAATTCATCTGATTCACACATACAGAATATAGATAGAAAATACTATAATTACATCCCTAAGAATTCAATTTAGTTCCATTGTAAGCGTTACATTATATTTAAGAGTAAGGTTTCAGAATTCTCTTACAACATTTATAAAGTATAAAATGAATTTATTTAAAACAATTAAGTAAAAGATCTGAAGAATAGGCTTTTCACTGTCTGTGATATTTGAGTGGTTTATTTTGAATTATCTCCTTCACTCATCTATACATTAAAAAGCAATGGGTGCTTATGAAAAGGCTTTATTCTAAATACTGTGGATTGAATTTTTGTGCCAAAAACACTGGCTAAACCAGAATGTGGAATGTTTTCTACCCATTGAGACATGTAGGCAATCTCCTGGTGATCAATCAATGTTCAATCAGGATAGAACTGGAAGGGATCTTGGAGGTCTTCTAGTCCAACCCCCTGCTCAAGCAGGAGACCCTATAACATTTCAGGCAGGTGGCTGTCCAGTCTCTTCTTAAAAACCTCCAGTGATGGAGCACCCACGACTTCTGAAGGCAACTTCTGTTCCACTGGTTGATTGTCCTCACTGTTAGGAAGTTTCTCCTTAATTCCAGGTTGCTTCTCTCCTTAATTAGTTTCCCTCCATTGTTTCTTTGGTGGTGCTTTGGAAAATAAGTTGATCCCCTTTTCTTTGTGGCAGCCCCTCAAATACTGGAATGCTTTTTAAAAAATACTCTTTAAAATCACAGTATTTAAACACACACACACACACACACACACACACACACACACACACACACACACACACACACACACATCAAGAAGTGGCTGAAAACATTTCTCAAATACCTTCCTGTGGGTAATACTGACCTTTTGGATTCATCAGGATAGCTACCAGTTCTTACCGCCCCTGCAGTGGAAGCTGATGAATTGGCAGCAGGGGAAAGCAGCAGCAATTGCTCCAGTCCCTCCCTTCAGGTTTCACGCAGACACACACTGCAGAAGCAGCTGCCTAGAAGAAGCCAATGCATAAAGTTGCTTCCCCTCCACTCCACATTCCCATCACACATACACACACACACACTCCTGCATTTTTACAGTCCATGGGTTGTTTTGTGCTCAAGCATCTTGGCAGTTGACAGAAACTCTTTGGGGTTAAAAAAAAAAAAATCCTGACAATGAGAACCAAGTAGCTTGCATTCCTCCTTCCCTGAATGATTCACACTTTCTCCAGACTGCTACAGGCAATTCAGCTGTAACCCTTTCCAAACTGGGGTGTAAGAAGACAAATCAATTCTCCCCGCGCTGTAAAATGACAGGTCCTCATTTATATTCAAACGTAGGCAAAACCATCTGCTATGAACCTTTTTTTGAGGGGGTAAGTGACTCCATGGAATCTATCTGATTACAGTAAGACGTTTAGAACTGAATTGGCACACAGTATGCCATCTAACCTTGAACAGGTCACTTAATCTCTTTGAAATTTAGCTCTTCCTCTTAAAAAAGAAAAAAGAAAAGGTCTGATGCTGCATTGGAAATATAATTAATATTTATGATGCACTCCAACATCTTTTTTTTTTTTTGTTTATGTCACTTTTCAAATTTGCTGCAGTGTATAAAACTTGGGATTGCAGACTTTAATTGATGAATCTACAAATGCTGCAGCCCCAGGTGGACTTCAAAAGAATGCGTGGCCTGCAGGCAGTTGTCTCTGAAATTGTGTTTACCAGTTTTAGTTTTCCTAAGCCAAATCTTTTGAAAACCCAATTTTATATTCAAGAATTAAATATGTTTAAGAAATAACAAATGAATTCCTCCCCCCTTTCTGGCGTACCTGGCATTTAAACATAGCAACATTTTAATAAGTGAAAGCAAACAACAGAAATGAGAGCAATTCCATGAATGATTGGCACAGACTACAGAGTCCATCATACAACACAAAGAAAATGGCTTTTAAAAATATGCTTTTCTTATAAGACAAAGCAGTATTAGCTATACAGCAGCCATGGGCGAATAGGCGGCAATATAAATTTAATAATAAATAAAATAAATAAATAAAATCCTAAGTTATGATTAAAAAGTATGAAGTGCTTTAAGACTGTAAGAACATAGACCATTCTGAAAGCACATCAAATGGATTTGAGAGAAATGTTTACTATAGAGATATCTTGATTCTAAGAACCAGCATGCTATGATTCTGAAGAGCTTGTATGCTGCCATTCATTCAAATCCTATTCCTGCCTTCTCAAAAACTGTGGTGCATAAACTAGGCTCACAAACCACATTAAATCTGAGGGGATATCTAAAGGAACACCCGTCTTCCATGGCTTCTGCCCAGCCTCTACAATCAGGCAGAGTTGGCATGCTATAGGCCAGTGGTGTCAAACTCAAGGCCCGTGGGCCAGATCCGGCCCGTGAGGTGCTTAGATCTGGCCCGCTGGGCCGCCCTGGAAACAGCAAAGGACCGGCCCGCGGTGCCGGCAGAGGGTTGCAGGAGGCTGTCGCAGCCGAAAACGGAGCTCACAAGCCCGTTTTCACCGGCAGACTGCTCAGGCCTCCACAGGCGCCCCCAACATGAGTGATGTTGAGCTGGCCACACCCACCCTGGCCACACCCACCCCAGGTCAAACACAACCCTAATGCGGCCCTCAATGAAATTGAGTTTGACACCCCTGCTATAGGCCCTATCCCTTAAGAGGTTATCGCCTGATGGGACCTAGTTAGTGTGTCTTCTCTGTTCCAGAACCTGCCCTCCTGAACACCATCTCCACCAAGGATACATCTAGCCTCCACCCTGGTCATGTTCAAAAGAGCTGTGAAAACCTAGGTGAAAGTGAAAGCCTTGAGTGAAAGTGGGTAGTAGATCCATGTTTGATTGTCTTTTCATGGCTGTTGGGTTTATTATATAGTACTATCTGATAGTTTTACTGCACACCAACCCATAGCTGTTGTAGAATCAGGCGGCTTTCTAAAATAAAATTGAAATTAGTCACAATGTGGCTTATAGATGTAAATTGCACACACACACACACACACACTTATATAAAGGTTACTTTACACATGGCAAAAGCCAATAGGTCTTCCCACTAGCTTGAAAACAAGTGCCTTTGCTTTTTCTTGGCTCATGTAGCCTATGAATAGGAAGAGTCAACAGTTAAAAGCTATGACAACTACTGCCTGCTATCATCATCATCATCTTCATTTAACGACCCCATAATCCCTTGCCGGGTGGACTCTGGGCAACTGAATGGAGCTAGCAGAGTGTTTTAATGGCCGATGCCCTTCCTGTCACCACTGTGGAGTTTTTTTCCAGCAGATATATTCTCAGTGTGCCCAGAGAGAGAAACATCTGCCTCTACCTAGGATCGAACTCACAGCCTCCTGATTGTGAGGCGAGAGCTCCACCTCTAGGCCACCACTCCACTCCAACTACTGCCTGTATCATTATCAAATAATTTAATGAATTTATTTAATTTAATGAATTTTCTTGCCTTCCACCTAGATACATGCAACCTAGTGGGCTAGTCCTCTAGGTTGGGGAGAGAGTTCTAAGCTCCAATAAATAAACATTCAAAAAATAAAAATACAATGGAAAAACTCTCAGCTTCATAGAAACGAGCTCAGGAGATCAGATTTTACCACATCTGCAGAAATAACATCACTGTGTGCAACTAAATCATAAGCAGTGTGTTTAATGAAATGCTGATTTTGCCAGTACACCATGGGGTAGGAGTAAATTTATCACCACAAGAGTTTTTGTTAATCAAAATAGTAGTTGGATAATCAGATTTTATTTGCAAGGCTAAAGGAAGCAGGCTCCATGCCTAGCTAAATATAGACTCATATAAACTCACGAGAAGGAAGCCTGTAATATTTTCAGTGGTTTTAAAAAGCCAGAAATATGCAATATTTTAGAAATGCATGTATTAAGGTATGTATGATCCAAGATAAAATTTCTACATTTAGAAGATGAATGTGCTATCCGCCCCCTTACCATCTTTCAGCAGCTTACAAAAAGACAACTGAAACAGAACTGAATTAAGGATGGTTAATTTTTCATTTTTCTAGTTATCTGTTTCTACTGACATTATTTGATCTAACCAGCTATATAGTTCATCTTGAAATAACAATCATATTTGATTGGTGTTATTATGTCTTCTATGCTCTTGAAGGTTTCTGTTGAGAAAAATTAGGCAAGGATATACAATACATACAATTTCTTTCTTTCTCAGAAATTATTCCAAGGAAGCCAAGTCAATAGTTGAAGTTTAACACAGATAAGCAGCCAACTGCAAGAAGATCTCTAGAATTGGGAGGAGGGGTGTAGATTAGGTGGGCTTTGGACTTTACATCAGTTTATTCTCTCCAACCATAATGGCAAATGAGAATCAAAGTACTGTACCTATAACTTGAACACATCATGAAAAGATATTCCAAGTTCATATAAATACAATTTCATCTAACCGGGCTACAGTCATACTATCCTGTGAATATATTAATTGAAACTGACAATATAATGCAGCAATATTTTTAAAGACAAATTCCATTCTATGGAGGATTATAAACACGGGGATTGAAATTTTAACTGCAAATATCACAATGCCGTAATAAAAATTTATTGTGCAGCTATATTTGAAACTATGAAGTCCTTCATTCCTTCAGCCACGTTAGATTTTTTTTCCCCCTATCCTCTGTCATAAGCCTGGGTCTCAGGGTCATCCAATTAAAGTGACTGGCAGTAGGTTCAGAACAAATAAATACTGTAGCACTAAATTAATTATGCATTGTATGAAGAGCGCTATCTACACTCCCTTTAGCAAAGAGCCTTCTGCCTTTTCAACTAGACTGCCAGGGATTAGAACTTTTAAACCCTCCACACACAAATAGTTTAATACAATTCACCCCACCCCACCCCCTTTAATATTTGCAAAAACATTCTAAAGCTTATCTATTTCCAAAATAAAACATGCACCATAAAAATATTATTTACTGAAAGCATACTTTTCATCTGAAACTCAAAAATGGCTCAGATAAACATTTCTGGACAGAATTTCATAACTAAACCATTGCAACTTGTTGTAGGAAGGATTGTATTGTATTATGCTACTGAACTAGAAGTGTTTTTTTTTTATTTTAGTAGACTCTATTTACATACATAAAATGAGTGGGGCAGTGACCTAAAGGTGGAGCTCTCACCTCACAAACAGGAGGCTGTGAGTTCGATCCTGGGTAGAGGCAGATATTTTTCTCTCTGGGCACATTGGGAATATATCTGCTGAACAAAACTCCGCATTGGTGACAGGAAGGGCATCCGGCCATTAAAACACTCTGCTAGCTCCATTCAGTTGCCCAGAGTCCACCCGGCAAGAGATTATGGGGCCGTTAAAAGAGGATGATGATTTGCATACATAAAATATATTCCAAATGCCTGGACTGGAATTATTGTTAATTATCACTCAAATTTCTATAGCCATCCGTCTCACAAATGACTCTGGGCGATGTACACTTATTCTATTACTGTCCCACTTTTGATCCCTTGCTATTATCACTCAATTAGACTTTTGAGTCAGTAATGAAATTATTTATTTTAGATGATGTACCAATTCATAAGAGACTAATATTTAAGAAGTGAAATAACACAACAGAGTATAATGAAAACTACAGCTCCTACAAGATAATACTGTAAAAAGTTATCTACAAGTTATTTACAAAATGTGTTGGAAGAAGAATAAGGAAAAGAACAAACAACAGTGATACAGCACTGTCAACCAGAACAGTGCAACTGCTGATCCTGGGTTTTGTTTTTTTGGGGGGGGGGGAAGGGGACTGGGCACTTCATTTGATCCTCCTTTCTTACATTTAAAACAATGCATTTCATTTAAAGTAGCTCACTGGCTCTCTTGTAGATGAACAAAGCTGCTTTTACTATTGCTTAAAACTGGGAATTGGTAACAACTAGGCAGTAATGAGATCATTCACTGAATCAATATGATGTACTCAATATTGTATGGAAGTAAACTACGGTAATCAAGGAGAGAAGCAACCTAGAACTAAGGAGAAATTTCCTGACAGTTAGAACAATTAATCGGTGGAACAACTTGCCTCCAGAAATTGTGGATGCTCTAACACTGCTAACAAGTTTTTAAGAAGAGATTGGACAATTATTTGTCTGAATTGGTATAGGGTTTCCTGCCCGAAGGGGGTTGGACTAGAAGGTGGGGAGAGAAGACCTTTTACCTTTAAAGCCCTACATGGCTCAGGACCAGTTTATCTGCGTGACCGCCTTATGCCACATTCCTCCCATCTACCAGTGAGGTCGCACAGGGTTGGCCTTCTTCAGGTCCCGTCGGCCAGACAGTCCCGGCTGGCC
>QLTV01002273.1:742372-777731 GCA_003457575.1 Thermophis baileyi
TGCTGCATCCCCCTGACAGACTTATTACTATTTTTTTCTTTTCAGGGTCAGTTAAATCTCTTTTTTCATTTTGCGTGAGGAAAAGAAGCTGCCTAATAATTATGCACACCTTGATATAGGGTGTTGATCTCCTTAGGCCACACCCTCTCTCATTACACAAATACACATCACCTGATATGCTTATATCCACTAAGCATTCAAGTTTATACAGCTTGCAGGTGGAAAATATGCATGACAATGATGATATGATCAAAATACTCACTTGCCTAATAATTGTGCACACGGTATATACTCTCCCCCTAATTATCTATGAAGCTAAATGGGTCCCCAAGAGGAAGTTGTGAAAAACCAATAGACTTCCGTGGGACACACAATCCAATGGAACTTGAACTTCAAGAACCCCTCTTAGGAATAGGTGTGACTTTGGAGAAGGCCAGTGGAGATTCCAATAGTGGGAAATGGAGTCAATATGGGATTCTCAGTCATCCAGGTCATGGTTGTCCCAAAGGTGCTTTTTCAAGAGGCAACTGGACTTTCTGGTTTTTCTTTGAAGACATTTCGCTTCTCATCCAAGAAGCTGAAGATTCTTCCAATTTTTCTATTTAATAACGCTAAATTTCACTGTATCAATTTCTGCAGCATCTGGAGAAAAATCTTCGAGTAGAATATATCTGTCTTTCTTGTGTGCTATATAAAAAGTACATCTACAACATCTAAAGCTGTCTTTTTTGAATGTATAAAACCAATGGGAGACTTGCTTCAGGATAGAAAAATTTTACTGCTAAGTTTAATGTACATGTCTTTCTCTTCATTGCACCTTCACTCAAACAAAACAAGGGAATTTGCTGTTTCTATTTGCAACTGTTTTTATTTTCTATCCATTTAAATAAAAAATTCTATCCCACTCTTTTAATGCAGATCTCCCCTTCAGGGCAGCAGTTTCCTATTTGCTTTAATATCTCCAATAAAATGTTGAACTGCAGATCATTTCAGAAGATGACAAATCCTATGTTTACAAGTTTGTTTTTAGTGTTCCCCGATCCATTTTTTTTCTGGATTCTGCAACAATAAGCATATTATTTGCTCTTGAGTGGAGAAATGCCACTCATTTTTCTTTCATTACAGTTCTTAGAAAAAAATAAGAACTTTCTTGCAAAAAAAAAAAAACCCTGAATAAATTTTCCACATAAGAAGGTCATTTATAGGATGGTGTGCATGTCTGAGCATGCATGTGTGTGTGTGCGCGCACACACACACACACAAGTGGGTAGTGATTAACATGTAGAATGCAGAGCTGCTTCACAATTCAACATAAATCTTAACTTTTTAAAGGAAAAAAAAGAACCTTCCAGGACATACGAAGGCCAAGGTCACTACAAATACAAAGGACTACATTTTGATTATGGGGCTGCTCTTTGAAATGCATTAGCTAAAACTTCATATAAATAATATTTCAAACCTAAGCAAGCAAGAAAAATCATGCTTCAGTGTGTTTCATCTGGAAAGATATGTGACCTACTTTAGGCTTCACTTTGATCATAATTAACACTAATCTGTTCAACTTCCAATTTAACATACAAACCCACTCATTGAAAAGGAAAAACTGGCTAGTTTAAAGTCATAAGCGAATGCTTAAATATACTCCCGGATGTTTAATTTTTTTTAAAAAATAGAAATCCAGCCTTCAGTGAGGATTATGGCAGACTGATATCTCGATAGGTGTTGAGAGACATTACAGCAGAGAATGCCCACTGGAGGGCAGTTGTTGGCCAGTGAAATCTCTTTGGATCAAAGAGAGATTGTGAGACAATCAACTTGTACTCTGTATGATTGCTCCTCATGAGTTAACTGCAAAAATGGAAGTTGGCTTAGGGGCCAAGCAGCTAAGAGTCACAACTTTCTTCCATTAGACCAGCAAGCACAAGAGCCTATATAGATAAAATGTCTAGCCATCCTCATTTCCTAACCACTTTTGAAAGCAATTAATCTACAGATAAAGAGAGATTCCCTATGCAGCAAAGATAAAATTCCTATTGGTGAGTTTCACTTTTTTCTGGATTACTAAAATAGAGACTTTAAGGATTGAAAGATTCAAGAATTCTTCGCGAAAAGCTTAACAAATAAATGATTTAAGAAAGTTTAAAACAGATAAAGTAATCACTAGAACTATGCGGAGTTGTAGTTCTGAGCACCCATAGAGCACTTATCAGCAACTCTTTTAAAGCAGTCAAGATTTTTCCCAGGATCACAAGGCGGAATACTTTGGTATTGGGGAAGACTCCTATAAACACTGTTCCTGTTCCTTCTGCTGGCTTTCAAATTCTTATTTCTCCTCATTTTCTCCATCATAAGGACAAAAAATTCAAAAATGTAGGCTTTCTACTGGAACATGTTGACTTTCTTAATAGCCCTTCCTGTCAGGTCCCCAAAACCGAGAAAAACACACAGGGTTACTTCTAAGCAGTTTCCTTTATTGTTCCTCACCTACAGACAGAAATCTTACAAAATAAAGCAACTACTTGCATCAGGGGTGGGTTCAAACTTACCTTGCTGCCGGTTCACTTCCTCCCGCGCCGCATGGGGCGCATGCGTGTTGCGCACCACGCGGCACAGCTGCGCATGCACAGTGCTGAAAATCCAGCGTCTGCGCATGTGCAGAAGCAAAAAACAGCTTCTGCACGTGCGTAGAAGCGAAAAACAAGATAGCAGCGCCTACGGCGCCACCGAGAGCGCCGGTTCGGGAGGGTGTCCAGCCGGCCATCGCTGCCGGTTCGGCGAGCGGGGGGGAATTCCCGCTCCTGGTTCTATAGAGCCGGTCCGAACCGGCAGCAACCCACCTCTGACTTGCATCATTAGAAATATACTCTAAGAAGTTCTAGGAAGGTGCTACTTTGACTCTCTTTCTCCCAACCAAACTATCTAAATTTTTCTGTCTCTTGGTTCTCTGGAATACAGCCCTTCTTTTCCTTACACAAAAATTTGTAGAGTTCACTCCTACAGGTACTGAAAGAAGTAATCAGCACAAGAATATTATCAGAAAAGAAACAGGAATCAAAATTTGGCTAGGAGTTACTACAAAGCCAACAACACTCTTTAGTAGCTTCCACATTGTAAATGATGAAAGCACTTCCATGATGTGGTCAAGAAAACTGGATCATTCTGCTCAGGCATTCACCAAGAGTCAAATCTGATTCAAAGACATATTTATTTTATATATATAATGTGGCATAATTTATGATGTATTGATTCATAACACATCCAATTTATGTGGCACAATTATCATATACTACGGTTGATGTAGTTTTCTTCTATTTTTATAATTACAGGGAAGTAATTATCAACCCACAGCTCACTAGTGATTTGATGGGTAACGCTTTACATAAATTTGCAATGTATGATATTTGCTTTTCCAGTCATGGATATAATCAAAATTAAGTTATTGTTCATTCCATCACATACATTTTGCTAGGCTGAACACTAACCTGCAATTCACTTTTCTATTTTGTTAAAGTACCCTCATGTAAAACGGTGAAATTAAAAGAAAACTAAGATAGATTGTTTAATGCTCTTAAGAACACAGATGGCAATTCAAAAGCCTCTCATGTATAAGACACAAACGCTCTGAGAATTTCTACTTCAGCATGATAGTTCATTTGAATCTTCCACTGAATATATCTGATTGTCCTCCTTAAAAACCTCCTCTCGCAGGCATTTCTCTTTTTATCTCTTTTTAAACCATCTTTTCTCAATTCAATCACTGCCGAAATACTATCATATAATGAATGTTTACTTTCATCTAAACCTTACATTCCTCTTCAAACTAAAGACAACTTCTGTAAAAATGAGAAATTAAAAAACTAAAGACAACTTTTCAGCCACTGAGCCTGACCACATGTTTCAAGGCATATGCAAATTAATCCAAACATATTAACATTTAAATTGGTCTACCTGAGTAGCTATAAATAGTTCCATATAGGTGAGAATCTGAGACAGGATGCTAGGAAAAAAGCCCAAATTGGTCAGATCTTTCTTTTAAAAAATTTATTTCTTATAAAAGCTTATATACTACCCAATCACCTCAACATAAGTGGTTTATGTACAATAAAAATGCAAGTATATCATAAAAACATGAAATGCTGCACAAAGCAAAAAAGCTTGTTATACTATCAACCTATTTCTTCAGCATATTTGCAAAAATATTATACCGTCATTAATTTTGCCTCTTCATTGCTAACTTGCATAAATCTCCGTAAGACAGTCTTCAAGGAAAACAAGAGCTGTGTATATTATAAGCATCTTTGTTCCTTAATGTTCAAAATTTGTTTCCCTACAGCTTTCAAGGTTTGAAGGTTAAAGACAATGATTGCTAGCTCAGAAAATTATCTTCCTCCTCTCGTATCATCAGTAGAAGGTTACTGGAGCTTACCATGTTAATTCATGTTTTAATTTTTATCTATTTAAAGAACGCATATGGGCACTCAACTTGAACAATGACTCTAGGCAGCTTACAAAAAAAAAAATCTATGATAAATAAAAAATAATCGACCACAGGCAACCTGGTTCAGCATTTGTTTAATTTGTGTTATACCAGATTTCTCTAGTCAACATTCTTTAGAAATATTAAGACACTCACATTTGTCATTTGTTGTATCTTGATTAAACACGAAATGTAAGATTAGCATATAAACACTGAACAGCGTCACCAATAACAGTTTCAAAAATTGCAGATCACACAGAGAATAATATTGTAAAACTCTAGAATACACGCTGATTCAAAAAGAAATTCATGGAAACAAAAGGCTGATGAGTTTAAAATTGGTTAAAATTCATTATGCTGTTATTGAAAAGTATATTAGGAGCAAATATGCATTTCATACTTTGTTAGCACTGCAGAACAATCTTAATGCCTTCAACAGCTGTTCAAGGTTGCTCGCGATAGTAGAAAATACCCATCTGTTCCATTAGCAACTCATGCTCTAAAAACCTCT
Source organism: Thermophis baileyi (assembly GCA_003457575.1). Lineage (NCBI taxonomy): Eukaryota > Metazoa > Chordata > Lepidosauria > Squamata > Dipsadidae > Thermophis > Thermophis baileyi. The sequence goes on from QLTV01002273.1 coordinate 747,361, forward strand.
CGTTCACCTCAAAAAAACGCCTGCAGCATTTGCCTGAAAGACTACATCAGGTTTAGGTTAATCAACCAATATCTCCTGGAAATACAAACAATAGCAACTACAAGAGTAAACTCCACTAATACCTATTGTTATATTAACATTGAAAATAGATTTTTGTATAAGCCAAGAAGGTATTTATAGTAATTCTAGAATGGAATATTTGTCTTTCCGCTCATTCTCTCCCCACACAGAACTAAATCTTGATAAAAAGGAACCCTAAGAGACAGGCCAGATAAGAAACACATATTACACATTATTTTCCGTGTCAATCTAAAATATATTCCAATATATACACACAGCACCCGAGACTGGAATCCATAAGGAATCTTGCTGACACAGATTTAGATAACCACTGGTTCACTGCATTTTATGACACAACATTCTTAAAATGCTGGCTTCTCAGAGTCATTGTGCTTTTGCTTCACTGAAGAAAGAGTAAAAGATAAATAGTTTCTGCATTGCCCTAAATTAAGAGCAGCTGCCATATTCCATCCTTTGGATAGCTTAGAAATATTTTTCATCCTCCCCTGTGCATTTTCATATCATTCTTCATAATGCCACTATGACAATGTGTTACATTTCTGGCAGGTAGGATGTATTTAATGACTAGGAACTCACCACTGATTTTAACACTATCATGAAGAGAAGATTCTATACCAGAAAATAAGAGCTACTTGAACTAAAAACTACAAACCATCTTATACTGAACAGAGAATTCTGCAAAACAGTATCATATAATACAAGCAGAATATTGAATAGCATAATTCTAAAGTTCTTTCTAACATGTCTGCAACATCAGAAACAACAGGAGGCTGGTGAGTCACGAACAGGGATGTCAGACTCACGACAACACGTCGTCACGTGACGTATTGCAACTTTTCCCCCTTCGCTAAAACGGGGGTGGGCGTGGCCAACGCGTGACACATCCGGCCTGCGGGCCACGAGTTTGACACCCCTGGTCAAGCACCTCTCCACCAGCAATCAGCACCCAGATCAGCATAGATTAGCTCCAAGGTTAACTTCAGACCAACAATCAAGTAAACTAATACCCCAATCAAGAAACTGCCAAAGAAGCCAACAGCAAAACAGCCCAACCCAAGAATCTCTAGGACCACCCTCCACCAGCACTGACAGGCAAACCACCAGAATATAAACTGACAGCAAACTGTACTCCTTACTACGGTAGCACTGATGATGTTACCTAGTTTGGGTAATGAAACATCTGCAAGAAAACAAGCAAACTCAGAGGTAGCACCACTGACCCTTCATGAGTCAAGAATACACAAGAATAAAGAACTTGCAAATTATGACAATGGTTATTGACACATCAGACTTTGTTCCAAGTTACTGCTATCCAAATAATGCAAAAAAAAAAAGCCTTTGAATTTCAAACAACAAAATTCCAAGCCAACTTGACTATTATCCACTATAACTTGTACTCCAGTCTGCACTAAATGGGCATTTTAATATGAAAAGAATCTGTGCATAATCCGAATTTCAATAGGATGTCAGCTTCAGCACAGAGAAAGCAAGCAGACAAGACAGCAGAATGAATCAATACAATAAAAACCAATGAAGGAGTTATAATACATTTAGAGTATCATAATATGGGCATTTAGTGTACACAAAGCTTGATTTAAATTAATCAAGAAAAGCCTAAAGCACATTTAAGAGAAAAAAAGAATAGCATATTAGAAAATGAAGAAGAGGTTGTTTCACAAATAATTGGAACTAGAATTTTGTACATTTCAGTTTGTCAAATTTATGTCTTATCAGATCAAGCTATGGGAGATGAAAGATAATCAATTTGCTGCACTTATTCATGCCAGACAATAATACATAGACGTTTTTATGCAACAAATTAATTTTAATTCATATGAAGAAGTTTCAGCTTTGTCCAGACTGATGGCCGTAGATATGATTGACACTTCAACGCCCAGAATTCCTATTGCAACTCACGCTGGCTTTGAAGTCTGGAAACTGACACCCAAAATGCCTGAAGGACTCCAAATTAAGGAAGGATGCCTTAAAAGGGGCGTTGGTCTTACCTGATACGCTCCTTCTCGTAGGGTGGAGATAGCATCTAGACATGGGTTGTCCTCGTCCGTTCATCCAATAGGACTGAGTCTTTTAAGCTGTTTATCCCTGCCTGTGTGCCAGGATCCCCAGCTTTATGAAGGCAGAAGACCGACTCGACATGTGGTGCTGCTAACAGGTAGGTGGTACTCCTCGTACAGTGGTAGGAAAAGAGGAGTCAGTTCATGAAAAAACAGGTATGAGCCAGGACCAAAAAGATCTGGGCGGGGCTAGATGCTATCTCCACCCTACGAGAAGGAGCATATCAGGTAAGACCAACACCCCTTCTCCATAGAGGGTGGAGCTAGCATCTAGATATGGGACATAGCAAAGCCGTGTGTCCGAGGGTGGGCTGGTCCTGGGTCCGCAGACTTTACTGCGAGTGCACCCTCTGAAGCACCCTGCGACCGAAGGCCGCGTCCGAGGCAAAAGCGTCGATCTTATAGTGTCGTATGAAGGGTGACAGTGAAGCCCAAGTGGCCGCCCTAGAGACCTCCTCGATGGAGGCTTGAGTTGCCCAGGCCGCCGTCGTTGCAGCGCTGCGCGTGGAATGCGCTGTCACTCGAGAGGGACGGGGAATTGACAGCAGATCGTACGCCTTTGCAATGGTGCCTCTCAGCCAATGCCCAATCGTAGAGGGAGTTACTTTGTGTCCCACAGTGGATGGTAAGAAAGAAACTAAGAGAGACTCCATTTTGCGGATCGGAGCAGTGCATTGAATATAAATTCGCAGAGCCCTGCGAACGTACAACGTGTGCCATTTTTGTTCTAGTGGATGGGATGGGGTAGGGCAAAAATTTGGAAGAATGACCTCCTGGGCTCGATGGAACCAGGAGTTAATCTTGGGGAGGAAGGAAGGGTCCAAGCGAAGCACCACCCTGTCCAGGTGAAAGATGTAAAGGTCCTTACGCACAGAGAGCCCTGCAAGTTCCGAAATCCTCCTGGCGGAGGTGATGGCCAACAGGAAAGCAACCTTGCAGGTGACGTAGGGAAGCCTCGTGTAAGGGTTCATAAGGTGCCGCCATTAGGGAGTTAAGAACCCTGGACAGATCCCAGGTTGGGCATCTGTGGATGACTGTTGGGCACAAATTAGTGACCCCACGGATAAATCTCCTTACCATGGGGTGTTGAGCCAATGACTCCAGGGAGCCACAGGACAGCACAGAGGACAAGGCCGCCACCTGCCTCCGGATGGTATTAGGGGAGAGTCCCTTATCCAGGCCCGCTTGCAAAAAATCGATGATATTGCCTATGGTTAAGTGTATGGGTGAGCAGCCCTTTTTTTCACACCATGCACAGAAAGCCTTCCAGGTGGCGGAATCCGCCTGGATGCCTGGATGGTCTTGACGGCTCTGGCAGAGATGTTCTGGCGTCTCAGAGCACATCGCTCAAGTGCCAAGTGGTCAGACAGATCCACCGGGGATCCGGATGGACCAGCGCCCCCTGGCTGAGCACAGACTCGCTGAAAGGTATCTGATACTGACAGGGACATTAGGTCTGCAAACCAGGCTCTCCTGGGCCAATGAGGGGCCCGTAGCAGGACCTCCGCTCTCTCCTCCAGGATCTTGTTGATGACCTTGGCCAGTAGAGGGAGAGGTGGAAAGGCATAGAGGAGGCCGGGAGGCCAGTTGCAGCGAAGGGCGTCTGTCCCCTCTGCGCCCCAGGTCTTGTACCTCGAGAAGAATCTCAGGAGCTGGGCATTCTCCGGGGTGGCAAATAGGTCGACCTGTGGAAGACCGAAATGACTCGTCAGCTCGAGAGATATCTGGATGTAGATGCCACTCTGTGTGGTCTATTACTGACCGACTGAGCCAGTCCGCTTGAATGTTGGACTCCCCGGAGATATGCGCAGCCGAGATGGACAGCAGGTGACGTTCTGTCCACAGACCCAGTCTCCTGGCCTCCCACATGAGGGATCGAGATTTGGTGCCCCCCTGACTGTTGATGTGAGCCTTTGTGGTCACGTTGTCCGTGAGCACCAAGATGTGTCTGCCAGATGTCAGATGTCGTAGTTGCTTCAGGGCCAGGTAGACTGCTCGCAACTCCAGCCTGTTGATACTGTAACTCGTCTCTGCTCTGGTCCAGCGACCCTGAACCATGGTAGACTGGGAGTGAGCCCCCCAACCTGACAGACTGGCGTCTGTGGTGACTACGAGTCTCTCCAGCTCGTGGAAAAGACACCCTTTGGACAAGGCATCCAAGGACTACCAGAGGAGGGATCTCCGCACCTCCGATGGGAGGGGAAACCTCACTGCTGAAGAAGCACGACCTGACCTCTGATATGGGAGAAGAAACCATTGAAGGTCCCTGGAGTGTAGGCGTGCCCAGGGAGTAATCGATATACACGAGATCATTTTGCCCAGGAGTGTAGAAAGCGAGTTCAGGGGAACCCTCTGTTGAGGCCTAATTGTTGAGATCAGATTTTTTATACTGTCCCGCCTCTCCTGGGAAAGGAACACCCTACACTCCAGAGAATCCACAATGGCCCCTAGGTGGGTCAAGCGAGTAAGGGGGGGAAGAGATGGCTTTTTTCCAAATTGATGGAAAACCCAAGGCATCGTAGGGTCGACATGGTTACCTGGACGTCCCTCACCGCTTGGTGTCTGGACGGAGCCTGAATTAATATGTCATCGAGGTAGCACTGAATGCGTATAGGAACACCCCTGAGGTGTGCCGCCACAACTGATAGAACTTTGGTAAAGACCTTTGGAGCCAAGGATAGACCAAACGGAAGAGAAGAATATTGGTAGTGCGCGTTTGCATAGCAAAATCTGAGGTATTGATGATGTAATGGCCTAATCGGAATATGCAGGTATGCTTCCGTAAGGTCTATCGAGGCAAGGAAGTCTCCCCTTCGGACGCTATCAAGGATTGTCGCTAACGAGTGCATCTTAAACCGCCTGTAGCGAACAAGGCGGTTAAGGCATTTGAGATCTAAAATAGCTCTCCATCCCCCCGAGGATTTGGGGACTACAAAAAGAATGGAGTAGAACCCCTGCCCTTGTTGATTCTTCAGGCACCCTCTGGATGGCTTGAATATCTAGAAGGTGTGTAATTGCCGAATTCATGAGGGCCCGCTTGGCGGTGTTATTTGTCACAGGGCAATGAATGAAAAACCTCGGGGGAGTGGAAAGGAAATCAATGGAGAGACCAGTTCTAATGATCTCTCGGACCCATGCATCTGACGTGATCTCCTCCCATCTGTCAGGATATAAGGCCAGCCGGCCACCGATGGGAGGGTCAGACGAATCCTCACTTGGAGCATCTGAAGGGACGACCACCTCCCTCACGAAATGGCCGCTTGAAAGGTCTGCCCCTGCTAGATCTGTCTGGGCCCTGTCGTTGTCTACCCCCCATACTGATCTTGTGCTCTGGGAGAAAACCCTGATGGGTCGAAGGCCCGAAAGGACCGCCGCTGGTAAGGCGTGTAACAGAAGGACCCCTTCCTGGAGAAAGAGGGCAAAATCTTCCCTTTATCCCTGGACTCAATAAGGATTGGATCCAGGGACTCCCCAAAGAGCTGTTGCCCCTTAAAAGGGTTCGAGGCTAGTCGCCACTTATGGCGGGTATCCGCTTGCCACTGCCGCAACCAGAGCATTCGACGGGCCACCACGGCGGATCCAATGGCCCGAGAGGAGAATCTAGCGGCTTGGAGGGTGGCGTCTGCCGAAAATTGGGCCGCAGCCAGAAGCTTGTTGAGATCCTGGTGAGTGCGTACATCGTCAGCGGGAATTCTCTCTTGGAGTTGCTGAAGCCAGATGAGCGAGGTACGGTTAAAAAACGATGCTGTGGTGGAAGCACGAACCGCCCAGGCAGCCGCCTGATGAGTCTTGAGAAGTGCTTGCTCCGTCCTCCTGTCCTTGGGCTTGAGGAGCTCCTCTGGTTTGCCTGGCATGGTGGTGGACGAATGAATGGCCGCGACCGGAGCATCTACAGATGGCAATTGAAGAGACGCTGCCAATTCCTGCTGCACGTTGAAAAACCTCTTGTCCAGCGATGAAGGAATGGGTCCTGATGCAGGGGCGGCCCACTGACGGCAAACAGCATCCAGGAATAGAGGAGGGGATGGAATAACATCGAGCGCTGCCGTTGGTTCTACAAATAACGGGTCAGTGAGCGAGCGTAGAGCGTCAGTGGGAGGTGGAGGAGGGTTAAGATTGGCAGAGGCCTTGGCTTTGAAAAGAAGAGATTTGAACAGAGCCGGTTGGAAGAGAGTGGATATCTGGGGTGGATCAGCAATCATGCCTTCATCCTCAGATACATCAAGGCCCAAGTGGCCCTCTTCCTCCGACAAATCTGAGCGAGAGCTGGCGGAGCGCTCTGAGGCAACGTAGACAGAGGCTCTGGCACTGGTACCTGGAACATGCCCTTCCTGATCCTCGCCCAAAAGAAAAGGCCTTTTGGAATATACTGAGGAGGACCTCCCTAGTTGTTGCATGCCTTCAGTGATGCCCTTTCGAATAGCAGCTGAGATTACTGCCTGCATTTCAGCTGACACTGCAGGACCTTGTTGACCAGAAGTCCCCGGTTGATTAGGGTCACGTAAACCAGCTGCGGTTGGAGTGAAAATGGCAGATGGTTCTGCCCTGTGAGAGGCACCTGACTGGGCTACTGTAGACTCCGCCTGCATCCCCCAGACTTCAGAAAGAGCTACCTGGACTTGATGCTGATCGAGAGATATTTGGTCAGGTGGCAACCCTGAAACGGGTGTCAGAGACGGAGGGTCATTCCTACTGGGACTCTGGAGAGGGAGAGGCTGTGGATCAGAAGTTTTGCCTGACTGGGCGCACAACTTTTCTAGTGCTCTGTTCCTGCGACGTTCATCACATTCAGCAGCCTAGTCTGAGAAAGGTGACTGTGGGAATCCTTGTGGAAACTGGATTGGCTAGACTTGCCTGGGTTGGCCTCAGGCCTAGAGATGTTCTTTGATTTGCTGGTCTTTTTTCCACCTTTTTTGGACTTATCAGCCTTGCCTGCCCGAGAGCTCATTATGGTATCAGGCCAGAGAGGGGAACTTGCGTCCCCTGTAGATCTGTTAATATAAAGTTGTTGATGTTATTCTGTGATTTATACTTTTTTTTTAAATATATATATAAATATAACTCTGCCTGAGCCGATCCTGGGGAGGCAGGAAGCCAGAGGGGCGAAAAAAGGGGCAGAACTGGCCCTGAAGGGACCTAGCAGAAGTAAAGGATCGCAGAGAAGGAAACAATGCCTTGTTGCCACGAGGTCAGGACAAAATGGTGGCCAAAGGACATAAAAAATGCCCACAGGCAGTAAGGAAGGCAAATCAAAATGGCGCCCTGGCTCCTCCACCTGATAGGCTGATTATGAGGGAGCTCCCAAAATGGTGCACGGCGTGTCCTTCCCTTCTGGAAAAAGCCGTCCGCAAACCTGAGCTAATCGCGCTAGGCGGAATTACAGAAAAAAGGCAAGAGGCAGTCCAAACGAATCGCCAGGCACAAGGGCCCTTAAGGCGGCAAAGGCGGCTGCGAGTGAAACCCTCAGCAAGCAATCAAGTGTTCCGATTCACCAGCCGGAAGCGTGGCAAGGCAATAACAACCAAAATGGCGTCGAACGCCTGGGAGTGAGGCAAGGCGAGCTCCAGCTCCAGCCAAAGAGGATCTGCCTGCTCCCCAGCCGATTCGCAGGAGGAGCGCGAGGCTCCGATGGCCGAATGGTCGATTTAAGACTGTGGCTTCTCAGGCTGGGCAATGTCTCTCTGCTCCAGTCCTGCTTGGATAGCCGCTCACACACTCCTGTGTGTGAATGGGGAGCGCGAGAGCTCCTCCAGCCATTCTCTCTCTCTCTGCCTCTGAATCGGAGGCACGAAGCCCCACCAACCAAGCCTGTTTTGCAAGATCAGCTGTGAAGCAGAGCGCGAAAGCTCCGGCAGCAGCACGGAAGGCTAAAAAGCCCCTCTGGCAAAATGAGGCCGCCTACAGGCGAGGAGGCAATCGGCTGCAAACAGCTCAAGCCGAGGCTCTGAGCTGCTAGCGAACAGCGATCCCGGTGGAGAAGGGATCAGCTGGCAACTCACAATTCGTTGAGAAGAGAAGAAAACAGCAAGATGAAACAGCAATTTCTCGATAGAGTGAAGAGCTAGCACCACACATCCGTCCTTGTCTGAGGACTGAGTAAAGCTGGGGATCCTGGCACACAGGCAGGGATAAACAGCTTAAAAGACTCAGTCCTATTGGATGAACGGACGAGGACAACCCATGTCTAGATGCTAGCTCCACCCTCTATGGAGAATATGAATTAATGAGAAACCAATAAAATGATTTTTATATAAATTTTATAATACTGACATCTACAGCAAAACAAGATGGTAATGCACAGAGGGTTAGGAAGTTGATATCTCATTTGTAAGGCAAAATAATACAATGGATGCTCCAGGAAATAAGGAAGAATCGGAGGACATTCATTAGCAAACTCTGTTCTGCCATTCCCACCAAGAGGCTCTCCAAGGATTTATATCCCCTAGTGAAGCTCTGGGAGTTAAATCCTCATTCTCCATTGGGAGGAAGATGTTCAAGCAGCTTCTAGGAATATCCATCTCACTGTTTGTATAATCCTTTCCCCACACTGCCCTTGGGAATAAGGAGCAGTCTTGGGCTTGGAAAACTTCACAGATTCAGGCAAATTAATCAGTGGAATATTTTTCTTGAAAGTTTACAACCCAGCAAAGAAATCAAATAATCAAACTTTTTTTTTGTACTGTTTACACAGTGTGAGATACTTTATCTAAGCAGAAAGGGGGTTCTGTACCTCACGCAGCTTCAAGGGAAGGGGCTTAACTAAAACTGAACAGGATTATTGTACCCGGCAATAACCCTAAATCAGGATACGTTAGTCACAAAAACTATTTTTTAATTGGAAATTTCTTCACCCAGGACTTTGGTGAGGGAGAATGAGCCCTTGCCATCTTTTATCTTTAATTTCTTTTTAATTTGGTTGCAATTTCTTTGATTGTTGAGAGCTACCTGGAGTTGTTGAGAGTTGCGTAGCACACAAGTTTAATAAATTGTCAATTTTGATTTACGTGAATAAATCTCTTTGGATGAAGCTCCCAGCCTGACTGAAAATACCAGTAGTCACTCAACACTATTCATAAACTGTAGCACTTGAAAGTAAGAGAGAGAGAATTCAGCCTCTGTTCTTTTCAACGATTTGCTAGAATCTGATCTAGGATGTCTTACTTATTACCGGTATGTATAAAATTAAAATATCATTAAATGTCAAATATCCTTGGAAATAAGTATACACTCAATGTTTGAAAATCATAGAAAGAACTCCAGCCAGGATCATTTCACAGCATTGAAGTCCTTAATATTTTTGTTCTAAAACAGAGACAATGTCTTGTTAGCAAGACAAATAGCAGTGTTCTTCTTCAATGAGCAACAGCACTTTTCTTACTCATGAACCTGAGAATACTAAATTGCTGCTTGATTCTAGATATCGATTCATCAAAGATTACCCCAGATTTCTTGTCTCTTTTTCTAATATCGGCTAAACGATCATTTTAGAACAGAGTTCCCCAACTTTTCTGGGTTGGTGGCCCGGAGGGGGGGAGGGGCAGGCACCTTTACACGCGCATGTGCATGTGCAAACAGGGCCGCGAGCGTGATACAAAGCCGCGAGCGTGCACGCGATGCTCGCTGCGACACTAGTGCCCGCAAGATGTTCGCGGTCACTAGTGCAAGGGGGGGGTGCGCACACACACGCATGTACACTGCCTAGCCACTCACGTAGCTGGTAGTGGGCCATGACCTACAGGTTGGGGACCCATGTTTTAGAAGACAAGGCTGTCTTCAATTCACTCTCAACTCCTAGTGAAGCCATGGATATTTCATTCAGTTTTTCTTGCTATTATCTTCCTTCAAAAGCTTTTCTGGTTCACCCCAGAATATTTAGCCTTATAGAACACTTCTACAGCAGTCTCTCCTCCAAGTATTAAACAGGCCTGATGCTGTTTTGTTTCTGAGCTCAGAAAAGGCTGGCCCAACACTGTCACTAGCTGGATCAGCTGGGATTATAGTGAGAATTATACTGTAGTTGCAGATTTGAACTTAGATAAAAATAAATAGAAATGCTATTTAAATTGAACAGTAAAATCTGCCTGTACAAAATATCAGCTGTAGGGGCTGGGATGCTCTATGTCAGGGGTATAAAACTCAAGGCCCGCAGGCCAAATCTAGCCCGCGGGGTGCTTAGATCTGGCCCGCGGGGCCACCCTGGAAACAGCCTGTGGTGCCTCTGCCAGCGAAAACGGAGCTCAGGAGGGCCGCACAAGGATTGCAGGAGGCCGTCGCAGCCGGAAACAGAGTTCAGGAGCCCGTTTTCGCTGGCAGAGCACCCGGGCCGCCACAGGCGCCCTCCCGACATGAGTGACATCATGGCTGGCCATGCCCACCCTGGTCACACCCACCCCATCCCCCAAACACAACCCTGATGCGGCCCTCAATGAAATCAAGTTTGACACCCCTGCTCTATGTGGTTGTACAGTACTTTCATTTCAATAAATGCCTTGGATAAATTACTCATTTATAAAGCTTTTAAGGCTCACTTGATAAGTCGCTTATATGATTATGTCAGTTGTCACAAAGGTTTCTTCATGCCTTTTACAGTATGGCACTCATTTTTCAGATTCAAATCATAAAATCTATAAAGGAAGGCTATTTCAGCATTTCCTCCCCACCCCCTTAAATTCCTGGTCATTTTAAGAGCGTACATTTATACACAAATGTATGTATTGATTATGTATTAAATGCTCTAGGCTTCTCGTTCCAAAGCATGCAGGTTAATTTATGGGGAATGTCAGGGATCAGTGCTAAAAAGCTTCCTGTCCAGGCCTATAAACAGGGAGGGAAAGCTTATCAGAAGCATCCCTTCACCATTATATATGGCTAAATTAGTGGCTGATTCAACTGAATGTAATTAGGTATGATGTGGTTTTTTTACTCATTCTCAATTTCAATTAGCAATAATCCCTAATTACAATAGGATAAAAGTTATTTGGAACTCCATAATCATAGTCCAATGCTCTGATGGTTTGATTTTCCTTTGATATTACCCAAATTTCCAGATTTTATCCATAATGAACATAGGCACCTATAACACATTATAATTACCAACAACATACAAACAATAAATCATGTAAATGACTTTATAAACTTGGCTGGGATGAATTTTTCTTCTTAAAATAAGACAGCCTTCATAAAAAAAAATCAGGACACCTGTTTTTGTGATATCTGAATGGTAACTCTCAAGAAATAAAAGAGGATTTGTGAGACATGGATATGATCTGGGCACAGGTCATGGAATTCATTGAACAAACTGGGGCCAGTTATAAGCACTTAAGTCTAACCTTCTTTACAGGCTGAGTTCCCACTTTAGAGATTCTTAAAACAATACAGTATACAAATACATGAATTAGAAATTAATTCATCAGTTTGATGGAGAGTTTAATAATAGATAATAGTCTTGTGCCTAAGAAACTACCCTGTTTCCTTCAAAATAAGACATCCCCTGATAATAAGCCCAATCGGGCTTTTGAGTGCATGGCAATAAGGCCAAGCGCTTATTTCAGGGTTCAAAAAAATATAAGACAGGGTCTTATTTTCGGGGAAACACGGTAGTTCGGAAAAAAGATTTTAAATCTATATCCTTCAATATGCGAATATGGAGCACTATTTATTCCTTCTATAGTACTGTCATAAAAAGAAATTGTTTTTAAAATACTACCTTAACTTCCAGTGATTATTCAGTTTTAAATACCTCAACATTTTAAAGTTTGGTAATGTTAAATTATTTTTGGACGCTCACAATGCACACATCCCCATTTTAATTAACAGCAGGAAACATTCCTATTCCAAGGTTGAACTTGCCAAACACAAGGGGGTAGTTGACCACAACACCGCGTATCATGTTCAGCTGTTCACAAAACATTTCAAAAAGACAAGGACACTCTTTTGCAATTCAAAATTCTTCTTTTTCTCACGCTCAAGGAGTGACCTCTTCTTAAACGTGCATATAAGATACCGTTCGGAGGAGAAAACTCCCAGGTCTCAATCTACATTTCAAAGCCTATGTATAAAGGTACACAGCTCACAATTTTAAACATGCTTAATACTTACATGTATTCAAATGGTTTAAGCTTTGATGCAAAAAAAAAAAAACAGATTAAAAATAGAAGATTTAACACCAAAGACAGCATGTCAAAATAACTTTGGATCATTAGCCACTACTATTCCACATGTTGCAAGATGAAATAACAGTTGTGAAAAATATGAAGCTTTCCCAAAGTTATACAGGAAGCGCTGTTCCAAACTCCCAGGATGGATGGATGGGTGGATGGGTGGGTGGCAGAGCTATTGAAAGTAAAGAGCAATCCATTGTTTTGGAGCCAGATCTAGTGGTAGCAGATTTGGTTCTAAAAAGATGGCTCCAATCTATAAAATGATGAACTTCTAAAGTGATACACTGAATCAGAATATTTCTCTCTTCTGTGTGCTGATAATGTGTGTACCCAGTAAAGAAATCTTGAGAATATGTGAGAGCTTGAAGGAAGCTTCCTCTTAATGTGCTGTAGCCACTGAAACACACTTACACAGAGACGCGCACATACATTAAAGAAGGGGTCACAATTAAACTGCCAAGGCCATTTTCACTATATTTCAAGCAGGAATTGTAAGAGTACCAGAAAGGGCAACAAAATTATCAGAAGACTGGTAATCGCGTGTTTAAAAAGCAATGAATGGAAGACAAGATAAGGGTATAAAATTTTAGATGATGAAGAAAATTGATCGGAAATCCCACATGCCTCTTGTTTTCTCTTTATTTCTCCTAATAGTGCAACCAGAGTCTGCCAGACAAATGAATTAAAAATGCACCTCCAAATTTCTCTACAATGTACAGTAAATCCAATTTGTAGCCATGTACTGGAGAGTAATCTTTGATACTACAAAGAATCCAGAAACCCAAGGTCATTCTGGGATTTCAAACGATATGAATTATTAAGAAACAATGATGATAATAATACGGCCTTCAAACAATCAAGAACTTAAACTTTAAAAATTAATGTATAGCCATTAGGTCTTGCACATCTCCCACCTTTTACTTCAGAAACTGCACCTTCACAATTAGAAGCTAATATCCAATGCTAGGAAGCCTAATAGTGCTGTAGTTATTAAAACACACACACATACGTATGCTAAATCGTAAAATACAGTTTGCGAATCACGTTGATTCGCATTTAGCAAAAATGGAACAAACTACAATATGGCTTAGCACACTGAACACAATCTGGGAGTATTGCTGCCAGTTGCCACAGGCAATAGGGTGACACAATTGTTTAGACTTGATTTCAGAAAAGTACTTTGGAAGGCGTGAGGGCACAGATAGAAAGACCTGTGCACTATTCTTTCAGGAAGTTGGGTCTTTTCCCACAACCAAGCAGCAGCTGCAGAAGGCAACCAGATAGGAAAATGCGGTTTCTTTAAAGAAGTAGAGATCGGAGCTTTATTCTTAATTCTGTGAATAGTGAAGGATGCTGTGCAGTTTTAATTTAGACATTCTAAGGTGGTTACATAAATGCCATGTACGTTTTTTGCATATTCAGTCATGGAGGTATCTTTCCTGCACTCTTCCAAAAGTAGCAATAGGAATATGGAAATACTTCAAAGGAAATTCTCATTTTCTCCAAAATTTTGCCATTTGTTAATTTAAAAGGCATCCAGATTCATAAACCTAACACCACAGATTTGTTGAGTACACACTTACCCAAATCCTCACAAACAGCATGAACATATGCTAAGCAATATTTTAAGTCATTCAAGCACTCTAGGCAAATATAATGAGAATCAATTTAGTCGACAGGTAGTCCTCAGCTTACAACAACAGTTGGGATTGGAACTTCAGTTACTAAGCGAGGCAGTTGTTAAGTGAGTCAATTTTACAAATCTTCTTTTGCTACGGTTATGGGGCAAATCCAGCTTTCCTATTGACTTTCCTTGCCGAAGCTGGCTGGAAGGTTGCAAATGGTGATCATGTGAACAGTGGGGTGCTGCAATGGTCGTACGTGTGAGGACCAGTTTTAAGTCAGTTTCCAGTGCCATCGTTTTCAATTGATAGACCAAGACCAAGACCAAGAAAGGAGCCCAAATGGATCTTTGAGTGTAGCAAAGAAGTAGCTTAGTGTCCGGAGAGATGCACAAACACGCACAACCAAAAATGCAACCATTTTTTTTCCTCTTCAAATTACCATGTATTTATTTAGAAACTTTAGTTTAGAAACTTCTTACGAGTTGAGCAAGAAATTTTTGTTCAACAACAGGAAAACTCCCCATCTGAGAAAGACAGTACCCGGAGCAAAGGGTTTTAATTTTTACAGAAGTGCTCTGGAAGAGCAATTACAAACAATAAGAAGAGAGAATTTAATTTAAGGCAAAGACATCTCCCAGCAAATGTGAATAGAAATTATGCAATAATGCCTACAGCCATTACAAAACAGGTTTAGGGTTTAGCCTTACATGTACCAGAGTTCCATCTGATTAGGCATACATAGAGCAAACAAGAGCACGGTTCTCAGGAAAGAATGTGGCTTAAATCCTAGATAACTAAGAGACTCTGAACCTATGCCATTGTGATTAATATTACTTTAAAAGTTTCAAAACCTCATACTTACATTAGCTCAAGACCACAATCCCAAAATCAGGAGAAGCAGTGATCAACCTGTCCTTCTAACTTGACTCCACCAAACCTACCTGCCAATATATCAGGGGGAAGAAATCTGATTTCAAAAAGCACGAAAGCCAGAAAATCTCGAGTAAATTGAATTGCAGGAAATTGTTTAGGAAGGTAGGAAAACCTGTACCATTATTAGGGAAGTGTTACATATTCTAAACGAGAGTTACAAGGTTTTGTTTTCCCTTCCATTTTGGGAGGAACTCCATCTGCCTGATGGGCTGAGGCAAAACCTGAGCATATAAAATTATCTGGCTTGGAATTTACTCTGCCACATTAGATAGCAAGGTGCTTGGGTTCACAGTTTGGTCTACATTTCTTCCCCAAACAGTGCCTTGCTTTGATTTGGTTTTTCAAAGCTTCAAAGTACTTCCCTTTTCACAAGGAAAACAAATAGATTTATCTTTTGGCAGAGTTGAATATCTGCAGATACAATAGAGATTTGTTATATTTACGAAATGTGCCAACTCCAAAAAAAATAGGTGTATGAATTAAATCCTAAATCTCTAATTTTTGTAGGCTGGACTTCCTAAACCAGTGATGGCGAACCTTTTTTTGCTCGGGTGCCAAATGGGCGCACGCTTGTGTGCCCACACCTATAATGCAATGCCCTCCCCCCTGCGCATGCGCGCACACACACCCCCTGTGCTCCCCCCCGCGCATGCGCGCAGACCTCACTGAAGCCTCCGGACTTCCGGTAGGCCCATTGTGCCGTTTTTTGCCCTCCCCAGGCTTCAGGAAAGCCTCCTGAAGCCTGGGGAGGGCGAAAAATGGCACAACGGGCCTACCGGAAGTTCAGGAACATTTCCGAACTTCTGGTAGGCCCGTTGGGCCGTTTTTCACCTTCCCCAGGTTTCAGGAGGCTTTCCTGAAGCCTGGGGAGGGCAAAAAACAGCCCAACGCCCGTTGGGTCCGTTTTTCGCCATCCACAGGCTCCGGAGGCTTTCCTGAAACCTGGGGAGGGTGAAAACGGCTTCACCCCCGCCCTCTGGAAGGCTGAAAATCAGCTGGCCAGCGCGCACATGGGTGAACTCTGTCTGTAATCCTATTGGACTGAGTCTGCAGAAGTCAACGACACGCCTCCTCCTCTCTCTCTCTCTGACGCTTTGCAGAATATAGAAGTAGGAAATCCACGGGACCCAGGACTGGACGACAATCCAGGTGGGGCTGGATGCTGTCTCCACGTGAACGAGAAGGAGCGTATCAGGTAAGACCAACGCCCCTTCTCCATTTAAGTGGAGACAGCATCCAGGAATGGGACATACCAAAGCAGGAAGTCCTATTGGGAGGGCTCGTTCCAGTCCGAAGTTCCCTGGTCCGAGAGAACTTGTTGAACCACCCTTCTGCCAAATGCCGCCTCAGCCGAGGCATAAGAGTCGAGCTTATAGTGGCGGATAAATGGAGATGGAGAGGACCAAGTGGCTGCACGGCAGACCTCCTCAATTGAAGCTTGAATAGCCCACACTGCTGAGGTAGCTGCACTCTGAGTGGAGTGGGCGGTGATATTCCTTGGACGAGGCAAAGCCTGTGACTCATAGGCCTTGGCTATACAAGCTCTGATCCACCGGCCAATGGTAGAGGAAGTGACTCTGGAACCCAACATTGCCGGCTGGAAGGAAATAAATAAAGATTCCGATCGTCTAATAGAAGAGGTCCTGCGGACATAGATGCGGAGAGCCCTGCATACATCCAGAGTGTGCCATTGACGTTCCAAGCGATGGGAAGGCTCAGGACAAAAATTAGGCAGGACTAGTTCTTGCGCCCTGTGGAACCACGTGTTGACTTTAAGAATGAACGTAGGGTCCAGTCTCAAAACCACTCTATCCGAGTGAAACACACAGAGGTCTGAACGGATGGAAAGCGCCGCCAACTCCGAAATTCATTTGGCCGATATTATAGCCACTAGAAAGGAGACTTTATAAGTGAGGAAACGAAGACTCGCCTCCCTCAGAGGTTCGAAAGGTCCCCGGGTTAGGGCATTGAGAACTTTGGTCAAGTCCCAGGTGGGGAATCTGTGCACCACAGGGGGCCGAATGTTAGAGGCTCCCCTGAGAAACTGTCGAACCACCGGGTGCTATGAAAGGGACTCCAATGTCCCGCAAGTCAAAATAGACTAAAGAGCAGCGACCTGCCTCCTGATAGTGTTTGGTGAAAGACCTTTGTCAAGGCCTTCTTGTAGAAACTCCAGCACTTGGGCAATGGAAACGCCCATGGGCATCAAAGTCCGTCTTGCACACCACTCACAGAAGGCTTTCCATGTGGCATCGTAGATGCGATTGGTTGAGGCCCTGCGTGACACTTGAACTGTCTCAATGACTCTGTTGGAGAAGCTGTCTTCTCTCAGGAGGCTCCGCTCAAGCGCCAGGTGGTTAGTTGGAACCACTGGGGTTCTGGATGGACCAATACCCTCTGGCTGAGGTATACTTTGTGTTGAGGGAGCCTTCAGGGACGGGCCACCGAAAGGTTCACCAGGTCCGCGAACCAAGGTCTCCTGGGCCAATGGGGGGCCAATAGAAGAAGTTCTGCCCCTTCCTCCAGCATCTTCAGGATGACCTTCGAGATGAGCAGAAGAGGCGGGAAGGCGTACAGGAGCCCCGGGGGCCAGGGACAGCATAGAGCAGGGGTCTCCAACCTTGGCAACTTTATGACTTGTGGACTTCAACTCCCAGAATTCCTCAGCCAGCGCATGCTGGCTGAGGAATTCTGGGAGTTGAAGTCCACAAGTCATAAAGTTGCCAAGGTTGGAGACCCCTGGCGTAGAGCATCCGTCCCTTCGGCTCCTGGTGTCACAAACCTGGCAAAGAAGCAAGGAAGTTGTCTGTTCTCCCGGGTGGCAAAACAGGTCGACCGTCGGAAGACCAAAACGTTCTGTCAGTTCCTTGAAGAGTGACGGATGAAAGCGCCACTCTGCTGGATCCACTTGTGTTCAGCTGAGCCAATCCGCTTGGACATTGGCCACTCCAGAAATGTGGGCTGCCCGAATGGACCGAAGATGAGACTCCGCCCAGAGGCCCAACTGTTCAGCCTCCTGCATCAGATGTTTGGAATGAGTCCTGCCCAGACGGTTTATGTGCACCTTGGCGGCCACATTGTCTGTCAGAATTAAAATGTCCTTGCCTGACACCACAGTCTCGAATTGTCTGAGGGCCAGGTGGATCACCCTGAGCTCCAACCAATTGATGTTGTGGCTCAGATCGTCCTGAGTCCACTGACCCTGAGCCATGTGCGATTGTAAATGTCCTCCCCAGCCATAAAGACTGGCGTCGGTGGTGAGAGTCAGATGTTACGGCTCCCTGAAGTGGCAGCCCTTCGTGATGGCCTCTGAGGTCCACCACCTGAGAGACTCTAGTACCTCTGACGGAACCCTGACCCTGACCAGAGTGTTGCTCTTGCCTGACCTCTGGTACGGTAAAAGAAACCACTGGAGCTTTCTGCTGTGGAGGCGAGCCCACGGGGTGATGGAAATACATGAGATCATCTTTCCCAGAAGTTGGGAAAGAAGTTGGAGGGGAACAGTGTGATCTCTGATGATACGGAGTGCCAGACTTCCTAGACTGGACTGATGCACCTGGGATAGGCACACTGTGGAGTGCAGTGTCTATAACTGCCCCCAGATGGAGCAGTTGTGTGGCTGGTACTAGGGGGCTCTTGGCCTTGTTGATGGAGAAGCTGTGAGCCTGCAAGGTCTGAATAGTGACCTGAAGGTCTGACTGCGCTTGCTGTTCTGAGCTTGACAGGACCAGAATGTCGTCCAGGTAAAACTGGACTCTGATAGGAAGGGTCCGGAGGTGTCCCACCACAGCTGCCATTAATTTTGTGAATACCCTGGGGGCCGAGGAAAGTCCGAATGGAAGTGCCTGGTATTGGTAGTGCTTCCCTGCGTAGTAAAAGCGCAGGAATTGCCTGTGGGCCAGAAGGATGGGCACATGAAGATATGCCTCCGTGAGGTCTATCGAGGTGAGAAAGTCACCCCGTCTGACGCTCTCTAGGATTGTCTGAAGAGACTGCATATTGAACCGCCGGTAGACTACCCGACAGTTCAGGGTCTTGAGGTCGAGGATAGCCCTCCAACCCCCCGAGGCTTTTTGAATCACGAACAGGAGGGAGTAGAACCCCTATCTTCTCTCTTCTTCTGGAACCAATTGTATGGCCCGGATTTCCAACATATGTCGGATGGCCGATTCCATAAGAAGTCTCTTTTTCCGATCCTTCGAAACAGGACAACGGAAGAAAAACCTCGGGGGGTGGAGAGGAACTCCAAGGAGAGGCCCGACCTGACTGTCTCCCTGACCCATGCATCTGAGGTGGATTCCTCCCACTGACTGGCGAAGAACGCCAGGCGACCCCCAATGGGAGGATTGCTCAAGCAGTCATCGAGAGCGTCGATAGGGGCGACCTCGCCCACCCCGAAAGGACCGCTTAGGGGGATATCCCTGTCCTTGTCTGGATTGTCTGTCCTGCTGACCCTGTCTGAAGGGAAAGGACCTCTGGTACCTAGCCTGTCCATAGCCACTGTCTGAACCTCGAAACGGGGGGGGGGACGAAAATAAGGGGAAGGGAGAGCTTCTGTCCTCTGAGATATGGACGGCAGGACCTTCCGCTTGTCCCTAGATTCTACAAGAATGGGTTCCAGGGGAGCTCCAAACAGCTGGTCCCCAGAATACGGGGCAGAAGCTAGCCTCCACTTGTTTCTGGCATCTGCTTGCCACTGACGGAGCCACAGAAGGCGTCGGGAGGCGACAGAGGAGCCGATGGATTTAGCAGCGAACCTAGTCGCATTGAGAGTGGCATCTGCTGAGAATTCTACAGCTGCTACAATTTTATTCAGGTCCTGGTGAGACCTAATGTCAGAGGCAGGAATCCTTTCTTGCAACTGTCTCAGCCATAAAAGCGAGGGCCTATTAAAGAAGGAGGCCGAAGTGGAAGCCTTAATTGCCCAGGCAGCCACCTGATGGGCCCTGACCAAGGTTTACTCCACTCTCTTGTCCTCCGGACGGAGGAATTCTGTCGGAGGCCCTGTAATAGTGGGAGATGATAAAGCTGCCACTGGTGCATCCACAGATGGAACTAGGAGCGCCTTAGAGAGATCTGGACCCAAATTATAAAGACGTCTGTCCAGACTGCTGGGATTAAGACCCGAACCTGGAGAGGCCCACTGCCTCTGAACCATGTCTTGGAACAATCTGGGAACTGGAACCTCCTCGGATTCTATAGGGGGTTCTGTAAACAGAGGATCTGCCAGATCAAGTGGCTCAGACCTTGGGTCCTGAGGAGCCTGAGTGGATCCCAGTCTTGTGGTGCTTTTAGCTTTAAAAAGCAAAGATCTAAATAATTGGGGCTTGAAAACACCCACAAAGGCAGGAGCCTCAGGCAAGAGCCCTTCGTCATCTGACAAATCCCGCTCACATTGTAACTCATCTCCTGAAATGGAACCCTGGCTGGAAGAGGCCTGAGCATATTCCTGCTCCTGGGGAAGGAATTCCTCCTCCTCCCCATAATGGATCCCCTGTTGATATCCAAGTGGCCTAGGGGTTACAATGCCCTGGGTGGCCCCCTGTTGTAGGCCAGCTGCAATTCCGTGCTTAATGGCCTCGGAAATCCAGGCTCCCATAGTGACAGGCATCAAAGGCCCTGCTGGAACCAGAGGTTCTGGTTGCACTTCTGAGCGAAGGCCTGCAGCAGTTGGTGTAAAGGTCGCCTCAGCCGAGGCGGACCTGCAAGGAACAGGCAATTCCCAGGAAGGAGGAAGACCCATAGGGGTTGGCATTAAGCCAAGTAAAAACTCACTGTTGCCAGGCAAATTCTGGCTGAACACAAGCCTCATCAGGAGACAAAGCAGTCATCTGGGGAGCTCCAGACATGGAGGGAGACTCCGATTGTTGTGGATTGGAGGAGGGGGCAAGCCTGCAGGCTTCCCTGAGATCCACTCTCCCTTCTGGCAGCATCCTTCTCCGCCCTGGCAATCACCTTCTCAATTGCCCTGTGCCTCTGTTCTGCCTCCTTGGTACCTGTTTTTGAAGCCTGCCTGCTGGAATGAGGCCTTGGTTCTTCGACCCTCCTCTTAGAGGATTGGGTCCTGGAGGCTCCGGAAGCGCTGCTGCTGCCTGAAGAGGAAGGTGCCGGGTTGTCTGCCACGTGGGCTGCTGCTCCAGAAGTGGCGTCCGCCATCTTGGAATGGCCGGGCCACGCGGTCTCGCCCTGGAGGGCTCTGCCGCTACAAGCGCCAAAAAAAGGAAGGCGAAAGGGAGCTAATTAGCATACCCGGAGCACAGGCAGAGGCTAAATGGCCTCCCGAAGGATCAGGGGCTTCGGCACTATAATTAGGGCTATGGCGCAAATCCGGGGCCGATGACTCACCCCTCAGCCAGATTCAAAATGGCACCTCGTCTTCTAAGCTCCTGTCGGCAGGAGAGACTGGAAGGAATAAGCCCCTTGGCTAGCGCTACGGAGCTAGGCTCGTGGGCGCTGCCAAAAGCTGCCGTCCGGCAGAGAAGCAATCAGGAGAAGTAATTAGAGCCGAAGGGTCAGCGTGTCGAAGCGAAGCTCGTGAACACTGCCCTGTTTGATCTGCCAGCCGACAGTCCAACCTCCGCTTTAGCGGCCCTCAGCAGTATCAGACAAAAGAACCCTTCACGCTGGAAAGAAATCAATTTAAACTGCTAGCCAATTTAGGTAGAAATAGCAAATAGGAATGGAAAACTCTTGCAAAGCGTCTGATCCAGGCTACGACTGAGTCTGAAAAGTTGAAAGAGAGAGAGGAGGAGGCGTGTCATTGACTTCTGCAGACTCAGTCCAATAGGATTACAGACAGAGTTAACCCATTCCTGGATGCTGTCTCCACCTAAATGGAGAAGAGCAACAAAGATGATTACGGGACTGGAGGCTAAAACATACGATGAACGGTTGCAGAAACTGGGCATGGCTAGTCTAGTGAAGAGAAGGACCAGGGGAGACATGGTAGCAGTGTTCCAATATTAGGAGAGATTCAACCTAGAAATGAGGAAAAATTTTCTGACAGTGAGAGCAATCTACCAATGGAACAGAAGTTGCCTTCAGACGTTGTGGGTGCTTCATCACTGGAGGCTTTTAAGAAGAGACTGGACTGCCATTTGTCAGAGATGATGTAGGGTTTCCTGCTTGGGCGGGGGGTTGGACTAGATGACCTACAGTACAAGGTCCCTTCCAACTCTGTTAATCTGTTAAATCTGACTTCTCACAAGGTCACAACATCCAATTTCAACGCTGAAACATTTTGCACACCTTTACTCTAAAACCTACAAGTGGTCTTGCTATTCATTGTATTCACTCAGTACGTGGCCACAGTAGTTGTTCAATTTTTATTTGGGATCTGTTTACAAAAAAAAAAATGTTACTTTTCCAGAGATTCCTATATCCTTTATGCGGAAGTGACATTCTGTGCGAGAGTTTTTTTGGGGGGCCATAGTTAAGCTAGAATATTGCTGACTAAAAGGGCACTCATTGTGTCCAAATGAGAAGTCCGTGGCATTAACATATTCCAGGAAGAAAATTACAGTAAGAAAATAAAAAGGGATTGAAAAACAGATCTCATCTCTTGGTGGTTACTCCAAATCTTCCTGCAGATCCAGAGCCGCTAAGATTTAAAGGTCACTGGAGTTATTATGGCCAGTTCTATGATACTTAACAAACAACTCCTTTGTTACCTTTTTTCCCAATGGAATAAAGATGCATCCATTACAATAATTAAGTGCTACATCCAAAACTTGTGTATGCATCATTTAACGATAAACACCGTAGAATCTCCTTTTGTGTTTTTTTTAGTTATAAATCTCTCATAGCTTACACACAGATAAGCAGATGAACCTAGGGTTGGTCCATCCTTCGGGAAAAAAAGATATTTTCTTTCAGATCGTTTACTCTCTTTTCATATATTACATTCCACTCTTTAAATTTGTGAGTGATGCAAGCATTACTGTTTTACTAGGAACACCATATCATATTTTACTTGTTTCAAAACTTCTTAAAAGCAAGAACCACACCAAATCAATTGCATACACATTGACAAATATAATATTGGTAGATGCTAATTAAATTTATCTACCTGAAAGATTACAATAAAGTCATTTTTTAAGTACATATACCACTACATGAGAGCCAGAATGGTATAATGGAGAAATTGCTGGTTTATGAGCGGAGAGACCCAGATTCTAATCCTCCCTTAGGCAGTGAAGATGGCCGAGTAACTTTGAGCTAATCACATTCTCTCAGCTCTAAACTGGAAAGCTGAAAAATATCTACCAATCCATACTGGACCATCATGGTAGATTTAGTCCATTAGCTTCGATGACAAGGCCTTCATCCTGCAGTGGATTAATTTGTGCTATTAAAAATAATATATCTGTATGGCATGAACTGGACGGTAGAAAAAAAAATTCTTTACAGTTCTGAAACGAATGAATTAATCTGCAAATTCCATCCATCAAAATGAAGATGTTATGGTGACTTTCAAAGAAGGACAGTGTAAAGATTCAGTTCAAAAGTATTCAATCAAATTTTAAATTGATTAAACTTTTTAAATTAAATTTGATTTGCTACATCAAACCAACAAACTGGTTGGAATTTGTACAGCCTTCTTCAAATTCATTTTCAGGATTACCACCAAACAGAATGCTTTCCTCTTCCCATTTGTTGCAAATCTGAGGTCATAGGAATTCTGCCATTTAACATGACAGTCATCCTTTAAAAAGTCAATTCAGGATGGCAACTAGCCTACAGAAGAAGAATATGAAAAAAGATGGTAGCCACACAGACAACAACAAGCCACATACATGTTATTTATTGCAAACATAGATGACAATATTTATAAAGCATGGAAAACATTTTCCGACAGCAGGGAATTATTACTCATATATTTCAAAGATACTTATCAACAGAGCAGAGAAATGTGTGATTACTAATTGGATATGTGCGCTGAATCATTTTTCTTGATATAACAGTCAACCAATATAGCTGTACAATGAGTCAAAATGCATGTATAAAGCAAAGGTAATGAAAGGGAGGGAGGGAGGGAATGCCATTGCTTTAATATATATGAAAAATTATCTCAACAACATATGAACAATCCTCTTAATTTTGATTTAAGTACATACCCGCAAATAAGCTGAGAATTTTAAGATGCCAAAATGCACCCAGAAAATCTGGTTTGGCTTATTTGTAGATGGGTTTATCCACAAATATATATATGGTAATCCTTTTTTAAAGTACTCATATTTACTGCATATGTTCACATCTGCATATAAGCCCATCTGCAGATAAGCAGACCATAATTTCTAATCAAAATAACATGAAAAATGCAGCTTGGCTTATCCACAGGTAGAACATTTTTCATGAAATCTTTGTTAAAACTTAAGGGTCAGCTTATCTACCATATGGATGGGCTTTTACATAATAATGCAGTATATAACATAGTTGCCACTAATACAATATACAATATTTTGCCATTTCATAAGTATTTACATTTACATTGCAGTAATAGGACTGATGATTTGGAAGTTATGCATTCTGAATTGGTGACTCTCTGATTTAGTGTTTGGCTATATTCAATTTTACCAAAGTAAAAAAGTGTATTTTGCAAGGTAAATTCTAATAGCCAGATAGAAGTGATTCACAGTTGCAGTATATGAAACATTTTGTTCTTCAGCTTTAATGTAAATGTTTACTACATCATATTAGCGTGAGTGAAATTGTCTTAATGCTTTGAACAAATTTTAAAAATAGCCTAAAATATTACTGGAAGTTAGGAAATAAAGTTATTTAATAACTAAATCCAAAGTAGAGTTGTTGAGAATCAGGCCGCATACAAACCTAATTATTATTCCAGAAACAAAACCATAATTCTATCTAGCTTTGGATCATCATTACTGATTAGCTCTTCTAGGTTTCAGGGAACAAACAGCATTTGAAGAGCAAGGATGATACAATTCCATTTAGCTTCCCTTAAAACAGCATTCTGCACCAATTTATTTTTATTTTTAAGACCATCCTTAGTTATTCTCAGTCCTTAGTTTTCTGTTATGCCTTTCCTTCATGAATAACACCCACTATATAACGATTTACAAAAACTGCCATGTTTGGCTTCTTGGTTTGGGCTAAGAGGGAATTATTGGTCCAAAATCATCCGGTACAGGTAGCTTTCCTTAATTTTAGCTACTGTTCAAATTTGCAATGGCACTGAATGTGTGGTACTTACAACCAGTCTTCAGAGTTCTGGCCGCTGCAGCATATCCACTCATGTGGTCCTTGCTGGCTTCCATCAAAGTCCATGATGAAGCTGCAAATGGCAGCCACCTTTTTTTCTTGCTTAACGACTTGCAGCGATTCACTTAACGGTGGCAACTGGATCCATCAGAATTGATGCACAATCACTTGACGTCCCACTATAACTGTGTTGCTTAGTGACAGCAATTCCTGTCCCAATTACCCATCATAAACCGAGGATTACCTGTAATCTTCCATGGTCAAAATATGACCTTGATAATGGGGCTTTCCAGCTAGTTTATTGCTAGCAGAAAGTTATTTCAGCTATAAATGATTGAGATGGTTAGCGTTCCTTGCCAAAGCTGACCTGTACTCTTGGTAACAGACTCAACTGAGAATCTTGATTAAAAATAGTTTATCTTTTCAATTCCTAGATACAGAGAGACCACTTTTTTTATTAAAGTGGTCTCCCTATATCTAGGAATTTTGTGTGTGTGTGTGTGTGTGTGTGTGTGTGTGTGTGTGTGTGTGTGTGTGTGTGTGTGTACCTTCAGATCAGTGTTAACTCCTGGAAACTGCCCGGAGAAACCTCTGCAGTTTTCTTGGCTACATTATTCAGTAGTAGTTTGGGATGAGAAACAGTGACTGGCCCACCCAGCAGACTTCATGCCTAAGGCAGGACTAGAACTCAGTCTCCCAGTTTCTAGTCTGGTGCCTTCACCACTAGACCAAACTGGCTGCCTATTAGGATATATCCTTTGTTTACTTACAATCATCCACCCCTATTATCATTTCAAGAAACTAAGAGTTATCAGCATGTCAAATCCCTGGTGGACAGTTCCCTGTATTTGCCCTCGTGGGCAAGATTTAATATTTTAATGAATATCATTTGGATCAAAATGGATGTACCTTCCCTGGTAATGAACCTCTAGTAGCAATGGAAATGAAAAACCCTGTTTCCAACTCTCAGTGATTCCAACAAAATATGCAGAGTTCTCAATGGTATCTTTGTTTCTCTTCCGGAAAAGGGCATAGGAGCAGTCAAGACTTTTTCCATGCTGCACCGTGGCCCAAGGCCAGGATAAGATAGGGCTACAAAATCTGCTTCCTCTAAACTTGGCTGCAGCCAATTAGCTAGCCAACACCCTCTTTATTTTCTTGCCCAAGAAAAGGGCATTTGAGACTGGTTGCTAGTTGGCACAAAAGCTTGTGAGTCTGCCTCGAGGGAAAAATCTATATAAGGTATGAGACTGCGGGCAACAATTATTCCCCGGTTACCTCCCAAGACTACAGAGGCCTAACAAAACAGGTGCTAGGGGATCTTCTCACTGTCTCGGCGTATTGTGTGCAAGAGAGGATGTGGAACAAACAGGATTATGATATAAAATATTTGTGACAACACCATTCTTGTGCGTGGCTAATGTGCCGCCGACATACAACTTCAGATCCGGTTTCCAGCAGCGAAGGAGACAGAGATGCTACAAACTATTGGGAGGATCGTCCCTCTCTCTTCCCCTTTCCCAAATGATTCATTTGGGAGGAGTAAAACATATCTTCCTCTTGCAGGGATCATTCTGATCAGGATCATGCTTTGTGCAAAGCCAGAGTTTACCTGGCTTGCTATAATGTAAAAACCACAACTGGGCTAGGTTAGCACATTATGCTATGACTCAAATCGTAATTTACGAACCACAGTATTATTGTGGTTCGTGACATGCTGAGACAAAGCCAAACGGATCACATTATTGCTTACAATTCGTGCTCGCGTTCTGTCTATGTCAAGCAGAGAAAGTTTGTGAATCCTTTAGAACTATCTGTGATCCTGAAGTACTATGACCTACAAAGTGACTTGAGCTTCCTCTAAATCCACCTACAGCAACCTCTACAAGCAGAAGGTGTGTTTCTTCTTTCCAAATGAGTCAGCCTTGTTTCGAAGGTTGTATATGTATAAATATATCAAGGAATTTATCCCATGCTGCAAGCAGCTTCAATCTTTTTTTTTTTAACTTCTTAGCAAAGCATTATTATTATTATTTTGAAAAAGAAAGACTTTCAGTCCTTTAATTCCATCCTTCCGAGGTCGGTAAAATGAGGACCCAGATTGTTGGGCGCTAACTCTGTAAACCACTTAGAGAGCGCTGTAAAGCACTATGAAGCGGTATATAAGTCTAAGTGCTATTGCTATTGAATGTCATATCGACTGACCAGAAACCTGACAAACAGAAATCCAGATCATCCCGGGGTTTGTTTTTTTTCCACAATCAATGAAAATGACAGAGTTCATTCACAAAAATAATCTGGAGCATTGAAGTATTAGCAAATAAAATATATTGCCTATCAACATCATTGCTTTGGTAAAAATATTTGTAAAGTGCTACAAGAATTGCATGAAGAAAGGGTTTGGCCATAAAGCTGCAGTGGACCTCTGCAAATACATACCCAGTTAAAGAGTCTCCCAATTAAAATGTGGTTGCCTGAACCATCAATTGTATTAGTGACAGTCCTAATGAGGCTGTATTTGTTCATGTATTTGTACATTTATCCATATACTGTATATATAAAAGTTAGCGTTTGATAATTGCCAAGGCTAAAAATTGCTTAAATATATACAGAATGGGGTTTTGTTAAGGTAGATATTCCCGTCCATTCAAAATTCTCAACGTTGAATGATGTTATTTCCAGATGGTAACAAGACGCCCAAACATAAAAATTTTTATTTATGCTCTATACATTTAGTTCAAAATCTATTTGTATGCATCCTTTCACAAGATTTTAGCTATTATATATCATGAATATCAAAAGCTCCCCTTTCACAAACCACTACACAATACTAACCTACTTTCTATGGATTGTAACTATACACATCTTATTGTCATCGTCATTCAATATATTTATTTCATGTGATGCTAAGAGGCTTAAATGAGCAACAAAGTACTTAAAAACCTTGTTTCACTCTCTTCCCCCAAACAAAAAAAAGGAAGCAACTTTTGTTTGAAACAAAAGTTTCAAGTGGAGCCTTGTACATTAAACATTTTGAGGAAAAAAAAAAATAAAGCAATGGAAACATTCTATTTAACCATCAACAAAACAGACTATTTGCAATGCTTACACTGTAAGCCTAAGAACTTTTTTATGTAAAGCTTCTTGAACAGAAAAGATTAAAAAGCATCGGTTCAAGACGCTGCATTCATTGCACATAGTTAGAATGAACAGCAGATTCAGGAAATGGCACAGGTCCTTTGTTAGCCTCTGTTCCTTGCAGCACTCATGAAGGACACAATTGCTTATGAAGGAATTTCTCCCTATCACGATAGAAGCCACAATTATAATGTTTTATGGCTGCATTAGCACATTCTAGAATACCCTTCTCTTTCAATCATTCAGCACTTGCCTGCAGAGTCTTACATCAACTTTCTTAGCGGCACTTCTCAAGAAACTCTTAGAATTATTACCGCATAGTACTGAGTAGATGTCCTTTGATTGTAAAGCAATGTCCTTATTTTAGGGCCTGACAGAACTCCAGGGACCATAAAGCCACTCATGACTATTCCAACAAAACTTTCAAGTGTCACCATTCTCCACCCACCCACCCATCCCCAGAGAAATAGATTCTTAAAAAAACAGGGAAGTTACTTTCACCTAAAAGTATACAACCAATCTCCTTGTGCTTTCCCAAGCCCCAAACTTCTGTGGAACCTAGTTGAATAAGAATTAATCCCTGGTCACACCTTCACAATGTGACATCCTTATCTGTCCCATCATGACACCTTATGGAAAAATATCTTTTGCCAGACCAGATTTTTGTATTTGGAACTCTAGGGAAAGTCGTAAGAGACATTCTTCCTTCAAAGCGGGGGGGGGGGAACCCCAATGTGCAGGGGTCCAAGCATGCAACTTCAATATAATTAATGTTAAGGTTCTAGAGAGGTTAGTCAGAGAACTATGATATTGGATTAGACCAGATTATCATCTAGTCTAATTGCTGCTAGTGTGTCATTTTTAATCAATGTATTTCCAGCATCTATATTTAAAAACTGGATTATAGAATGGTTGAGATCTAGATGTCAGGGAACTTCAGTAAACGTGCAGCCAAATCCTAACTGAACACGATTTAGCAAAAGGGAGGTGTTTGAATGGCCGTACTCCCAAGGCAGCCTTAAAACTGCAATATCTGACTCAAACTTAACTGAAAGTAATCCTCATCACCAGACGAGATTGCCCAGCTCCATGGAAGACACAGAAACATACAACCAACAAACATGTTTATTAAGCCTTGTGCAGTATCTGGAATGCTCTCTTAAGGTTTTATGTGCCAAGGCTCATTCAAGGGAAAGTCACAAAGGACTCAGATCCTGAAAGAGCCATTCAAAGCCATAAGTCCTTGGCCCTTCACAGAACAAGGCGAGCATTACTATGCAACACAGCTCCGAGCCATGGTTTTATGTACGCAATTCCGTCACGACAACAGCCCATGTGTCCGATGAAGTAGAGTGTCGTCCGCAAGAAACCTACGTCATAATAAATGTCTAGGGTGCCGCATGAGTCTTTTGTTATTTCCTTGGTCCAAGCTGTAGGTAACCATCTCCCCCATCACCCAGGTGGCAGCATCCCAGCCAAAGCCGTGCCTGCTTGATTAAAGTAACCCATCAGGCATCGCAATCCCTGACTCAAGGAAAACCCTGCGGAGAGCGGACAGCCTACCTTTACAAAGGTTGTTACTGAGCAGTACCCCCCCACACACACCTTATTAAGGGGGGGGGACAACAACCACAAAGGGAAAAGAATAAAGATTATCCCACAGATCCTACTCAATCCTGGGCACCATTTCCTAAGAGGGAAAGCAACCCCACTGCAGGTTTTGAACCCAAGGCCTAGTTTCAACCTTCTCTTCCTCCTGCCCCCCCCAGCCCCGCATTTCCAAGCTGCAGATCTGTGCACGGTGGTCCCTAAGACCCTCCGCAAAGTCAAAGAAACACTGGCAAATATTAAGCCACAAAGCCCAGCGTTAATGCTCCAATAAGACTCCATCCCAGGATAGAGGCAACCCACCTCGACCCAAAAGCGCTTTTAGGGGGGGGTGGGGTCTCATGGCTCATTGTCGAGAATGGGAAAAGGGTCCCCAGACGAAAAGCTCTGGAAAAGGCGGCTGCGGATCAAGACATTTAGTGCCTGCCTCCCCCCTTTCTCCCGCCCCCACCTCCACCTCCAGCCATGCACACACACACACACACACACACACACACAGGCACACACACAGAGACACACAATGGCTG